>JANAVB010016197.1:33816983-34157700 GCA_029216955.1 Iris pallida | reverse complement strand
AAGGATATTGAATGTCATCCCTAAGGAAGGATACGACATTGAAAAGAAGAAGACACTTGTTGCAAACCAAAGGGAATGCAACTTCTATCAAATACAATAATCTTCTTAAAAAGCAAGAAACAAGGTGATAGAGATATGGCCTACACAAACGTACGGTGCCATATCAAGACACACCAACCCATATCAACACTAGCTACAAGAGTTACACTCCATGAACACACACATAGGACCTATCCCCAACAAGTGCACACCAGAGAAGACCTTCCGTAAAGAAGAACACGAACAGGTCACATCACGCCTTTTACTATCACCATAATAGTCATGCTAGAAACTTCTCGTACTCAAAACACTCACTATATCTCCTATGAGACCGCTATATGCCATACTGTGTTTTATTTGGGCATACTTTGAGCCCTGAATTTTTGGTATTTTAAAATTTATAAATGAAATTTCAATAAATATTTATTATACTTATTTTATCATTAATGTACTTTTCCGTGACTTTAATTTTTGGAGCATCAGAGATGTCAATCTCTCAAAACTTTCTTTATGAGTTTTGTAGTAGACAAGATTATCTTCATTTGGTATATAATGTCCCACTCAAACTTGTTCCTTGTATTCTATTTACATCGCACAACTTTCTGGTTAATTTAGGCCGTTTGACCATCTACCGTAAAACTTGACCTAACTTTCGATTTAATTTCGGGGCTCGACATCGATCCAACCTAATCAATCCAATATATGGTTTTGACCTATTTTGAGCCTACTTCGTGCATGCCACTTGTGTGCCACTCAATTGAGTTTCTTTGTGCTATTTATTTCTAAATGGCACACGAGACCCAGTTAATAAACTCCTGAAGTATATTTTGGTTCGATAAACCATACCGTCTCCAAACTAGGTCGACGAGTCTTGGTAGAGACTATGTATATTGCCATGGCCTAGTGGGATCATTCTAAATTTATTTGGGATGTTATACATCGAAATGGTATAAATATAATTTTGTATATATATTATTATATTTACAATAGCCTAATACCAAATATATAGATTTCTTTAGTCATAGTTAAATTTAAGATGTATATCGACTAGGAATTTTGGCACAACTAGTGTAGTGGTGTGCTTTGACTAATATTTTAGCCATGGTAAGGAAGATCAAGCTATATGTGTGTTCTTATTAGGAAAACCAGTTAAAGTTGTGAATTGACCCTATAGATGATTTAAATTAGTATTATTAAGATAGTGACTTTTAAGAGACCTGGTTGTACCATTCTAGCCCAGACTTGACCCAAATCCATGTAGTCTTGTAGTATGTCCAAGGACGTCCATACGGGTGTACATTTATGATATGTGTAAATATTACATATTTATTTAATGTGCTAATAAACATTTCTAAATATTTGTTATATATATATATATACATATATATATATATATATATATATATATATATCTATATATATATATATATATATATATATATATAACATAATTTCCATTTATATGTTGATAGGCACTTTAATTATTATCAGAATTAGAATAATTTCAAGAGCATATTTTCTTATTGGCTAAACCTATTTTATGAGTATAATTAATATTTTACATATGTCATGGGACCCTAGAACCCTATCTTAATCCTAGCCCTTGAATTATCCACCATCAATCACCACCATCCATTCCTACATGGCACACACCCCCTTGGCTAGCCAGCCCTAACTCCTACATCTTCTCTTGTTTTTCCTTCATTACAGCCTTAGCCGAACACATCCTCACCCCACAACCCCAACTTTATCATCATCTTCTACTCTTCCTCCTTCCCTTATTCATTTTTCTTCTTCTTCTTACTCTTCATATTCTCTCTTCTTGCATAGCAGCTAGTGCTGCCATTCCCTACTCCTACGTCTGCTGCTGTCGTGGCTTCCCCAACACTGTCACCCCCAGTTTTTCAAATTAGGGGTATTTTCGTCATTTTCAAGTTTTAAAATATTTTAGGAATTTTATTTGATTTTATATGATTTTTAGGAATTATTTGAGTCGGTTTGAATTTTATCCAAGTCGGACCCAATTTGGAGACCCGGGTAGCCTGGACCCTAGTGGGACCCCCATACTAGCTGGACTTAGCCCATGTACCATCATAAATAGGCTAGAAATTATTAACCTAATTTCCATGACTTAATTAGTCATTTTAGAGGCTTAATTAGTCGTTTAGAAACAAACCGAATCAAACCGAACCAACCCGAATTGGATTTAAACCCAAACTAAGCTTATTGGGTTTGGGGCTATTGGATCCCAACCCAATAACCCCCTATGGAGTGGCCGGCCATGTAAACCCCCCCCCCCCCCCTCTCTTTATTCTTCACAAAGTAATCCATCTCTCTCTTTCTAAAACCTCTTCTTCCTCCAAGCTCTCTCTCTCCATTAGGTTTGTCATTAACCTCCCTATTTATTACTCATCTTCATTTATTTCCCTCACATTAATTAGAGAGGATGAAATTCTCTACACTTTGCCCCTATTTTGTAGGTTTTCTCTAGAATTTTGGTTAGTGGTTAATTTAGGGATTTTTATATGTTAATGATAGATATATATATATGTATATATATATATGGATATATGTGTATGTATAGATATATATATATATATATATAGGAATATATATGTATGTATGTATTTATATGTGTGTGTGTGTTTATATGGATATGTGGTCGTGTGTGTGTGTTTTATATATATGTAGAGGGATGGATAGATATATATATAGATATATAGATATCTAATTAGTTGTAGGAATATGTATATATATATATATATATATATATATATATATATATATATATATATATATATATATATATATATATAGGGAAGTATATATGTATATACATAGAGGGAGGAGAGGAAGAGAAGTGGCAGCAGCAGCCAGCAGCATATGCAGCAGCAGCAGCTGCACCAGCTGCAGCAGCAGCAAGCAGTATCAGTAGCAGCAGCAGGAGCTGCTCACAGCAGCTCCTCCCCCCCCTATTTCACCCCCTGTACACCATAAACCCCCCCTAGAGTTATATATATACATGTATATATATAGGTAGATATATATGTATATATATATGGATAGATAGATAAGGAAATTAGTAAGAAGAGGAAGGAAAAGAAATTAGAAGAAGTGAAAAGAAGAAGAATAGAGTTGAGAAGGGGAATGAGAGAAATTAGAAAAGATCAAAAAGAGGAGAGAGTAGGAAGGAGGAGTATGAGGAGGATTAGATTTAGGAGAATAAGATTAGAGAAGTTAAGAAGAGGAAGAACTAAAATAGGGGTTAAAGAAGAAGTTGGGTGCGAGGCCAAAAAGAGAAGGTTTTGTTAGAAATCGAGTTAGAGGGCGAAATTGAGCCCGGAGCATCGGATCGCGATGAAACTTGACATAGGCCTAGGTTACGGGATTTAGATTTTGCGGGTAAGCTCCCGGGTGGAAATCGGGGTCATAGGGCGCCGGTATCGCACCGTGTCAGTGCGTATCTCGAAATATTCAAGATTTCTGCAACGGGCCGTAAGGTGGACTAGACGTCCACTTTATCTAGGTATTATGGTAGATAACGAACCTATAGGATAGTACCCTACTACCCTAGGAAGATCGGGTCAAAATAACTAGCGTAGGTAGGCTATCTAGATTATCGTCGAGGGTAGAATTTTACCCTTAAAAAGGGTAAAATAGGATATTGGCCTACGGCCAAGATATGAGTTTCGAAGTCCAAGATGGACTTGGATATGGGTTGTAGAGGTTGGTAATAGTTAGAAATAGTCGCCTAGACCTAGTCTTGGCCCCGGTTGACCACGGTTGACTTTTTGGACCAAAAGTCAACTTTGGGTCAACGCTTTACCCATATTAGTCCCGATTTCCATTAAACTTTTGTAGTTGACCAAAAGTCAACTATTAGTCACCATTGACCTAGGGTTGATCATGGTTGACCTAGAGTTGACCAGAGTTGACCAGAGTTGACCAGTTGACCAAAAGTCAACTGTAGGCCAACTCTTGATTCCGTTTGACTTTCTTCGACTTGTTTTGACCCGTGATGCCTGGTATGACCTAGGATTGACTTGGGTTGGCTTAGATTGACTTGATATGACTTGATTTGACCTAGATTGACTTGACAGGACTTAGTGTGACTCAGTGAGACCTAGTTTGACCTAGATTGCATATCATTCATTGTAAATCATTCCTAAACTTGTTTAAACCTAAATTAACTTACAGTATCTCATATTTAGGTCTTCTGATACCGCTCTGAGCATTGATATACCATACATCTCAGGACAGCAGGCGAGTACATTCACTGATAGTTTTCATTGTCTTGATATTTGCTATATCCGATTCAGTCGTAGTGTCTTACTTGATTCTCAGATACGATAGTTCACGGACTAGTATTGTCGGATTCCTGTCATGAGATGTCATTCCTGGATTTCTTGGGATACTGGTACTTGCTTAGTCTTGATTCTCGTACTTGTATTGACGCCGATTCCTGAAGAGGACTTGCTCCCCCTCTTAGGGAATTCTGCGTCATGACGTGCTATGTCCGGATCCGTATACTACTCGAGGAATGGGGAATATTATAGATAGTGTGATCAATGCCCCTTGAGTTACTCCTTGCACCATAGCTATACCCTCACCTCACGATGGGTATAGCCTGACCTGTGTTACTTCTCGCTCCATAGCTTACCATCCCGGCCGGGCCGAGTCCACGTACTTGTAGCCGGTCGGCTGGAAGCCTGATGCTTGACCCATACCGATCACATTAGGCTATAATATTCAAGGCACATTTTATATTTACTTTTCCTGTCATATATCCTGTTCTGTCCATATTTAGTACTTTCTCACCATGCATGATATACAGTTACTCACATGCTCTACATGCCTTTATATTGTACTTTGATTTGGAGACTAAGTTCTGCTCGGAAGAAGAGTTACAACCCCGGTCCTTGTTTGGTTTAAGGGTTGTAACTTGGCTTCCGAACGGTTCCCAAGTCTTCATATATCTTTGTCTTGTAGTTCATTATACTGTCTCTTATAGAACTTGTCAATTCACATGGAACTGCTGTTAGTGTTTGTACTTGCTCATTTTCCTGACAGGATACCGTTATGATATATTACAGATGATTCTGATGCGGACTGCTCGACCTATTATGGGCTCGAGTCAGATGGTGTAGCCTTAGATCGTGGCCTTATAGTGGAGCCACTAGATTTTGTACTTCCAGAGTAGTGTAGGTTAGCTAGGTTTGACTGGACTGCGATCCAGCTAGCTTATCAGACTGTAGTTCTATATTTTATTTTGATACTCTGTGATGTATATATCTGGACTTGTATTGGACTCTGCACTTATTTACTCTTCATCTATCATATGTCTTTCCTCTGAGCTATCTACCTTAGTTTTATTCTGTGATTGAGACTGTATTGATATGTCACCTCCATTCGGAGAGTATATACTGTACAGGTACATTTTAACTGTTAGTCGTAGGTATTTACAGACGTTATATACAGCGTTCTACCGCCGATTCTGCGGCGTAGGCTGGACGTACCCACGTACTCGTGCCCCTCATAAGGGTGCGGGTCGTGACAAACACCACGGACAACTGTGCGTCATTGGACCCTGGCCGTGCGACCCACCACCACCACTACGCCGTTGAGCTAGCCGTGCGTGGCCCCGTGAGCCCACCGCGCGGCAGTGTGCGACCCCGCTTCCCCTGCGGCTTGGCTGCTGCCACCATGGTCGTCAGCCCCCACGAGCAGTAGGCAACATCGCCGCGGTCCCGTTGCCGGCGTTCCACCTCCAGCCACGCCAAGGTTGGCCCGACTTATCAACAGCGGCCCACGACTGCTGTTACAACAGCCACGCGCGGCCACGCCGTCGTACGACGGCGACTTCCCGCACCCGGGTCGACCGCCAATCATTTTGCGCCGCCTTTTCGACCATCCGTACATCCTCCATGGCCCGCTGGACAGTGTCGTCACCTTCTCCGACACAGTAGTCAATTCTGACTTCGGAGTCGGAATCCTGTTGAAGTACGTGAAATCATAATTCAAAAAATGTGTTTGAAGGCAGCAACTTCGTGCACATTTTTCAAAAAATTAGACCATTGGATCATCGAACTAAGTCTTCCGTCTCCATCTTGGTATATACGCCTCACTCCTATAAAGTTTTAACCGTTAATTCGATCGTTTGATAGATCAAAACTGGCCACCAAGTTGACCATTTTAATTGCGTTATTTTTGGACAAATTCGCGGAGCCAACTTTGCGGATTCGTTTCTCTCTCCTTGAAGCTTCGGTTGACGAACCACAAACTTTGACGTGCAGTAGGTATAACTACATTCGTACCATATAAGTTTCAGCTTCATATGACGTCGTTTGGTTGGTTGAAATCGACGCCAAAGTTGGCATCTCGAAACCGTAATTTCCAACTTATAAAATTCTGATTTTGAACCCGAGACTCCGGGTTCCAGTTATAACATCACCAGTTTACTCGTAACATCGTTCTGGCATGAATTCATATATAATTTGCTGAGTTTAGAGGACTTTGACTCCGGCACGCATTTCCATGCAAATCAGATTCCAAATGTCCGGGTCAACGTGTCATTTTGAGATCGGCTCATCGGAATCCAATTTCGGATATATCGTTGGATTCGTATCGTCATTTTGGATGCATGGACATAGGGGTGGGCACGGGTCGGGCCGGGTCCAAATTTTATGGATCCGGACCGGATCCGTTAATTGGCGGGGCGGGGCGGAACGGGTCCAAAAAATATTGGAACCGGTACGGATTCGACCCGTTCGAAACGGGTCTAAACCGAGCCGACCCGCGGGTCCAAACGGATCCAAAAAAATTCATAAAATTATAGAATAGTAAATATTTATACATGTTCTATTATCTAGAAGAACAAAACAAGTATTATGTTTTCCAATTTCTAGAATTTGTTTACTAAACAATAACGTGTGCTATTATTTATAAATTATAATATAAAAAAATCAAAATTGATAAAAAAAAAAAATCATACTCCTAGAAACGGGTCGGTTCAGGGTCCCGTTTATTTTGAAAATAGGACCCGCCCCGCCCCGTTAGTGTCACACGACCCGCCCCGGCCCGCCCCGTTTAAATTCCAAATTTTAGGAACCGCCCCGTTTGACCAATATACGGTTCGGGCCGGATCGAAACCGCGGGTCCTGGACCCGTATGCCCACCCCTACATGGACATATAATTTGCTAAATTTAGTAGACTTTTATTCTAACACATTTTTTGGTGCAAAGTGGAGTCCAACGACGGACATCATTTTAATCCAAAATTACCATTTTGCCCATGTGTCCAAATTAGACTTATGGATAGGTTATCCTAGCTAATTTGATCATTTTGGACATGTTGGTGACATTTGTTTCATCATCCGACAATGTCTGTAGATATTTTCTTTATGTATCACCATTAGTTATAATAAATTCTTATTTATGTTCATATTTCGGAATCCGTGGAACGAAACTGAGATCGATCGATTCCAGTGATCTCACATTGCTGAAACTGACAAGATAACCATGTGGATCGCTATGATAAGATTGTTAACCTTACGGTTGATCGTTTTGTCTCGATTTGTGTGTCGTAGATTTTGATGTACGAATAACGATGTGCAAACTTGATATTTTAATAACCTACAACTTACAATTCATATTATTAGCTTATATATATATATATATATATATATTGGATTTTGTAAAACTCTAAATGATTTTTGGTTTCTAGATTACCAAATAATATTTTGTAAATAAAATTATAGTTTCTAAATATTATAAATAATTTGTAGATAGATATGTACATATAGTTATTCTTATCGTAAGTCGCGACTATTATAGTCAATTCTTGTTTTCTGATTCGATTATCGTGCCGAACTCTGATTTTGGATTTCTATATATACCAACTAGGCTTTTTTGACTATTTTGAACTCAATGGAACTGGCCGTGTCATTATCTGGGACCATCTTGTGGAGCATAGCATCGGTACCTATTTTGTGTCGACACGTTCGTATCGTGCACGTCAACTTCCAACTAAATTGAGACGAGTACATTCTTTGATAGTTTTTATTGCTTTAATATCTACTATATTCGATTCAGTTGTAGTGTTCTACTTAATTCTTGACACGAGGATACACGGACTAGTATACGTTGGATCCTGTCATGAGATGTTACTCCTGGTTTACCTGGTATACTGGTACATGTCTCGTTCTTGACTATTGTCCTTGTACTTGTATAGACACCGATTCCTAAGGAGATTTGCTATCCTCTTAGAGAATTCTGTGTCGTAATGTGCTATGGTTGGATCCATTATACTACTCAGGGATGGAGAGTTATTAGAGATTATGTGATCAATACTCCACCTGTTACTACTTGTGCATAGCTTCACCCTCACCACACGTAGGGTGTAGCCTAACCTGATACTATTGGAATAATAACTTTCCGTTTTGGCCGGCCTGATCTCTAGGTTTACCTATGCTTGTTCTTGTGCATAGCCGATCAAATAGAACGATAAAATCTGGACCCAAGCCGATCACATAACGCTCTAATATCTCAAGGCACCGTTTATATTTATATTGTACATCAGATTTACTTATACTGCTTTACATTCCAGTTTTACTTTATATCTCACACCATGACATGATATTCAGTCTACCTTGTACTATTTTACTTCCAGTCTTAATATTTTGTCTTGTATTTCATTATAATTGTTTCTTATAGTATTTGTCAATTCATTGGAACTGCTGTTAGTTTATGCACTTTGCTCTAATCCTGACTGGATACGTTGACAAATTTTAAGAATTGTTATGCCCCATATTATTGGACTACATGATGATGCTAGCTGAGACGGATCTCGTTATTCTTTCATCGTGAGTTGTCTCCCGGGAATTCTAGGCCCTGGTAGTTTGATTCAGTCTTGTTATTATTTTGCCTCCGATATATTCTGGTCTTGTATATTCATTTGTAGACCGTATGTTTCAGTGTTATTGATATATTTCTATTTCTTATCTTTCTTAGTCGTTTGTGGTGTGATTTGAGTACATTTATTATCATGGATCATCTAGATATTGTAGATATTTATTGGGTACTTGACAGCATTCTACCGCCAATTCTGCGACAAAGGCTGGACGTGGCCCATGTACTCATGCTCGAATATCCGGGTGCGGGTCGTGACACACACTTCTTATTACTGTCAAATGAGAAATCATATTGACATGAGAATGCTAAAATGGGTTCCTAAAACTAACAGTCAAGGACCCAAATATTTTTTGGTACCAAAGTCTTCATCTTCAACTTGTGTTGTAGGTGAACCCTCCATCACATGCTAGAAGCAAGTGGATCCTCGATAACGGTTGTTCACGACACATGACCGGTGATGCTTCACTTTTTGTAAAGCTATCGATGAAGAAGGAAGGACACGTATCCTTTGATAATAATTTAAAAGGATATATCATCGGACATGGTAATATCGGCTCCCCTCCTTACCCTTGCATTAAAAATGTTTGTCTTGTTACAAATCTGAAGCACAATCTTCTTAGCATTAGTCATCTCATAGATAATGGCTATGTGTTAACTTTGTTAAACACAAGTACTTCATCTATGATAGCACAAATGGCTCTATTGTGTATAAAGGTATTAGAGAAAATAACATTTATGTTCTTTATCTTGTTGAAAGTACTAACAATGATAGGTGCTTAGTAGTAAAGAATGATAAGAGTTGGCTTTGGCACATGAGACTTGGACAAGCCAACATAGACACCATCTCTCGACTGGCCACCAAGAAGCTAGTTAGAGGACTCCCAAGCATTCAATTCAAGAAAGATATGATATGTAAAGAATACGAGAAGAGTAAGTTAACAAAATCCTCTTTCAAATCCATCAACTCGGTGAGCACTAGTAGACCCCTCCAACTTATTCATATGGATCTATTCGGTCCTAGTAGTCTTGGTGGTAAATCCTATGCTTTTGTTTTAGTGGATGAATTTTCAAGATTTACTTGGATTATTTTTCTTGCAAATAAAATTTATACTTTTCATAAATTTGTTGCTTTTTGTAAACGGGTTCAAATGAGAAAGGCATTATGATCAACAAAATTAGAAGCGATCATGGATGAGAATTTGACAATGTCGATTTCAAAAACTTTTGTATTAAGAATGTTTTGGTCATAATTTTGCTTGCCCTAGAACTCCACAACACAATGGTGTAGTGGAAAGAAAGAATAGAACCCTCGACGATATGACCGGGGTCATGTTAAACCAATACAAGCTCCCTCAATACTTTTGGGCGAAAGCTGTCAATACAACATGTTATGTTATAAATAGAGTCTTGATTAGACATATTTCTAAGAAAACTCCTTTGAGCTTTGGTTTGACAAAATTTCTTCTATTGAATGTTTTAAAGTTTTTGGATACAAATATTTTATTTTGAACACCAAAGATAACCTAGGCATATTTGAAGAAAAAGCCTATGAAGGTATCTTCCTTGGATATTCAATGCATAGTAAAGGATTTTGTGTCTTTAACAAAAAAAGTCTTATAGCCGAAGAGTTAATCAATGTCTCCTTTGACGAGCTTAACACTTCCACATCTAACTCCTTGAACAATATTTATGACATGTCTTTTGGTTTGGAAAATTCTTTCCTTGGATATACAAGTGCTCCTTCATATAATAATAAAGTTGAGACTACTCTACCTGAAGACTCCTCAACTATAGAGACTCCTCAAGAGGATCTCCCCAAAGAATGGAGATTTGTCCCCCATTATCCAAGGAAATCATTGGTGACCCTTCCTCACGAGTTAGCACTAGATCCTCTACACGAGATCACTATGCAAATGTGGCTTTTATTTCTCAAATAGAGCCTAAAAATATCAATGATGATTTTAATGATGAAGTTTGGATGATTGTAATGCAAGAAGAGCTTAATCAGTTCGAGAGAAATAACGTTTGGGAACTCGTTCCTAAGTCCCACAACTATTCTATTATTAGAACAAAGTGGGTGTTTTGAAATAAGCTTAATGAAGATGGAATCGTCAGTCGTAACAAAGCCCGATTGGTTGATCAAGGCTATAACCAAGAGGAAGGCATTAATTATGAGGAAACCTATGCACCGGTTGCTCATCTTGAATCCATCTGAATGGTTTGTGCTTTTGCTTGTTTTAATGATTTTAAAGTTTTTCAAATGGATGTCAAAAGTGCCTTTTGAATGGTGTTATTAAAGAAGAGGTGTATGTCAAGCAACCTCCTGGCTTTGAAGATTTTCAATTCCCTGATCATGTTTTCAAACTACATAAAGCCCTCTATGGCCTCATGCAAGCTCCTCGTGCTTGGTATGAGGGTCTTAGCTTCTTTCTCACAACTTCTTTAAGGACAAAGTTGACACCACATTGTTTATTAAAACTCACAATAGCACACTCATATTAGTTCAAATTTATGTTGATGATATCATTTTTCGTTCCACTAACAAAACACTATGTATATAGTTTGCCAAAATTATGCAGGATGAATTTGAAATGAGCATGATGGGAGAATTATCATTCTTTCTTGGCCTACAAATCAAGCAAGGACCTCAAGGCACATTCATCAATCAAGCCAAATACACCAAGGATCTTCTTAAGCGCTTTGAAGTTGACTCATCCAAATCAATGAGAACTCCTATTGCCACGACAACTAAGTTTGATCAAGATGAAAATGGTGTATCGGTCGACATTCGTAAGTATCAAGGTATGATCGGTAGCTTACTTTATCTAACTACTAATTGTCCAGACATTATGTTTAGTGTTTGCTTATATGCACGATACCAAGCAAATCCCAAAGAATCGCACTTATGTGCCGTTAAGCACATTTTTTGGTATCTCAAAGGCACCATTAACATAGGACTTTGGTATCCAAAGTCTTTATCCTTTGAGCTTATCGGCTACTCGAATGCAGATTTTGTCGGATGCAAGATTGACCAGAAAAGCACTAGTGGCACATGCCAATTCCTTGAGAAATCCTTGGTTTCATGGTTTAATAAGAAAAACTCGGTTGCACTTTTCACAACTGAGGTCGAATATATTGCAGCTGGATGTTGTTATGCACAAATCCTTTGGATGACACAAACACTTGTAGATTACGGTATTTTTTCACAAGGCATATCCATCAAATGTGACAATACTAGCTCCATTAATCTTACTAAAAATTCTATATGTCACTCACGCACGAAACACATTGAGATCCGAGACCACTTTTTGCGCGATCATCAACTAAAAGGAGACATTCTTCTTGAATTTGTTGACACTGAACATCAACTTGCTGATATTTTCACCTAACCTATTGACGAAGATCAGTTCTCCTTTATTTGTCGCAAAATTGGGCTCCTTGAAAAATCTTTTTAAAGTTCTGTTTTTAAAATCTTCGAACTATCCGAAGGATTTTTATGGTTATATGTCGGATAATGCGAACTCTCACGGTAAGTTTTCTTCTGTTGAGACGGATCATCTTTCTGATTTCTACAAAAAATGTCGAATTTTCTGTCATTTATAACTCGATACAGGCTGCCAAGAGTTGACTGCTGAACTTCCAAATTTTTTACTTTTCACCCACCCTCATTAAATGTGTTCAAATCTTGATCCAAATTTTTCGCCGACAATCCGCCATAATCCGTCGGATTTTTAGATCGCGTGCTCTGGGCACAGAATCCGAACTGCTGCAGCCTTTCCCCTTCCCTAAAATCCGTTCCAACATTCATTCCTTTCCACCAACTGTTTAACCCTACATCTACCCACCCCCACTCATTCACTCCTATATAATCCCCTATTATTCATTCTATCACCCTACTTCTTCACAAGAACTTCTCAAACTCCTCTCTCTTACTCCCCATGGCCTCCCACAATAAGAGATCTCGCCACGACTCCTCCTCCTCCTCCGTCACTCCGCTTTCCGCCTCCCTATTCTTTTCTTTGCCCATGCAAGGCTACAACCCCACCATCTTCAAGTCTGCACACCATTCCCGCGAATGGTTCTCCACTTACCATAAAGCCCACATCTGTCTAGGGAAGCCTATTTCCTTCCTCATATTCCCCAAACATCGTAAATATCGGGAGTTTGTCGGAATTGTAGACCACTTAGAGCAGCAAGTAGACATCTACCCTCCTTCCATTCAAATGTTTTACTACAACCTGGTTTAGGGGTGAGCATCGGTTTGGTTCGGTTCAAACCGAACCATATTTCTAAAAACTGAATATAAACCGAACCACCCTAATGACGAACCGAACCGTAATATTGCAGAACCGAAATAAACCGAACCGAAAAAATCGGTTCAGTTATTACGGATATTTCAGTTTTGGGCCTTTGTGTAATGGGTCGGGCCTTTTCATATTTCAACCAACAATATCAATTAATTGATCCAGCCCATCAAATGAATTGTTCCTTGGCCCATCAAATATACCGTTCCTTGGCCCATTTTACAAAAATAACTTAAAATCTAGCCCAAGCCATCAAACATACAAACAAAATTTCATTTAAAATCAAAAATTTCAAACAAAGATTCTAACAGTTCTAGTCCATTCCAGAGACTCCAGACCCATCAGAGATTCAAATATACAATTGTTCCAAGCCCATCAAATATAAAATTAACCATCAAACTTACAATGTTCCAGACCCATAGATGTAAAAAATTAACAAAACAAACTTATAATTTGCAGACTTGCAGTCTCCAGACATAAAATATACTTCCAAACTTTGTCTTCGACTCTCGAGACCATCAAATATACATTCTAAGTTTCTAACCATCAAATATACACTGAAAAGGAAGAAAACATTCTTGCAAATTACAAACTTGGAATTTACAAACTACAATTTTACAACAATGCAAACCAAAAGAATTTTGGCATCAATTCGAGCAGTCCAATGTTCAATTGCCCTGCACCAAAGAGGAAATAAGAAAAAGGAGTAAACGCGGCTCAGATTGGTTGATTTATGTATCATAGTATATTAGTATGATGCCATGTAGCCATCATCATCATTGCCAATTTCTTATTTAATATGTTAGTAAAATCTTCAATAAGAAACATAAAACATTTACCAATGGCTGCAACGAGTGCCATGCCAATGGATGCAACAAGTGCCACACCAATGGATACAACAAGTGCCACGCCAATGACTGCAACATAATATCCAACAAGTAGAACTGTAGAAATATGTGCTTGATAGCAGAACATGTTTCATAATATTGTCACTTACATAATGTAAGCTAGATATATGTGCTTGATAGCATAAATGAGCTTAAAAAATGAACATGGCAGAACATGTTTTATAATGGCTGCAGCAGAACTATATTTGTCCAGTTCACTGTAAGCAACAGAACCATAAATGAGCTTGAAAAATGAACATAGCAGAATATGTGCTTGATAGCAGAACATGTTTCATAATATTGTCCAGTTCACTATAAGAAATATTTGTCCTACAATGCTGCAAACACATTCCATTCCAATTTAAAGCCACAACCATATATCAATTTTGGGACACTAAACATAGAGAGAGATTCTTATTTCTTACATAAATTCAAGATAAATCCAAGCAACGGATCCAACCCCAGGTCCTAAAATACTTGCATAATTAACAAATGATATTAGTATACAAGGCAATTAAGGATCCAACCCCAGATCTCCAAAAACAGAAACAACGACAATGGATTTATAAGCAAACGATACAACCCCAGGTCCCTAAGCCAAAGATGCAATAGTTTATACTTTTTAATGTATAGTAACATAAATTATTTGAACATGCAATAGAAATAAAAAAATAAAATAAAATAAAATAATAATACTTACAAGTTACAAGGTGGACTTGGAGGAGATCTGTGAGCAGAGATCGAGATGTAGGTCTAGGAGATCTGAGATTCAAACGTAATAATTAGAAAAAATATAACAGAAAAAAACAAATACTTACACGGTGGAGAAGAGAGTCGAGAGAGGTTGAGAAGTGAGAACGTGGCGGTGTGCCGGTGACCGATGGTGAGGTGGAGGAGTTTTGTGAGTTGATGTGAGAACTGAGAAGAGAAGAGAGACTAAGAGAGTGAGAACAATGTGAGAAGTGAGCCTGAGAAGCATTGACCGGCGGATCTGAAGGCGGAGGTAGGTAGGGATAGGTTTCTCGTCGAGAGGAAGGAATTGGGAAAGAAAGAGAGCGACAACCAAAGAATGAGAGGAGAGAGCGTTGATGCGTGGTAAAAGATGTTATATAGTTAGGGTTAAGTAAGGATATTTTTGTAAATGCACATAAGTAATTTGGTTTCAGTTTTAAACCGAAACCGAAATCCAATAACCGCAACCGAACCCGATAACCGAATTATTGGGTTTTAAAAACCAAATCCGACCCGAAATTATATTGAACCGAACCTAATAGCTAAATCGGTTCGGTTCGGTCCGATTTTCGGTTTTAAACCGCATTATGCTCACCCCTAATATAGACTCGTGTTGTTCTTTAATCTTTGAGGTTCCGGATCAAGAATAGCCTAAAGGTCGTGAATTCGAGTTTGTGCTTTCACAAGTCGCATTGTTTTATTTTTTTTCGAAAACAAAGTTATTATCACCATAACACAAGTCCATATCGATCACGGTCGAACAAGTCTAGGATCATAACAAAACATAGGTCGGAGGGGCGGCTTGTGCTAATTTGATGCTCGGACCTGATGAGGATACTTGAGGAGATATAAAAATGACAAGAAATATGAAAGTGACATTGTTTGTTATATGTTTTTGAGTTTTATCCTAGTTCGTGTTTGCTAGAACTAATTCCAAATAGATGATATTTTGTAACTTAGAAGTGGATAAATTCACACTTCCATATTTGAATAATATTTTATAAATTGGAAGTGAATACATTTACACTAATTAATTATATAAGTAAATTGGTAATAATTTACTAATGCTAATTATTTAACTATTTAATAACATATTCTCACTCCTACCCGTAACTCTCCCAACGTCCACAATCTCTCCCCTCTTCCTCCAAGCCTACCAACAATAGTTGCGTTGAGCCAACCAATGACGAAAAAGTGCTCTATTGTCATATCTTCCACTCGTTGTCCGCCTTGAGTCCGCCGATGACAAAAAGTGTTCCACCATTGTCTCTTCCACTCGTTGTCGACTGCAACTCTTCTCGATGGCAGGTCCTTCTCCTTCAAGCACCATCTCTCAAACGAGGACCTCGACTCCCTCTTCTTAGTCGCCACCGGCGACCTCGAGAAAAAGAGAGCCACTCACGTACTTAAAATAGACTCGGATGTAAGTTGTCCATAAAATTAACGGAGAAAGCAGCCGACAAGAACTCAAAGCTATGAGTACTACACATCTTGTCGATACTTCTACATATACAACACATCGAATGTGATACTCCACAACTACATATGCAATAAGTGCTCACTTTCAAGGAACCAAACAACCCCTTAGTGTAGATTATTGGGGAGGTCTTACTTTTGATGTGTCAACGCAAAAAAGAAGAAGAGAGGATTATGTTAGATGAATACATTTGGACTTATAGGGTACATGGCTTTTATCCAGAAAATGTAGAGTTGTTGTGTGGGCTGAGCCCGTCAATAAAGGGCCGGGTTTTACCCTTGGCTCGGAGGTGTGAACCGACCGTCTTAGTAATAGCTCGGTTCGGACTTGGACTAGGCCTAGATTCTCCCAAGGCGAGACCCAGCTGAAACAACGTGTAGGCAACTCTAGGGGGTGAATAGAATTTGTGTCGATAATCACCAAATAAAAATTAACTCTATATCACCTCCACAAAATAACTATCAAGATAGTAAATAAATCAGAGAGAAATTCGGAAGTAAATAAAGATCAGAAGAGCATACGCAAACACAACAGTTTTAACCTGGTTTCCCTCGTGGAGGACTAGTTCAGGCCTGAGAACTCTAGCTCAGGATTGAAATCCACTATTTGTGAAATAGTGTACAACCACGTGCCTTTACTCAGAAGAGCACGCCAACTTCTTACAGATTCGCAGGTGGCGAAACTTGGAATTGTCCAAGTGACTTTTTTTTTTAACTCTTGCACAAAAATTTCTAACTGAATCGCACTTGAGCACCTTGGGGCTTAGGAAGTTTTGTGGCTAGTAGATTGGAAGAATAAGGCTTAGGTAGTATAAGGCTTAGATGATTGAGAGTGAGAGATAGAAAGATGATGAAGAGATGATTGAAAATGGTTGAATTCATGCCCTATATATACTAGTCTGGAAGGCAGAATTCGGCCAGAATTCTGTCCTCAAAATTCAAAAATATGGCCGTTGTACCAACTAGCAATTGGTAACCCTAAAAATCAGTTCCTAGAAATCAGGGGACAGAGTTTGGCCCGAACTCTGTGTGGGGGCAGAGTTCGGCCCGAACTCTGCCTCCTTGGTGGCAGAATGTTCAAATGGCCTTTGGGCTTTGGTGGAGCTTGGACTTGGTTCAGGAATTGGTCTGGTTGTATGGTAGAGCTTGGAGAGATATGTCTAGAGGTTGAGATGACTCAGTGCGACTCAACGTACACATTCTCCTAGACTCAATAATTTGAAGATTACAGACTTAGAACAAATAGAAAAACTAAGAGCCCTTTGATGACGCCTTTCTTCTGATATTTGAGCAGTCCTGAAGACGTCTTTTTCCTTGACAGCAGTCGTCCAAAGATAAGTAGATCTGGAAATCTGAATACCTTTCGGGGGCTTCGTCCCCGAACCCCCGACGGGGGGCGCTGTCCCCTCGACTCCTGTCCGCTGACCGGGCAGCGGAACCCCCGATGCGAGGCCCCAGATAGGTCGCTAGGCGGTTCGGAGAAATCTCTTTGTATGACGCTGTCTTTAGTCCATCATTAATTCTTCATTACCTATGTCCTGGTTTGATCATGCTTACTGCATATCTACAAATATATGTTAGGCCAGCAAAATATGTTGCAGTATGATACAAGCATAGCAATATAATATAGGACAATTAGGACAATGCTAAGTTTAAGTTAGCAACATGATAGTGAGTATATGAATATTAGTGACATCATTATGTTAAACTTAACTGATTAGCCATATTCAAAAATATGATGTAATCATTGGACCAACACCAGCTGTAATATCCCGCTCCGCACGGTACATTATGCTGAATCGTTGACACGAAGAGTTAGTTGGCCCAAAGAAGTATTGATGCAAGTACTAATTTGATCCGAAGAGATGATAAGTTTGATTTGAACAGTTATTGATTTTAGTTGGTTTCATATGCAGGCTAGGCTTTTACGCTAAATTTTCAGAGGCCGACCTTTTGCCTTATTTGTAATAGAGTCCGCAGAAACCAAAGTATCACATCGCAATGGGCTGAGGCATGGAAACGATAGGCCAAATCATTCGAGTAGTTCAATGGAGCATGAAGTGCTCGAATGGCTAAGTCAGATGAGTTGGTCGTGCAACGAAGTTAAGGAATCGAGCTGCATTAGTTCGACAAAACGAATGGCCGAATCAGTTAAGATAGGAGGACTCTGACCCTTCTTTCCTACTTTGTCATGCTATACCCTTGTATGCTAAGTTAACATGTCGAGTCGACGAACGTAGCTCAAATGAGAGAAATCGTAATGTATGTCGAACACTAAGATAGAACATTGAGGCAAAACTTGCATCAAGTTCATGAATCAAAATAGAACATCGAGTCGCTACATCGGCAAGTGCCTTAGTGCACGAGCCATATAACATTGAATTATTATATCGACGAATGCCTTAAGACGGGTCGTCGGGTCGTAGAATATTTATCGAGTCGTGCCTCCGTGCACGTGTTAGAGGGCTAGAACATTGAATGACTATATTGAGACGAGTACCTTAGTACGCGAGCTGTATAACATTGAATACTCTATCGAGGCGTGCCGCAAGTGCATGAGTCAAAGGGAATGAACATAAGTCTTAGAATATCAAATGATCAAAATTGAGGCATACATCAAGTGTACAACTTAGAGAATAAGTCATAGAACATTGAAAGTCAACCGAGGCGTGCATCAAATGCACGAGTGGTAGAACATTAAATAACTACATCATACCGTACATATGTGCACGAGACTTATGGAATATGGCTTCGGATGCGAAGTGACAGTTATGGCACAAATACCATGTAACTGCTGAGTATGAAAAGAAGCATAGTGCCTCGGTGCGTTTGGGACCTACGGGTCACCGCTTTCAAATATTGGTTGAGGCATGGATCCACGAAACAATGAATCGAAGTAAGAAAACATGAGATGGATGATTGGTAATATGAGATGATATAATTTTGTGTTTGGACTCAGACTATGCTTGTATTGTATGAGTAAGACGCATTTTGCATGATCATGGACAAAGAGGAATAAGGCACGGGTGGATAGCTTTCTCTAAACCAGATTACTGGGACACCCGGACCATTCTTCCTAGGAGAAAAGTGGTGCTATTAAGGATGGTATTACGGGACCTCCAGTGGGGTTGCTACCTTGCTGTTAGGGCATGTCGCAATACAAATGATACATACCTTCGAGGGTGCTTGCTACCCACCCCATGGGATGGCCACATGCCGATATATGAACTTTCTTTATGGCTTGGAATGCCAGTGACCTTCATATAGGTAGGGGTTGGTGGACTGAATGGTGCAGGTACATAGGTCCTGCACAAATATCATATTTAACATTGACATAAAAGGATGGTAGGCATTCACCTTGCAACGGTGCAAGAGTGAGTGCATTGAGTTGATAAAAAATCGCCCACGAGTTATATCTATGTTGCCTACCAATGCGAATCAAATATAACAATGTTCATATGAGTACATGCTTTACTGCTTTCATTGCCATGTCTTCAATCCTAAGGCAATAACAGAAAAACCACCTAATAAGATGCATGATTCACAAGATTACTTAATGTTGGTTTACGCGAGTGGGTCTCATCAGTAAACGAGAGGATTAGTCCTGATTCTCCACTAGATTGCTTGCATGATGCAGGGAATGGTTTACTTATGGCAGAGCTTCACTTGAACGCGTCGTGGTATGGAGTTCCTTAGCGTTTCGAGACGTCCGATCCGCATTGGTGCTCGGACTCGCAACATGATGATGCAGCCGAGATATAGAAGACATAATATATGGAACGTCGAGATCCTTTGTGGGTTAGAGAGATCATGAGTGTTGTAAGTCAATTTGGCATAATTTATTTGGGGCTATTGAAAGCATTTGTAATTCCTCTGCTTATTCAATAACGATGATTCGGTTTCTTCCACTACAAAATACTGTTAATTACCAACTGATTTTACTAACGAAAGTAAAAATTTTGCTAGTTAGCGACGGATTACCGACTGATTAGTAACTAACTTATTATGTAAAATACAGTAAAAAATATGCCGCTAGATCCGTTGGTAGTTAGTCGCTAAGTCATTAGCGACAACTTAGCGACGAAAAATTCTGTCGCTAGCCACGGGTAAAAGTTACTCAACAACCTTTCTTTCTCATTCTGAAAAATTTATCCAACTTTTTATTTTCCTCCAATTTTCTTCGACCCCTCCTCCTCCGACCTTGTCACGACCCGCACCCAGTGTAGGGGCACGAGAAGTGGGTACGTCCAGCCTACGCCGCAGTATCGGCGATAGAACGCTGTCCTAGGTCATATACATCTAACAATTATAAGGTACCTGTACAATATATATGCTCCGAATGGAGGATAATATAGAAATATACAACTCAAACACAGCTAAGGTAGAAAATGCGATAAGATAGATAGATAAGATCTGAATCCACAATGAATACAAAATAAGAGAGAATCTAAGTGTCTAAGATAACAACTCTACAATATCCACTCATCACAAAATCTCAGATATATACAATGAGTATCTAAATGAGATAACAATTGAAAATAAGATAAAGCCTAATCTATGGGGGTATCAGCATCTACTGCTAATGGATCCTACTGAAGGTCCAAGTCGTAGGTGTCGTCTAAGGCTGCTCCATAGTATGTAGGACAGAACTCCTCGATGTCATCTGTAATATTTTAACAGGTCCAGTCAGGACAGGAGCAAGCATAATACATCTCACGCAGTTCATTATATGACAGGATATATAAATATGCTATAGAGTAAGATACATGAAATGCTGGAAAATATATAAAGTAAAAGAGATGACTGTAAATAATATCTACTATAAGTAAAGAGCTAACAGTGACTAGTGATGTAGAGTACAAGATAGACATGTGAACGGCTTGAATTTGTACATGAGTAATCTAAGAGTTTGCACATGAGTATACTACTTTGGAATTGTTCACATGACCATTTATACTCCCCGTACCCCAATCAATACACAAGGATCCAGACAGGTTATGTTATTGCACATGATATCACATGAAGGCCCATAAATGGGTGCACATGAATGTATACATGGGGGCTCTGTGAACATGAGAGTATATGAATCACAAGAGTACACATAAATGGTAAAAGCACCGGAGTACATGATGAAAGTGAAAAGTGTTTGCAAAAACAAAAGTATTAAACTTTATTGATACAAACTTTGTAAAAAGATTACAATTTGAATTCTGGAAATGGTATAACTTTAGGAATCCAATCTAGATGACGATTGCTTTATCCCTTGGACGATGTAAACTTTGAAGACGAAGCCTCTGAAGTTGAAAACAATTCTGGAACTGAAGGAAAAAAGCCTCGGAGATTGAAGGCAAAAGCCTCGGAAGAATGCAGCAGCACTTGGGCAAGAACTCTTGAACTCTCTGAACTTTGAAGTCTGATAATCTAATCTCTGATTTCTGATTATTGATCCCCTTGAATGGAGATTTGAAACTCTATTTATAGAGTTCTGAGAAATAACTAACTTTCAGTTATTCTGGACTGCACAGGATGATTTGTGCAGTAATTGGATTGCACAACAGTGGACTGCGTAGGCAGTTGTTGGATCGTGGTCCACCTGTCTTGGACACATGGCAACTTTTGATTGAATTACGCATGATCGTGCATGGACAGTTGCCACGAAATGAGCAATTGATGGCATTAATGCCACGTGTATTTTGTCATTTGTATTGATAGAACACGCACACTGAATTGCGCTAGTTTTGAATTGCGCAGACTTGGACTGCGCAAGAATGGATTGCGCCAACATGGATTGCGCCAACATGGATTGTGCTGTCAGCTGTCCTCGAGCGTCGTGCTGCACGATTAAACGAACGGTCGCCTCGTTCTCCGTGCTGTCAGCTGTCAGAAGATTTGATTTGTGTCAGGTAATGATGATGATCTGCCACGTCAGCCTGCACACTTGAAAGTGTGCACAATCTATCGTGCGCAATCTGAAGGATACACAATCTGATGTCTGCGCCCTTCATCTGAAAGTTGTATTTCTTGATTTTCTGACTTTGTTGATGTGTGCAACTTGATTTTTTAGGACCTACAAGACCCCCTTCAAAGTTTTCGAAAGTTGAATTTATTCAAAATTTCAAAATACTTTGAATTTTGAATTTGAAATCAATTTGCGCTCGTAGTGAGCTGTCTGCGCAATCTGAGGGTTTAGCCCATTTTTAGGCGCAATCTAAGGCGGCCGTTTCGATTTTGAAAAGCTATAAATAGCTCTTCAATTCCTTCGAAGTATTCTTTACTTGCTTTCTTCGTGCACTCGAGAGAAAAACTTCTGAGTTCTTCCTTTCTTTCTTCTTCGACGATTTCAATGGCTCCCGATGATCCTCTGCCGCCGCTAAGGGCAAGGCCCCCGCCGAATCATCGACTAGGGCCGCACGACGAGCTTCTCGCCGTGAAATGGCTCATCCAGCAATGATAGGTAAATGACCTAATCAAAAACTCTTTTTAGAGTTTTGATTTCACTGTCTCTTCAAAATCCATCTCTTTTTAGGGATGCGATCATACTGCGCCACCCCTTTTTAGGGTTCTGGTTGCACAAATCAGTTCATTCTTCATTTTTATGAAGAACAACTTTCTGTGCAATTGGTTGAACTGTGCTGACAATAGTCAGCGCAATTGGCTGATTTGCGCGAGATTCTTTCAGCGCAAACTGATGTCTATTTATTTGCGCAATCTGATTATTTTGTGCAATCTGATATTGCGCAATTTGATTTTTGTGCAATCTAATATTTGCGCAAACTGAATCTTTGACTTTGACTTATACTGAAAAATTTTATTTTCTCTGTCTGATGCAGTTAATACTAGAGAAGACCCAGAATACGAGAACTTCGTAGGGACCCTTACCGAATCAGAATATAAAGAGGACTTGTCACATGTGCACTATCCCCAATATGATCTGTCGGTCTCCCGTCAGGCCATTTTGATATCCCAAGACAATGAAATACTGCAATGTTTGATGAACGGACAACCTCTGGAAACGGCAGATGCTGTCATACACAAGAAACCTTTATTCCTATTCGGTGAAGCTTTTAAGAAAAGTTCTCAACCAAGACCAAGGATGGAAGAAAGGATTGTCCATCAGACGGATAGATCTTTCTCGATACCAAATGTTCCACGCTGCCTCCCCTTGTCCCGGTATGCTCATGCGAGCTATCCGAGGAAGATGGAATGGAACCTTACACCGTTCCAAGATGCCCGTCCAGGAAGAATTTTTGTGAAGAAGGGGCCCAGTAAGAAGGATATGTTTTACAGTTCCTCAGAGCGGTACAGTGTTTTGTTGAGAGGTCTGAAACCCGGTTGCATTCCGTCAGAGAATTCTTCCTTGTTAATGCCCGTCAGAACCCCAATTTTCGCAAATGAGTTTGCGAAAGTCGAAGGAAGATATCCTGAGCAAGACATCAGACTAACTGGATTGGTGAATCCAGATTTTAAAAGATGGAGCTGCATAGCAAATTGGATTCTGACCAAGTTTGAAAGAGAACTACAGCAAATCAACTTGTACCAAGCAGTACATGCCACTGTCTATGGTTTTGCTCCGAACCCTCACCTGTTCTTGGCTCTAGCAGAGAGGTATAATTACAGAACAGGGACCTTCATGACTCCCGACGGAGAAATTGGGTTTGCACTTCATGAGATGAAGTACATCTCTTATTTGCCAATGGGAGATGCCCCATATGAAGAATTTGTCCCCACCAATGATGAATTGGACAGACTCCGGAGAGAGAATACAGAAATGGTACCAGTCTTCAAGGAACTGCTATGCCATTATAAAATTTGTTCCCTGTTCTATAAAAGTGCCACATCAAACACTTGCTATTCCTCGAAATGGCTACCTTATATGTTCCTTAACCACATTCAAGAACCAAAGACCAAGGAACATGACAGATGTTATCCTGATTTCTTTAAGCCATTGAGCAACACAGAAGTGATGAAGTTGATGGAAGAAAGTGGTGATTTTGATAAAGAGATGAAGGATGATTATCAATGTCCTCCTTTGAAGAAAGGAGATACTCTCAAAAGTTATCTGAGAGAAGGATATAGACCGATGTCAAAAGAAGCCCAATTAGCAGGGTTTCTGACACATTGGCTCCATCGGTTTGTAATTTCGGGATCCAGTGCTGTAGACCACTTCCATCGCGGTGTTCTTTTTGCCGCCGTTAGATTAGTCTTCGGCTATAAGATGGATCTTTTGTCAGCAATGACTTGTAAGCTGAATGCTGGTCTTCGTCTATATGTCGATGTGATGCTGAAATCCAAGGGTGAAAAAGAATTTTCACGATTGGAATTACCATATACATATCTATTTGGGTGGTTGCTCCTTCACCATCCCACTTTGATGGACCCCGGCATGGGACCGGTCGATGGCAGCTTCCTGAGGAGATACTCTCAAAGCAAGTGGAAATTTACTGCTCTGAGAGATTGTAGATATGCTCTAAACTTGAGTAAAGGATGGAACTTTTATTGCACCCATCCTCCTACTGGTTACGAACAAATACGGACAAATATGATTGACTCGCAGATCCATCCTCTGAGCCGTACAGCTTTTGAGTGGTTAAAAACTATTCGACCGTCCCATTTGGTGTACCGGTTTAAAGATGAATGTTATTTAGAGCCGTATCTCCCCAGTCGATTTGCCCGGCAGTTCGGGTATGACCAATTCCATGTGGGGAATGCTATCACATGTCTTCAAGGAAAGGGTTATTTGATAGATGGGGCCCGAGCATGGGCTTATTATAATGCTCGAGATACGAAAGCGACGTTCTCGATGCCTGTAAACAGCAATCTTGGCCCTCGGATGCTGTTTATATACTCAAATTTTTATACATCTTCAAACACCTTCGCTGAGAATTTCAACCTCACGGATAGCTTCGCATCTTCAACAAGATTGAAGAGGGGAGGAGTCATCATGTCGCTCATAGGAAATGACGAAGTACATGAGCCAGAAGATGCACCTTTGGAAGCTTCAAGGGATGTTATGTTCCCTCAAGAAGTTAATATGCCACTACGTGTCTCTTTGAAGGTGGGTAAATCTCCAGCAAAAAGGAGGAGAAGAGAAGAGCCTCCTGCTCCAGCAGCAAAGAAGAAATTGATCTTAGATCATTCTTCTGAAAAGATTACAACTAGATCTCAATCTCGGCAGCTGGCCGAGACAATCCAGCAAGAAGAGGCAACTACACCGACCTCTGTCCAAAGACAAGTCGAGACTATAAATATAGAGAGCCCTGAGAGGCCCCTGAAAAGAAAGAAGTTGGCCCAAAGAAGAAATCGAGCCCTGTCTTCAATGGTAATGGATGCTGCAACTGGATTAATCTTGCCATCTCCCACTCCTGTTTCAGAGCCTAGGAATAAAACTCCTAGTCCAGAACATAGAGAAGAGATTGAGCAGAGGAAAGATCCTGATCCAAGAACTGAGGCCGAAGAGCCCAGAGGAAGTATTATGGAAGAAGAGCAAAATGTTGTACACTCTCTTCTACCTGCTGCGGAGATGATTCAACTTTCGCCTACTCCTAGAACCCTCCGCGAAGAGGAAGATCGCGAAGTGATTGCGGCTCTAGAAGATTGCAGTTACAGCCCGCTGGATGACTATTGTGACCAAGCTGCAAATACCAGCGGGAATGCACCAGAAGAAGATGAAGATGAAGAGAGATCTTCGTCTGAGAATATTGATGAATATATGCAAGATCTCGAAAGAGATGATGAAGAGCATATATCTCCTAATGCTGTTGATGGTACCTTGAATCCTGAAAAGGATGTTGAGGTTCCAGAAAATGCTGCTGATACCTTAAATCCTGAAAAGGATGTTGAGGTAACAGTATCTCCAGAAAAAGCATTAGATGAAGAAGCTCCGGAAGAAACTCCCGCCACTGATCCTCAAGGTATAAAATGAAATTAGCAATCTCTTCTTAAATAGATTGATAGCTAACATCTTTATTTGTATTTCTTGCAGATCTTGAGACTCCTCTAGCACCTCCGACGTGCACGGACATAGTGCCTATAACGACGGTGGTTGTTAGTAACAGTCATCATCTATCCTGTGGTTCTGAAGCGGGCAGTAGTCAAGCTGTTATGGCTGAAGCTACTTTTGCTCGGCCAGAGTCTACCCCAGCAGATGATAGGCTCATTGCTGGGTTCAACCATGGTAAGATAATTTACATCTTTAATCTTCTTGGACAATAGCAAACAATAGGCAAAAAATGACAATCTTTTCTTTTTGCAGAAGAACAACCAGGAGGGGCCACTAGCTCTACTTTAGCTCCTTTGTTCAAAGAGCTCGCTGTCCAGACGCGAGAGATTGAACGTCCCACAGTCTCGTCATCAACAGGAGTAGCTGCAACTCCTGGTGCTATAGCAACGAATAATCTTGTGATTCAATCTTTTACCAGATACTTTTTTGAATCTTTGGGACCTCTAGTAAAAAGAATAATGGAGAAAGAGGGTACTGATTTTTTTTATGGTTAGGGGTCCAACCTCTCTCTTAATAAGAGCCATCAGAGAACAAGGTGACGAAGCTCAAGCCACTCTCCTGGAACATATTTTGAATGAATTAGAGATTTCCATCAAAAGCTATAAAGAGCTCAACCAAGGAGATGTGGAGTCTTTAGTGCAAGCAGAATTCGAGCAACTGGCTCAAGCAGCTGATATTGAAAGGCTCAATCTTCAGAATCTTTTGGAAGCCTTCTCTACAAAATCTGCTGAATATAACTCCAAGCTGGAATCAGTAGCCTTGATGGCCGAGAGAAAAGAAAAGAGAGCTGCTGAGCTAAGGGCAGAGATTGCTCGTCTCCAGAAGGAATTAGAAGATGAAGTTGCTGATCATCAACTAGCGACTCAACAATTCAATGCTCTGATTCAGGAGAGGGATGAGTATGTGGAAGCTCATAATACTGAGATTACTCGCCGAATGGTGGCCATGCCTGCTTTCAATGAAGAAACCGGGATGGAATAGGCCAGAAGGAGGGTGATGTCCACTCGTGAAGAACGGCTGCAGACTCTAAAGCAGCAGATTGATAATCTGATAATACCTCCTTCTTAGTGGAACATTTTGTATTTATGTTTTTGTAATGTCTCATATCTTAATTAATAAAAGACATTTTTGCTGTGGCTCCATTATTTGTTGTATATCTTGTTCAGATATAAATAATAGAGATAGAAAATATATTCAGAGGTGCCAGACATGATATATTTCTTGATGATTTTGTAGAAAATAATTATATTCATTATATCTGCTCAGAGGTAATATGGACGTGGCAGAATATACCGAATATCATTATCTCAATTGATAATTTAATCGAAACGATAAGTTACTGATGTGGATGTGAGATGAACGGGAAAACCGTCAAATGATGAAATGAACGGATAAACCGTCAAAATGGATAATAACGAACGGATGAACCGTCAAGTGGTCATGAATGAACAGATAAACCGTCGGATGATAATGAACGGACGAACCGTCAGATAATAATGAACGAACGAACCGTCGGGTGATAATGAACGGAGGAACCGTCAAATGATAATGAACGGATGAACCGTCGGATAATAATGAACGGACGAACCGTTGTATGGATTGAATGATGAAGGAACGGACGAACCGTCGGATGATAATGAACGGACGAACCGTTGGATGGATGTGTTGCTTCATTATTTGCCTATAAATAGAACAAAATTTTGGCAGAAAGGAGCACTTCTTCTTTTCTAACATAAAAATGTCATCTGGAGATGCATCCAAGAAGGCTGATCTCGCCCCAAAGGTTGAGAAGGGATCTGAAGAATGTCTTGTCGATCCAATTCAATCAAAGGAGGCAGAAGTAGGCGAAGGTTCGTCTGCACCCAAGCCACCGTGAGACATCCTGGACTTTCTGCTTGAACCAGGAAGGACCGAAGAAGAGGAATCCATGAGGATGGCCGCTTGCAAGTTCCTGGTGGGTTCCAACAAGGAGGTTCTCAGCTCTTTTGCTGACCGTGTTTTTGAAAGAGACGGTAGTGGTCCGCGTCCAAATGTAGAGAAGGATGATAGTGACCTTCCTTAATATCATGTACTATCATTCATGATAAAATAAAATTTTATTTATGAATATGAACTTGTCTGATGATTTACAAGCATTTACATTTACACATAATACTTTTTAAGGAACTTGCCATTGATAGGCATCATTGCAATTCGTCTATCCAGTTCTGAGAGTTGATAAGCTCCATTTGAGAACACTTTGCTTACAACGTAGGGACCTTCCCACTTTGTATCGAATTTGCCTTTACTCATATGAGTCATAGTCATAGGACGTCTGACTGTTAGAACAAGTTCTCCTTGCTGAAAGGTTCTGACCTTAACTTTACGGTTAAAAGTTTAAGAAATACGAGCTTGGTATAACTCAATATGTTGTTGAGCCATTAACCGTTTCTCATCAAGTGCCTCCAATTCTTGAAGTCGAAGAAGATCATTATTCTCTGTAGTGAGCTCGTTAGCAATGGCAATCCTTAAAGAAGGAATTTGGAGTTCCAGAGGAAGAACAGCTTCATAGCCATATACCAAGGAGAAAGGCATAAAACCTGTGGGGTTGCGGACCGTAGTTCGATAGGCCCAAAGACATTCACCAAGCTTTTCACTCCAATTCCGTTTGTTAGTAGATACAAACTTCTTGAGGAGTTTGATAATAGTTTTGTTGAAAGCTTCAGCTAATCCATTAGCGGCAGGATTGTAGGCAGTCGAGGCGACGTTGTCAATCCGGTGATTATCACAGAATCTGGTGAATTTTTGGCTGATGAATTGTGGTCCGTTGTCATGAATGATTCGCCGAAGGACACCAAATCGATAAATGACATGGTGTTTGACGAAGTTGATGACACTACTGGTCTTGACTTCAGCCAAGGGTATAGCTTCAGCCCACTTAGAGAAGTAGTCTGTTATTGCTAAAATGAACCGATGTCCTCTAGAAGAAGGAGGATTAATAGGACCTATGACATCCATGCCCCAAGCTTCAAAAGGCCAGGAAGCGGCTGTCGGGTGTAGAAAACGAATTCTATTTGCACATATAGGGCAAATGATCTCAGTACCACTTCTTTTTGCTACGACTTTTTTTTTAATTCGTTTCATTCTGAAGGTTGATGAATGAAAGCTGCATGGATTTGACAGGCTCGACATTTTCTTGCATATTCAATGGCATCTGATACCATAGAGGGCCAATAGTAACCCATTCTTCGGATGCGATCCTGTAGTTTAGGACCGGGCTGGTGTGCTCCACAGATACCGTCGTGAGCTTCACGTAACACCTGTTTTGCTTCCTCACCAGCTAGACAGCGTAGAAGGAGACCGTCATAAGTCCGCCGATAGAGAGTCTTAGTGGTTTGATTGTAGTAGAACCGTAAAGATCGTCGTCGAATACTTGTAGCCTCCTTAGGATCTTCGGGGAGTATATCGTGAACCACGAAGTCGATGAAAGGAGTTCTCCAATCTTCATTGACAACATTAATTTTAGCAAAATTACTGAACTCGATGTTACGATTGTTTTCGACACAAAATAATTTTCGATTAGAGATAACCACCACTTGTTGTCTTCTGATGGGAACGGCTAAGACTGCTGCAAGATTGGCTAAGGTATCTTCTTCAGTATTGTAAGCTCGGCGTACATATTCAATAAAGAAAGCTTTGAATGATATAGCCATGTTGATTGCTGCTTCAAAGTAAGGTACCAGATCTTGATGACGGACTTCATAAGTTCCTCTAACCTGGTTAACAACCAGCTTAGAGTCGCCGTAAACTTCGAGATATTCAATGTCCAATTGCTTGGCTAATTGAAGACCGATAAGTAGAGCATTGTATTCTGCTACATTATTGGAACAGGATTCATCTAGAGAATAAGCTCTTTGAATAGTTGATCCGTCTGGAGAAACGAGAACACTCCAACTCCTGCTATAATAGCACCATTGGGTTTAATTCTGGATGCTCCGTCAAAGAATAGACGCCAGGTTGGAAATTCTTCGGAGATCATGTTGACTTCCAACATCTCGTCTGGAATTTCATCGTAAAGCTTGGAAGTTTCTAGTATGGGATGAGCCGCCAAGAAATCCGCCAGTGCTTGACCTTTGATAGACTTTTGAGGAACATACACCATATCATATTGGGCTAGAAGAATGGCCCATGTAGCAAGCCGAGAGTTGAGTGTGCTAGGCTTCTTCATCAGTACCCAAAGAGGATTGACTCGGGATATGCCATGAATGGTTTGACCAATGATGTAATGCCTTGTCTTTTGAACGGCAAACATAAGGGCTAGACATTCTTTTTCAACCGGACTATAACGGTGTTCAGCACCAATCATAGTACGACTGAGATAGTAGATGGCTTGTTCATGACCTTCTTTATTCTTTTGGGCGAGTAAAGCACCCAATGAATGATACATGGCACGGACATACATTAAGAATGGAATACCTGAGATTGGTGGCACCAAGACCAGCGGGTTCATGAGATATCGTTTGATGTCATCGAATGCTTGTTGACATTCTTCAGTCCAAATAAAAGATACACCCTTCTTTATTAGTTGAGTGAATGGTCTGCAGCGTCCAGACAAGTTCGAAATGAATCTCCTAATGTATGCAAGTCGACCTTGGAATCCTCGTAGCTCTTTCAGATTGTGTGGAGGACGCATCTCTTGAATGACTTTGATCTTCTCGAGATCTACGTGTATACCCTTAGAGGTAATAACGAAGCCGAGAAACTTACCACTAGAGACACCCAAGAACGATTTGGTAGGATTCATCTTGAGCTGATGTTGGCGCATGAGATTGAAGATTGTTCTCAAATCTTGGATATGATCTTCTTTCAGACGACTTTTAACAGCGATATCGTCAACGTAACATTCGACTGTTTTACGAAGATGTTCTCTGAAAATGGTACTCATAGCCCGTTGGTAAGTTGCACCAGCGTTCTTGAGACCAAATGGCATCACTGTGTAGCAATAGACTCCCCGAGGAGTACGAAAAGATGTGTGTTTCTCATCTTCGGGATTCATCTTTATCTGATTATATCCAGAGAATCCATCCATAAAAGATATTCGCTCGAACCCACAGGTATTGTCAATCATGACGTCCGTGATAGGGAGAGGAAATTCATCTTTCGGACATGCTTTATTAAGATCCCGAAAGTCGATACAGACTCGAACTTTGCCCGTTTTCTTCAAAACTGGAACAACGTTAGCTACCCAATCAGGATATTGTTCTTCTTGAATAAAGCCACAAGCGATAAGCTTCTTGACTTCATCATCGTTCGCGTCCATCATTTCAGGCTTGAATCGCCGTTGCTGCTGTTTGACTGGTTTAGCATTAGGCAGAATGTTCAGTTTATGAGTAGCAATTTTGGGATCTAAACCTGACATGTCTTCGTAACTCCAAGCAAAGATGTCAATATATTCTTTAATGAGAAGAATCAACTCTTGCTTATCGGCTTCTGGAAGATTCTTGCAAATAAAGATTGGACGAGGTGACTCGCTTTCTCCTACATCAACTTGAACTAGTTGATCTTCAGTAGGAGGTTCTCTTTGTTCAAATCAGAGTACCCAATGATTATCCATCTGTTGAGCCCAAGGATCTGTTTCAGGATTTTCTTCAACGTCCTCATCATATCCTTCCGGAAGTTCAGCGGATACCATATTAGAAGATACGATTACACGATGGACTTCACCAATGCTAGTATCAGAATCCCATGACCTGGAATCAGAAGAGTTAGAACGTTCCTCGCTATCAGATTCAGAACCTGCTGGGGATAACATCGGAGGAGAAGCATATCCGAGACCTCTTTTGGTCCTGCTGTAATACATTTCTGACTTTCCTTGTGGAACAGCGGTACGGAGAGGAGTCTTTCTGCCCTTACCGTAGTTGAGGCCACTTTTAAAGTCGTAACCCATCTTTCGGACAATGTCTTTTGATTGTTGACTGTAACGACGGAATTGAAGATGTCCCGTGTCGTTAATTTTTCTATCATCCGTATAGCTGAATTTTTGTTCCGGTCTTTTACTAAAAAGTATTGGACGTTCACCTTTCTTGCGAGCAGGAACAATACGATATGAGTCTTTTGGGTGTTCACATGAAACTTCTGTTTGAAGAGACTGTACAACTCCCATGGTAAATGATTTGAAGCTATCTAACATATCCAAATAGCATTTAGTATGATAAATAATATCAGTATACTAGAAAGTAGATACTTTTTCATTGATATGTACATCTATATTTACAGCAGGACCTTTAGCCTTAGCAGGCTTGGTCAGATTGATTACAAGAGGGGGAGAAGAAGAGCGTGGAAGAGGCTTGTTACGATGAAGGTCAATAACAAGTGGCTCAGAAGAGGTGAGCTACCTTTTTTCCTTATTGTGAGTTAAATCAACAACAAGTGGCTCAGAAGAAGTGAGCTGCTTTTTTGTCCTTATTACGACGTAAATCAATAACAAGTGGCTCAGAAGAGGTGAGCTCCCTTTTATCCTGATTGCCATCAGTAGATTGCCTCTGGACTGGCAAGTGAATAGCCAGTGGTTTAGAAGATTGAGGATGAGAAACACGTCCTTTAACAGGTATAATAAGAGTGTCTTTGGGCACTACTTCTTGGTCTTCTTCAGTATCCATGGCCAATACCACTTTCATAAATTCTTCTTTATACATACGAGCGTCATTGCAATATGCTTCGACACCCTTGAAAGGATAAAGGTCTGCAACTTCTTTGTGAACTTCTCCTTTGTCATCAACATATTTGAAGCATTGATGAAGAGTTGATGGAACAATGTTATGTTCATGGAGGAAAGGTCTTCCCAGAAGAGCGTTGTAAGAACAACCATGATTGTCGATGATATAAAAGGCCACCTTTGTGCGAAGATTGCCTATTTGGAGTTTTAGGCGAATCTTACCCAACGGTTCACTCATTCCTTAGTTGAATCCCAAGATATTGGTGATTGTGCTTGAAGACTATGCACTGGTATCTTTAATGCGTCTAGCATTGTCTTTGGCATGATACTGAGTGCAGACCCTGGATCTATCAAGATACGATCGACTTTCATCGAATCGACATACCCTGTATAATAAAGAGGACGATCATGTCTATTATCCTCCAGCAATATATCATCCTGAGTGAAAGTGATGTTTGGAATCAACTCTAATACGCTGTGACAATGACGGCAAGAAACTGGCTCTGCTTTCGGTTTCTTGAGGAGAGTTAGGCAAGTTTCAGCCTGCATCAAGGCTTCACTTAGAGTTTCTCGAGTCTCCTTAGAAAGGCGCAAGAGCTCAAAGATTGATAGCCTAGCTGGTGTATTGGCTAGTTGAGCCAATATATCAAAGTTGTATGGCTTTTCAAGTCCTGTAGGAGATGATTTCTTCAGGGGCTTGTCAAAGCGGACTTGTTGTTTGTCTTTATCGACAACCACCGGCTTGGGAGGAATAGGCACTACAACTGGTGAGGATGTAGAAGGGATCTCTTCCGTGGAAGCAGGTTGTGCTGGAACAGGTTCAGAAGAAGAGGCAGAATCTTCATGAGTATCAGGATACTCCTTCAAGTAAGCTTTCCCTGATCTGGTGTCTAGCATAATTTCTTCGTCAACGATGGGTTCAAAAGACACCATATTGCAGGTTTTTATCTTGCTTTTGGAGCGGTCTTTCTTCTTAGAAGAAAAAGAGACTTCGAATTCAGAAACAAGATCTGGATGGACCCAGATAACTTCGCCGTTGTCAAGAGACAAGGGGACAAGACCTTCATTTGGTGGAGGCGGAAGATTCTCAATCTCAAGAGTAGCTTTGGGAATAGGAATGACACCGTGCTGTACCATCTACGGAGGAAAGTCATCGAATTGGACCGAAACCATGTTGGCAGTAACAGTCTTCTCATCTTACTGCAGAGTGACTACACCAGCATTGACAAGCTCTTGAATTTTGCCCTTGAGCACGTAACATGCTCGAGTAGGATGTCCAATAAACCTATGGTAAACATAATATTTAGGATGATCTGTCTTACCGACTTCATCAGGTTTCTTTGGGTCTGGGAGCTGAATCTTGTTGCTTTTGAGTAAACATTCAAAGATGCTTGCAGTTTTATTTTCGTCGAAGGAATATTCTACTTTCGGACGAGGTTCCCTCGGTGGAGGTGCAGAAGGAGTCGGAGTGGAAGTAGGCGGAGCCATATTGACAACTAGAGACTCTTTATTCTTGTTCAGATTGATGTTCAAAGTCTCTTTTGTCTTGCGGTTGTTCTGGCGGTTGCCACCACCTGATGCCTGGTGTTCATCCCGGTCAGGATTAGACATTTGTACTCCCAATTGTTTGAACTTCTCGGTACTTACTTCCGCAGCTTTGGCGTTGACAATGAATGAGGGCCAATCTTGGAACTGGATAGATCCTGTCCACATACTGATGATAGGCAAAAGATTTGCCTTACAAGTATCAATAGTGACAGCAGCTGGAGTTCCGGGAGGCATCTTCAAGGCTTCACGGCAGAACCGTTCGATGAAACTCTCAGCAGTTTTATTGTGTTTCTGTTTGATTTTGTTGAGAGCCGACATAGTCATGTCGTTGAATCCTTCATAGAACCGTTCCAGGAAGATTTGTTTGAGGCCTGAGAAAGAAGTGATACAACCATCGGGCAAACTTCTGTACCAGTCATATGCTATACCGGCTAAACAACCGACGAACACTCTGGTAAGAAGAGCGTCATTTGGCTGGAGTTGAACGGTCATTACCTCAAAATGATTGATGAACTGACTAGGAGAAGTACTGCCATCAAACAAAGAGATTGTTGGGATCTTGTACTTTGGTGGGAACGGGACCTCTTTCCACTCAACTGGATAAGGTTGCTTGATCCCCAATCTTTGCAAGTTGTCTTTCTCTTTAAAGGCTTCGAACTGGGTTCGCAAGAGTTTGACAGCTTCATTGGCATCTTCGGATGACAGAGAAGGAGCAGGTTGAGTTAGAGTGGTAGGAGGAGGAACAACATTGTAAGCACTACCCCCAGCTCCTGACTGACTAGGTGTAGTTTGAACTTGTACTTGCACAGGAGGCATTTGAGGAGATACTACCCCCAGCCCAGTATTGACAGGTACTGAAGATGCTATGATCTCTGGATTAGCAATAGGTACAGTCGGCGGTGTAGCATGTTGTGCCACAATGATAGAATGTATACTAGTAACCATTTCAGCCATGGTTTTTAGCTTGTCTTCAAGTGCAGTGATTCGCTGTTCTTGATTTGTAGATGTTGAAGCATCCGGATCATCAGTGACAACATAAGCTGTCACTTCTCTTGGTACAGTGGAAGACACTGTCTGTTCAGAGCTTTTGCTGTATGCATCATAGTCGGAGAAAGAGTCGTCTCCTGAATGAGAAGCAGGAAGATAACCCGAAGGATCTTGAAGAAGATTCCTTTGACCGATTGTGTCTCGGCTCTTGGATCGGGTATGTCGAAATACTCCTTCAGAAGATTCTTGGAGTAATTCTAAATACCGTTGACTTGGTTTACGAGGTTTGCCATGCTTAGAGCACCGTCTACCCCCAGTGTCTCGGGAAGTCATGTTTATAGAAGCATATAAGACTTCATCTTCTTCTGACATAGGTTCAGATTTAGTAAAAGTCAGACGATCGAAGACAGATCGTTTTGTTGTTTGACAACAACATTGGATGATGACTTTGTGGTTGCAATGATGATCAGATAATTGAACTGAAGGGGTTGAAATATTGTCTCGTTTTTGTCTGAGATGTTCACGGAGATCGGGAACAACAGTATGACGAGAAAAACTCTGAGGGATCTGTTCTTTGATAATGTTCGGAACATGATTCTGGTTCTTCAAATGTTTAGTCCCTTGAGTATACAAGGAAGTGCTCACTTCATTGGCATAAGTGTCAGGATCTTTGGCCCTGGAAGTTTGTTTTTGATGATGTTTGGTCTTCGACATTGGCTGTTTGCGTTTCACCGAAGCGGGTCCGTTGAGATAAGTCCTTAGATCTGCAAACTCACCCCCAGGGGTTTCTGTCTGAGACACCAGCAGTTTTTCCTGCCTGGAACGGGAAATCTTGAGAGTTGGGAGGTCTTGGAATTCTGCTACCGGAGTAGGCAGAATACCTCTTTGGTCAGTACAAGTTCTCTTGTCATAAAGGAAAGAAACATCCTTGTTTGAAAGAGTTCTAGTACTGATTGGTGCCAAAGCACGTTCAGATTGATCTTCTTCAGTAAAAACTGAAGAAGATTGAGAAAAGATAAAAGGGCCTTTTCTTTTGTTTTGTGGAGAAGGGTTAGCTAAAGAGCGTTTCCCTCTATTGTCTTCCAAGTCATGGGACAAGGAAGTTTGAGAAAAGACCAACGGACCTTTTCCTTTGTTTTAAAGAGGAAGAGGAATAGCCAAAGGACTACCCCCGATAGATTGCACAGAATCAACAGTATGTTTGGGAAGAGGAGCAGAGCCTTTTCCCTTGTTATGAGAAGAAGAGAGTTTAGCCAAAAGGCTGTCACTCTTGGATTGCGCAGGATCAGTTTGCGCATGAAAGGATGGCACACTGGTTTTAGTCACGGAAACTGTGGTTTGCGCATCAGGAGTTCTTGCTACAGAGTGCTTATGGTGGACTCTGGATGTTGGAGCATTGGACTGCGCAGACAGATTGGTAGCCAATTGCGCCAGGGGCATAGGAGTCTTGCACTTAGCCAAGGCAGCATATGAAGTACTCTGTATACTGGCAACAGCAGATTGCGCAGCAGTAGCAGAGACAGATTGTGCAACAGTCTTAGTAGCAGCAACTGTAGACTGTGCAACAGATTGTGCAGTAGGCTTCTTGGCAAACTGTGCAGCAGTCTTACTGGCAGAGTTAATGGACTGCGCAGCAGTTTTGGAGACCCAAACTGTGCGTACTTTACTCGCGGCAGAAGTGGTTGCAGTGCGAGGAGTGGTCTTGGAATTGATCATGGCTTCATAGGCTGTCTGGTTGACCTTTACAACCAGTGTCTTCTACGTCTTTCCGATAGACGCTACGTCACATTGAGTTATCACTTCCTCGTCAGAGGAGAAAGTCGTCCCCAGCAGAGTCGCCATTTTGTTTGTAAAAACAAAAGTATTGAACTTTATTGATACAAACTTTGTAAAAAGATTACAATTTGAATTCTGGAAATGGTACAACTTTAGGAATCCAATCTAGATGACGATTGCTTTATCCCTTGGACGATGTGAACTTTGAAGACGAAGCCTCTGAAGTTGAAACAATTCTGGAACTGAAGGAAAAAAGCCTCGGAGATTGAAGGCAAAAGCCTCGGAAGAATGCAGCAGCACTTGGGCAAGAACTCCTGAACTCTCTAAACTTTGAAGTATGATAATCTAATCTCTGATTTCTGATTATTGATCCCCTTGAATGGAGATTTGAAACTCTATTTATAGAGTTCTGAGAAATAACTAACTTTCAGTTATTCTGGACTGCGCAGGATGATTTGCGCAGCAATTGGATTGCGCAACAGTGGACTGCGCAGGCAGTTGTTGGATCGTGGTCCACCTGTCTTGGACACATGGCAACTTTTGATTGAATTGCGCATGATCGTGCATGGACAGTTGCCACGAAATGAGCAATTGATGGCATGAATGCCACGTGTATTTTGTCATTTGTGTTGATAGAACGGGCACACTGAATTGCGCTGGTTTTGAATTGCGCAGACTTGGACTGCGCAAGAATGGATTGCGCCAACATGGATTGCGCCAACATGGATTGCGCTGCCAGCTGTCCTCGAGCGCCGTGCTGTACGATTAAACGAACGGTCGCCTCGTCCTCCGCGCTGTCAGCTGTCAGAAGATTTGATTTGTGTCAGGTAATGATGATGATCTGCCACGTCAGCCTGCGTACTTGGAAGTGTGCGCAATCTATCGTGCGCAATCTGAAGGATGCGCAATCTGATGTCTGCGTACTTCATCTGAAAGTTATATTTCTTGATTTTCTGACTTTGTTGATGTGTGCAACTTGATTTTTTAGGACCTACAAAAAGCACATGACATACTGTAACCCGATGCTCCCGAGGGGGATAACATCTCATGAATGGATCCATATAGTACCAATCCGTGTTAACAACGTGACAACATCAAGTAAAGTAATCTAGATCATAAATGTAAATCCTATCAAGTATAAAACGGTCAGAGAATGTGCTCGTCTGGTATTCTGAGTATCCGATGAATATATATGTCCAGACAGAGTAGATAAGTCCTAAATAGAGCAACACAGGTCACAACATGTCCAGAATGGTAATACTGAAGATTACAATGCATTCTATATGATTTCTAGGTCATCTAGGCCAAAGTCAACTCTGGTCAACTACACTAGTCAAACTAGGTCAACTAGGTCAATACTAGTCCAAACAAGTCTCACTAAGCCTAATCAAGCCTAGGCTAGCACTCACACACAATTACAAGGCTACACAAGCTATCAAACACACATTACATATATAGGCTATCATGTATAAGTATAAAATACTATAGGCATACAATACTCACAATATATATATATATATATATATATATATATATATATATATATATATATATATATATATATATGGGCATTGCAATGGTCAAGACAAGCATCACTGGGCTAGCTGGGATTCCATGGCTCATCCTATTGAGGAAGGGGGTCTGGGATTCACCAAACTCAATCTCATCGTTAAAGCGTTCTCGATAAAATTGTGGTGGAAACTCCGCACCAGCAAGAATTTATGGACCAGGTTTATGAAGACCAGGTACTTCAAGAACATCCATCCATCGGTGGCCATATCCAACAGCAGATCCTCTGCGGCTTGGCGTCGTATCCTCAGCGGGCGAGACCTTGCCGAGCCTGCTATGAGACTCCAACTGGGTGACGGTGAGTCGAATCCATTCCTGGAGAGATGGACCGGGGATAGCTTGATCTCGAACCTCACGGAGACCCCGAGAAATAGTAGGATCAGAGACTTGTGGGACCCTCTTGCTGAAGACTGGAACTGGGACAAGATCCGTGAATGGGCTGGTAATAAAACGGTGGAGTGCATTCGATTGAGCGGATTAAGAATCGGGAGCAATGCCGATGCTCTGAAGTGGACGCTCGAGGCTTCGGGGGCATTTTCGGTGAGGTCGACGAGAATCGCTGTCCAAGGATTGGACCGGTCACATCATGTCACTGCGCACTTTTGGCATACCTGCATCTCTAAGAAGTGGTCCTTCCTCATGTGGAGAGTCATTAGGAAGAAACTGCCTACTGATGATATCCTTAACACCATTGGGATTAGCTTAGCATCAGCCTACAACTGCTGCTCCGACCGTCAGATGGAGACCATCAACCATATCTTCTGTCAAGGGAGTCTGTCGGGCAGTATCTGGTGGATCCTTAACCAGCAATATAGCATTGAGCCAGGGGGAGGTCGCTTCCACGCTCTTGCGGTCTCATGGAGTATAGCCTCCCACGGCCACCATATCGTCGCAACGGCCGCTACGTGGGCGATTTGGAAAAATTGCAACAAGGCGAGATACGAAAGTCTCCAATACTCTGCCGATCAGCTCACTCGGGAAATCTTCCGCCAATGCCGCAAGCGGAGCACCATGTGCTCCCACAGTTCTAGAGCATTTTGGTCCGCGCTCCAACCCTAACCCTGGGCGTCGGGTAGTCAAGTTGTCTACCCCCTTTTCTCTTTCCTTTTGGTGGTATACTTGTATAGGCGTCTTTTTGCCTTGTATACGTTTCAGGCTTCGGCATTTTGAGCCTTGATTAATAAAAAGAGGCATTTTTGATTATATATATATATATATATATATAGGGGAAATGTCATAGCATAAAAGTATATAGGGTTAAATAGAGTTGTGTTCAGGTTTTGCAATGCCAAGGCTTGTGAGCATCAAGTATAGTTCAGTTATCTAGCAAGGGGGTTCAGTTTAGTATATCAATGCATTAAGTGAAATGTAATGTGAATAGAGTGTACATGTGAAGTGTAGGCAATGTGTTAAGGTTAGTTTATGTGACAGCGAATGCATCTATGTATCAATGCATCAATGAAATGTAATGAACGCAACATAGGTTCAGGTAATGCATGTCAAGTTCAGGCTACAATGTGTCAATGCATATAGGGTTAAAGCAAGTTCAGGTCAGTAGTGTAGACAGGGTGAATGAAAAGAAAATACAGTAGTGCACTGAATGCAATGAAGGTTTGGATGCAAAGTGTGGAGTGCAAACTTGTGATGAGGGTGGATATGCAGTGGGTGTTATGAAGTGAAATATGATGCAGTATAAAGTGAGAGATAATGTGTTAATGCATGCAGTGGCAAATGAAGTGCAGGTTTGTAATGAAATGTGCAGGTAATTGAAGAGTGCAGGGTTAAATAGAGTGTCTACAGGTCCATACAAATAGGTGAGCAGTGAATACATAAAGTGATACAGTTGGCTACATGTTCTGATACCTTGGTGTATCAGTGGAGGATTAATGAATGCAGGGCATGCTAAACTGGGACGCATTGGGTGTAATGTGTGAAAGGAAATGAATGTACATGCATATACAAGTGTATGAATGAGTGTCAAGTGAGTGTCAAAGCAAGGCAAGTGTGTGCAATAGCAAAGACAAATGTTCAGCAAGAAGGTGCAGATCAAAACAAGTGTGTGCAGCATGTATGAAATATGTCAACAACAAACATATTCATAAATAACTATCTAATCGTTACATTAACATATATATATATATATATATATATATATATATATATATATATATATATATCACAGGAATTATAGATATGAGTGTGTGTGTGTATTCATGTGTGTACAGTAAGGTAAAGTTGAACTTCCAGTTACATACAAACCTACATTTCAATTATTAATCTCAGTTATCAATTTAACATGTTAACCCAATCAACAAAATCCAAAACATAAAACAAAACCTAAAACTGAATTTAAAGAAATCTAAACTAAAACTGAGATACACATTCAAGACAAACCTGAGAATGAATTACATGCAAACTTGCATACATGTATACTTTCCTTCATTCATGCAAACATACAAATACTGGAAATGACCCTCCTAAATGAATCTCAGGAATTGCACTGAGATCAAGTAGGTTAGCAGCCTGATAATACTTAAGTGAAACATGAGAAACGTTTTACTGAACAACAGTTCTCATGAAGCCAAAATTCGAATCTAACTCATTCAAACAAACTCAAAATTGAATCAAAACCAAACCAAAAGTTTAAAACCCCGCCCATACAACATCAGGAAATGAAATCAACATATAAATATATCCTAATCTTAGAAAATATAACATCCCAATCACAAATAACGAAAATCTGGGAAAAAATGCTGTTTACATGTCAAGCTCAAAATCGAAATCCAATTTCTAACAAAACTCGAAATCATTAAAGGAAATAGGTGTACAGAGGTAGGTCCTCATCCCACGTGTCCCCACAAGCCTAGACGTGTCCACGAAGTGGACACGATCATGTCAAAACCAATAAAATATATATTGTGTCAGAAAACAGTGTACAGACTGTGCTCGTGCAGCGTGTTCGAGCTCAACTGGGCTCGACACAAGACACGAGAGGTGTCGTGCTCGTGTCAGGTGATAGGTGGCATGTAGGACTAGGGATAGGTGTATCTGTACCGTGTCCACGTCGTGTCTACGTGCGACACGAAGTGTGTGTCAGTGGGGAATTTTCGCGCGTAGGCTGCCAGTGTAAAACTAGTGCGTGTGTCCATGCTCCCTTGACACGACACGATACCATGTCAAACTTCTAGGATGTCATGTCAGTCAGTGCCCCAATGTGTCTACCAAGTGTCAGCCCTCCACGTGTCTTATCGTATCCTACGTGAGCCCCGAGCAGCTGGACACTGCTCGTGTGTGCAGCGAGCGTGTTCGTGTCCTGTTTGGACACGGACACGGCTCAAAAATTGACTCAGTCCAGCATGAAATCAATGCATACATATAAAACAACAAATCTGTTCAAATACTTTTTAAAAATATCAAATAAAATTCCTTCGTGGCATTTCAACAAACACATACACACATGCACTGATACGTGTCCGATACGGACATAAAATGGACACGATTTCCTACCAAACTCGAGGGACAGCTAGGGGACACATAGATCTATGCATTCATGCAAGAAAATCAAGAAATGGAGGTGGTTTGAATAATTTACCTATTAAGTGTCAAATCAAGAAAAAGCCCCAAAAATGAAGGATCCTACTTGCAACTCCCAAGCCTCAAATCTCACCAAAGCTGAGATTACACACTACCAACAGTAAATAGGCATGGATTAGATCCTATTGCAAAAGACTAGGGTTAAAAAGGAAGAGAAATGAATAAAATAGGAGGTGTTGAAGAATGGACAAACCTTGCTCTTGCCAAAAATGGATGTGGTTTAAAAAGAGGCAAGAAAGGAATAAGAGACATTAAATAGAGGGGGGGAATCCCTAGGCCGGCCACAAATAGGAAGAATTAGGGTTAGGGTTGATGACAAATGGGCTTTGGGCCAAGTGCAAGACTAAATGGATCAATCTCTTAGCTATTAGTTCAAGCAACTATAACACCTAATCTCTCTTTGAAACTTGGTCCTAAATAAGTCAATTTGGGTCAACTTAAGTTAGACTAGGATCCACACCATGCTAACAAAGTCACCAAAGTCAAAGTCAACATCTAGGTTAGTCTCTAAAGTCACAACTAGCAAAAGTCAAAAATAACAATCATCACTCAAACAATTTACAATTAATTCCAAGAAACCAAAATGACCAAAATACCCCTAGGCTAAAAATGATAAATAAAACATCCAAATCACATGGTTAGGCTCTAGGTCAAGTAGTCTAGCAAAACTCCAAAATCACAAATTACCAATAAAATAGTTTTTAAAGATAATTAAAAAATCACCAAAAATTATATCATGATTTAAATAACATTATTAAAAGATTAAAATTTACAAAATTTTAAAATTACCCTCATTTAGAAAACTAGGTGTTACAAGTCTACCCTCCTTAGAGAAATTTTGTCCTCAAAATTAAGAAGGTCGTCCTCGAAATTAAGAAGGTCGTAATCCTGTAGGTCAACCCCCAACAATCAAGATCAAAGCTTCTACCTAGCAGCATCCTGGGTCAGCAAGTCCAATATGGGCAGTAGGCTTAAAATAGGTCATATCCAGAATTGGGTCAGCAGGTTGGGTCAAAAAGGTGTTCCCAATTCGAGTCAAAAATAGAAGTGACTCCATGGGGTGAATTAAGATGAGGTCTTGTGTCGGGAAAGTCGTATGAAGCAAACAGAGCACAAGATGCTGTGTCTGAGTGGAACACGAATGTCATGAATGTAGGGGGTCATGTATAGGTCATGCATGAGAAGTTGGTTTGGAGAAAATAACTAGTCTTATGCTCCTAAATTAAAAGTCACGATAATGTGTATAATATAATCAAAATTAAAGTGGGAATGGTCAAATGGCCTAAATTGGACCGAAAGTTGTGTTGCCACGGGCAAGTTGGACAATCTATGGTCGTGGGTGCCAGGCTGGGAAGATAAGGAAAACAATGAATCAAACAGGGCTGTAAGGGTTACCATTTTAGGGTCAGAGCTATACTATCACTTCTAAGTTAAAAGGCCTATCACAATCATCAATTCATTAAGAGAAGTTCATAACAATGAAGTTATACAAAGGATTATACTAACAGTTAGAGCTACTCCTACTCCTACTTCTAAGTTAAATGATGAGAAAACAAAACAAAACAAACAACAACAATTTTTTTTGAAAGACTGAAACGAAAAGTAGAGATGATATGTTCAAAAACTTTTAAGATGAAATCTGATATTCATATGCGTCCATCCAAAATTATGGTACTCTGAATCCTCGTCATACTAGTAAGCAGGGCTATGATAACTATAGAGTCCCAACTAATGTACACACTTCTAGAATAATGGTATTTAAAATTTTTGCTCTGCCGCTAGCTTGGCTGCGAAAACATTAAATTTTTACACCCGAGAAATATATCCAAAATCAGACTGTAGGTCCTTGTCATGCTAGCTAATGTGACTGTAGAAGACTAGATTCCATAACTGAGATGACCTAGCCTATATAATTTATATTGGCAAAAAATTAAATCAACAAAGAATACCAAGAATCAGATTCATCTATGAATTAGAACGATAAACAAGATCTGTTGGAACTGAATTTCGAGATGGTTAAAATAAGGCAAGGGAGGAACGAAATCGAGACGAACAGAACATGCGATAAGCTCTCCTACTGCATGTGCACCCTCAGCTGACATAGCGTAAGCTCGCCTCTGCTGGCCTCCTCCAGCCTGATGATGAATCTGTACGTGAGGCCTCTTGGCCTGACTTCCACTGCTGCTGGCTCCAAGAGTGTTATGTCCCCTCTTGAGCAACTATTGCCGCTGAGTCTCCTCTATCTGCTGGAAGAAGGAGAACAACCGTGCCACGTCCTCTGATCCTGATGGCGGCTGCTGCTGAAGAATGTCCAGGATGACTGGAGAAAGTCTCGAAGTAGGAAGAGGTGCACTCCTAAAAGCTGCAGATATCCCAACATGAGCTGGCATAACAGGAGCTGCAGTCTCGGGGTCCTGCTGATCAGGACAAGAAGTGGCAGACCCCTCAGTGGTGTCTTCCTGATCGAAATGATGAGATCGTGTCTCCATAACCATCCTGAAGACGGATCAAACGAGAGGGCAATCACTGAGAACGAAGCGATAACATCAAGGAAGGACGGTTTATTTTCAAAGAAAGACAATAATGTAGCAAAATTTAGGTAACAATAATCAGATTAAGACTTTTTCCTAGGTGTGAATGAGTACCTTCAAAAATATATCCTAATCCTACTGCAGGCTGTAGCGATACTCTAGTTTGAATACCACTACATAAACTTAAGCTGCATAGGCCACCACTAAAAATGTGTTACGACCCGCACCCAGTATAGGGGCACGAGAAGTGGGTACGTCCAGCCTATGCCACAGTATCGGCGGTAGAACGCTATCCTAGGTCACATATATCTAACAATTATAAGGTACTTGTACAATGTATATGCCCCGAATGGAGGACAATATAGAAATGTACAACTCAAACACAGCTAAGGAAGAAAATACGATAAGATAGATAAGATCTGAATCCATAATGAATACAAAGTAAGAGAGAGAATCTAAGTGTCTAAGATAACAACTCCACAATATCCAATCATCACAAAATCTCAGATATATACAATGAGTATCCAAATAAGATAACAATTGAAAATAAGATAAAGCCTAATCTATGGGGGTATCAGCATCTACTGCTAATGGATCCCGCTGAAGGTCCAAGTCGCAGGTGTCGTCTAAGGCTGCTCCATAGTATGCAGGACAAAACTTTTCGATGTCATCTGTAATATTTTCAACAGGTCCAGTCAGGACAGGAGCGAGCACAATACATCTCATGCAGTTCATAATATGGCAGGATATGTAAATATGTTATAGAGTAAGATACATTAAACGTTGGAAAATATATGAAGTAAAAGAGATGACTGTAAAGAAATATCTACTATAAGTAGAGAGCTAACAGTGATTAGTGATGTAGAGTACAAGATAGACATGTGAACGGCTTAAATTTGCACATGAGTAATCTAAGAGTTTGCACATGAGTATACTACTTTGGAATTGTTCACATGACCATTGATACTCTCCCGTACCCCAATCAATACACAAGGATCCAGACAGGTTATGTTATTGCACATGATATCACATGAAGGCCCATAAATGGGTGCACATGAATATATACATGGGAGCTCTATGAATATGAGAGTACATGAATCACAAGAGTGCACATGAATGGTGAAAGTTCCGGAGTACATGATGAAAGTGAAATGCATATGACATACTATAACCCGATGCTCCCGAGGGGGATAACATCTCATGAAGGGATCCATATAGTACCAATCCGTGTTAACAATGTGACAGCATCAAGTAAAATAATCTAGAGCATAAATGTAAATCCTGTCAAGTATGAAACGGTCAGAGAATGTACTCGCCTGGTATCCTGATTATTCGATGAATATATATGTCCAGACAGAGTAGATGAGTCCTAAAGAGAGCAACACAGGTCACAACTTGTTCAGAATGGTAATACTGAAGATTACAATACATTCTATATGATTTCTAGGTCATCTAGGCCAAAGTCAACTCTTGGTCAACTCTGGTCAACTACACTAGTCAAACTAGGTCAACTAGGTCAATCCTAGTCCAAACAAGTCTCACTAAGCCTAACCAGATATATATATATATATATATATATATATAGAGAGAGAGAGAGAGATAGGGGAAATGTCATAGCATCAAAGTATATAGGGTTAAACAGAGTTGTGTTCAGGTTTTGCAATGCCAAGGCATGTGAGCGTCAAGTATAGTTCAGTTATCTAGCAAGGGGGTTCAATTTAGTATATCAATGCATTAAGTGAAATGTAATGTGAATAGAGTGTACATGTGAAGTGTAGGCAATGTGTTAAGGTTAGTTTATGTCACAGCCAATGCATCTATGTATCAATGCATCAATGAAATGTAATGAATGCAACATAGGTTCAGGTAATGCATGCCAAGGTCAGGCTACAATGTGTCAATGCATATAGGGCTAAAGCAAGTTCAGGTCAGTAGTGTAGGCAGGATGAATTAAAAGAAAATAAAGCAGTGGACAGAATGCAATGAAGGTTTGGATGCAAAGTGTGGAGTGCAAACTTGTAATGAGGATGGATATGCAGTGGGTGTTATGAAGTGAAAGATGATGCAGTGTAAAGTGAGGCAAAGTAATGTGTCAATGCAGGCAGTGGCAAATGAAGTACAGGTTTGTAATGAAATGTGCAGGTAATTGAAGAGTGTAGGGTTAAATGGAGTGTCTACAGGTCCATACAAATAGGTGAGCAGTGAATACATAAAGTGATGCAGTTGGCTATATGTTCTGATACCTTGATGTATCAGTGGAGGATTAATGAATGCAGGGCATGCTAAACTGGGATACATTGGGTGTAATGTGTCAAAGGAAATGAATGTACATGCATATACAAGTGTATGAATGAGTGTCAAGTGAGTGTCAAAGCAAGGCAAGTGTGTGCAGTAGCAAAGACAAGTGTTCAACAAGATAGGTGCAGATCAAAACAAATGTGTGCAGCATGTATGAAATGTGTCAACAACAAACATATTCATAAATAACTATCTAATCATTACATTAACATATATATATTTATATACATATATCACAGGAATTATAGATATGAGTGTGTGTGTGTATTCATGTGTGTACAGTAAGGTAAAGTTGAACTTCCAGTTACATACAAACCTACATTTCAATTATCAATCTCATTTATCAATTTAACATGTTAACCCAATCAATAAATCTAAAACATAAAACAAAGCCTAAAACTAAATTTAAAGAAATCTAAACTAAAACTGAGATACACATTCAAGACAAACATGAGAATGAATTACATGCAAACTTACATACATGTATACTTTCCTGCATTCATGCAAACATACAAATTCTGGAAATGACCCTCCTAAATGATTCTCAGGAATTGCACTGAGATCAAGTAGGTTAGCAGCCTGAGAATACTTAGGTGAAACATGAGAAATGTTTCACTGAACAACAGTTCTCATGAAGCCAAAATTCGAATCTAACTCATTCAAACAAACTCAAAATTGAATCAAAACCAAACCAAAAGTTTAAAATCCCGCCCATACAATATCAGGAATTGAAATCAACATATAAATATATCCTAATCTCAGAAAATATAACATCCCAATCACAAATAAAAAAAATTTTGAAAAAAAAATACTTTTTACATGTCAAGCTCAAAATCGAAATCCAATTTCTAACAAAAACTCAAAATCATTAAAGAAAATAGGGGTACAGAGGTAGGTACTCGTCCTACGTGTCCCCACAAGCCTAGACGTGTCCACAAAGTGGACACAATCGTGTCAAAACCAACAAAATATACTGTGTCAGAAAATAGTGTACATACTGTGCTCGTGCAGCGTGTTCGAGCTCAACTGGGCTCGACACAAGACACGAGAGGTGTCGTGCTCGTGTCAGGTGATAGGTGGCATATAGGGCTAGGGATAGGTGTATCTGCCCCGTGTCTATGTCGTGTCTACGTGCGACATGAATTACGTGTCAGTAGGGAATTTTTGTATGTAGGCTGCCAGTGTAAAACCAGTGCACGTGTCCGTGCTCCCTCGATACGACACAATACCGTATCAAACTTCTAGGGTGTCGTGTCAGTCAGTGCCCCAATGTGTCTACCAAGTGTCAGCCCTCCACGTGTCGTATCGTGTCCTATATGAGCCCCGAGCTGCAGGATACTGCTCGTGTGCGCAGCGAGCGTGTTCGTGTCCTGTTTGGACACAGACGGAGCTCGAAAATTGACTCAGTCCAGCATGAAATCAATGCATACATATAAAACAACAAATCTGTTCAAATACTTTTTAAAATATCAAATAAAATTCCTTTGTGGCATTTCAACAAACACATACACACATGCACTGATACGTGTCCGATACGGACACGAAATGGACACGGTTTCCTACCAAACTCGAGGGACACCTAGGGGACACCTAGATCTATGCATTCATGCAAGGAAATCAAGAAATGGAGGTGGTTGGAATAGTTTACCTATTGAGTGTCAACTCAAAAAAAGCCTCCAAAATAAAGGATCCCACTTGCAACTCCCAAGCCTCAAATCTCACCAAAACTGAGATTACACACTACCAACAGTAAATAGGCATGGGTTAGATCCTATTGCAAAAGACTAGGGTTAAAAAGGAAAAGAAATGAATAAAATAGGAGGTGTTGAAGAATGGACAAACCTTGCTTTTGCCAAAAATAGATGTGGTGTAAAAAGAGGCAAGAAAGGAATAAGAGACATTAAATAGAGGGGGGATCCCTAGGCCGGCCACAAATAGGAAGAATTAGGGTTAGGGTTGATGACTAATGGGCTTTGGGCCAAGTGCACGGCTAAATGGATCAATCTCTTAGCTATTAGTTCAAGCACCTATAACACCTAATCTCTCTTCGAAACTTGGTCCTAAATAAGTCAACTTGGGTCGACTTAAGTTAGACTAGGATCCACACCATGCTAACCAAGTCACCAAAGTCAAAGTCAACATCTAGGTTAGTCTCTAAAGTCACAACTAGCAAAAGTCAAAAATAACAATCATCACTCAAACAATTTATAATTAATTCCAAGAAACCAAAATGACCAAAATACCCTTAGGCCAAAAATGATAAATAAAATATCCAAATCACATGGTTAGGCTCTAGGTCAAGTAGTCTCTAGGGTTTCACTAGCAAAACTCCAAAATCACAAATTACCAATAAAATAGTTTTTAAAATAATTAAAAAAATTACCAAAAATTATATCATGATTTAAATAACATTATTAAAAGATTAAAATTTACAAAATTTCAAAATTATCCTTATTTAGAAAACTGGGTGTTACAGACCTCCTCCTCCTTCGACCCCCCCCTCATCCTCCTCCTCGTCAACCTCCTCCTCCTCCGACTTCTCCCCCTCCGATCCTCTTCTCCTCCTCAGCGACCTCCCCCTCCGATCCCTTCCTCCTCCTCCTCGACGACCTCCTCCTCCGACTTCCTCCCCCTTCGATCCCTTACTCCTCCTTGGCGACCTCCTCCTCCTCCTCCAACCTTTGACCTCCGACCTCCTTCTCCTCTCCCGACCCCCTCACGCTCGCTGCCCTCTCTTCCGACCTCCTCCTCCTCCTCCGTCCTCCTTATCCTCGTCCCCTGACCCCTCACGCGCGTTGCCCCCTTCTCCTCGGCCTCCCTCATCCGTTTCCGACGCATTCCTCCTCCTCGGGCCCCTCATTCTCCTCGGTTCCCTTCTTCTCAAGCTCTGCCCCCTCTTCGTTGGATAATTTTTTAATTGTGTTATATTTTTTCATATTTATATTATGTGTTACAGTTATATGTCATAATTTTTAGATTATTTCTAACATATACTTGGACACGAAAATTGTGACTATATAATTTAGTTGTGTAAATATTAGCTAGGGTTTTGGACACAAACACAGACACAATGGAGTAGCTAGGGTTTTGGATTCATGGCACTAGCTAGGGTTTTGGGTTTTCGTAAATTATTCGAAATTCGTGATATTGGAATAAGATATCCGAATATTTTCGGACATTAATGTTGACCCAAACTGGATCGCAGTCAACATAATCTTAATAATTAACAAATCAATATTTGACATAATCCAACTTGACACATAAATCATCATCAAAGCTATAAATCAGACGACTAACTCATATCAAGTCAGACAATCATCATCGACGACTGCTCGACGAATACTGCTGGAACTTGTCATCGGAAGTCTGTATTTTTATATTTTATTTGAGTCCAGGCTATTGTATATTGAGTCGCATTGAGTATCTCAACCATAGACTAGATAACCAAAAAGCCCCATAAACAAAAAGCTAAACTGCCAAAGCCTATTTAGTCCAATGAGCATTCTATCTCCTCGGAGGCAGAGTTCGGGCCGAACTCTGCCCCCACACAGAGTTCGGGCCGAACTCTATCTTCTAATTTCCAGGAGCTAATTTTTTGGGATTGCTCATTGCAAGTTGTCCAACGGCCATAATTTTTGAATTTTCGACAGAGTTCTGGCCGAACTCTGCCTCCTAGGACTAGTATATATAGGCACCTTTTTCTTCCATTTCAATCCATCAAATCTTCTCATCTCTTCTCTCTTATAGCCTATACATACCAAAGAGCCATACTCTTCTCATCTACTAGCCACAAAACTTCCCAAGCCTACAAGGTGCTCGGTGCGAGTCAATTAGAAGTTTTGTGCAAGAGTCTTCAAGAAGTCACTTAGAAAATTCCAAGTTTCGCCTCAACGATCTTTTCAAGAAGTTGGCGTGCTCTTTTGTGTAAAGGCACGTGGTTGTAAAGCTATTTCACAAATAGTGGATTTTAATCCTGAGCTAGAGTTCTCAGGCCTGGACTAGTCCTCCACGAGGGAAACCATGTTAAAAATTATTGTATCTGCGTATGCTTTCTGATCTCTATTTAAATTCTACAATTATACTCTAATTAATTATTTACTAGTTGGGATTGAATAGAGTTGATTTTTTAATTATTCATTATTGTCACAAGTACTCTATTCACCTCCCTCTAGAGTTGCCTACACGTTCTTCAATTAGTATCAGAGCCCTGTTCTCTTGATACAGGATTTACATCCTAGAGTAGATCCATGGAAACCATACAACCCATCTCTACCAACTATGGTGAGGGTCAATCCACAAATAGGCCACCCCTATTTGATAGGACCAACTACACATATTGGAAGACTAGAATGAGTTTTTATCTTAAGTCTCTAGACTTTGACCTGTGGACTGTAGTCACTGATGGCTACAAGAAACCTCCCAGAATAACTGTCGAGGGAAGTCTCATCGAGAAACCCCATGACAAGTGTACTGAGCAGGAGAAGAAACATGCAAGTCTAGATGCTAGGACTATTAATGCTCTTTTTTGTGCCATAGACAGGGCTGAATTCAACAGGGTTTCCATATGCACCACCTCGCATGAAGTATGGAAGCTTTTAGAGGTAACTCATGAAGGGACCACATAAGTCAAAGAATCAAAAGTCAGCCGTCTAACACAGGAGTACGAGGCTTTAAAGATGAAGCCTAATGAGACGATCACTCAAATGTTTACCAGATTCCTCGACATCGTCAATCCTCTATCTTCTCTTGGAAAAGATTATTCCAACCATGAGAAGATATGCAAAGTGCTACAAGGATTGCCGAAGGTTTGGAACCCAAAGTCACGGCGATCATCGAAGGCAATGATCTCACGACAATGTCACTAGAAACATTGATGGGCAAGTTGATGACGCATGAGCTCGATCTAAAAGACTTGGAAGAATAGCTCCAAAAGAGAAGGAGCTTTCATTGAGAGCTCATCATCGAAGAACTAGCTCAGAAGATACCGGTGACGATGACTCCGAAGGTAACGATCAAGCTCTCTTAGTTCAAAACTTTAAAAAGTTTCTACGCTTCAACAAAAAGAAGAAAGAACAAAGAGACGATGAGGAAGAACCCACCTGCTTCGGATGCAAAAAGATAGGACATGTCAAGAAAGATTGTCCCTTAGCAAAGAAGGGAAGCTATTATGAGAAGCCGTACAAGAACCCAACTACAAGAAAGTATGCCAACACTAGCATCTGGCATGAAAGTGAGGCTAGTGATTCAGACGAGGAAGAAGACTCTCTACAAAATATGGCTAACGTCTGTCTAATGGCAACTTCAGAAAAGGTAAAATATCCTTTTGATGATTTTGCTTTTGATGAACTTAGTGATGCCTTTGGTGATCTACTTGAAGATCACAAAAAGGTAATAAATAAATATAAACATGCAAAGGATAAGATCAAGGACTATGAAACCAAGATCTATAGACTTTCATGTTTACTAGAAGATAGAAATACTACACCCACGAAAACACTGAAGAGGTATCTAAGCTTAAATTAAGCTTACACGATGCCGAATCAATCATTGAGAAACAAACACTTGAGGTCACGGCTTTAAACAAAGAACTTGCTGAAGAGAAAAATAAGTTCAAAATTGCTACAGGTAGAATACACGGTCTTACTGCTAAATCTGATGAGTTGAATGTTATTTCCAAGCAATTAGAGATTAAACTGGACAAGCAGGTCATTCAACCGCAAGTTCAGTCTCATAGTCACAAACATGTGCCAACCCAACACAAAAAGGCACGTCTCCACAAGAACACTCATCCACATGCTAAACAAAATCATGCTTTCATGTATACCTATTCACATGCAGCACGTAAGACACATACACGTAATCATTATCATTATCATGCTGCTGCACATAGTTACTATAATCATTATAGCTACCCTACTGCTGTACACAGTCACTATAATTACCCTGCTGCTGCACACAATCACCACACTCACTCTACTGCTGTATATAGACACCACTGTCAACATGCTCATAGTATAAACATACATGCTAGATGCACATATTGTAACCTACATGGACACATTTCTCCACAATGTAGGATTAGGAGATTAGTTGATAGAAATATATATGCATGGGTACCAAAGTCTGACCTTTCAGGACCCAAAAGAATCTGGGTACCAAAGGTCACATCTACTCATGGTGTAGGTGGACCTTCCCTCCTCAACTAGAAGCAAGTGGATTCTCGATAGTGGGTGCTCACGCTATATGACTGAAAATGCAAATCTATTCGCAACACTATCGATGAAAAAGGATATATTTCCTTCGACAATAATCTTAAAGGCTACATCATAGGTAACGGTACAATTGGTTATCCTTCCTCTCCTGTCATTAACGATATCTGTTTAGTAACCGAGTTAAAGCATAACTTGCTCAGCATTAGTCATCTTGCTGATCACGGATATGATATTAACTTTGGGAAAACTAAATGCTTTATCTATGATCGATCAACTGGAGACATCGCTTTTGAGGGGATAAGGGAAGACAATATTTATATTTTCTATCTATCTAGTGATACTGACAGTGCAGGTAGATGCCTTTACGCTCACAAAGACGAAAAGCTCCTATGGCATCAGCGTCTTGGTCATGCCAATATGGATACTATATCCAGACTATCCACCAAGAAGCTAGTCAGAGGACTGCCAGATATCACATTCAAGAAAGACACAGTATATGCCGAATGTGAAAAGAATAAGGCTACCAAATCTTGATTTAAATCAATAAACATTGTAAGTACTACCCGACCTTTGCAATTACTTCATATGAACTTATTTGGTCCTAGTAGAGTAGCCAGTCTTGGCGGAAAACTCTACGCTTTTGTAATTGTAGATGATTTTTCAAGATTTATATGGGTTGTCTTTCTTAAAAACAAAAGTGATACAATTTTTGTTTTCAAATTATTTGCTAAAAAGGTTTAAACCAAAAAGGCTACATGATTACCCGTATCCGAAGTGATCATGGTGGCAAATTCGAAAATTCTGATTTTGAAAATTTTTATGATTCAAATGGTTTTAGTCATGAATTTTCGTGTCCAAGAACTCCTCAACAAAATGGTGTTATGGAGCGAAAGAATAGAACTCTTGGCGATATGGCTAGAGTTATGCTAAATCAATTCTCTTTTTCGAAATACTTTTGGACAGAAGCTGTCACCGCAGCATGCCATATTTTAAATAGGGTGTTGATTTGACCTATTTCAAAGAAGACACCCTATGAGCTTTGGTTTTGTAGGACTCCTAATGTTTCTTATTTTAGAGTGTTTGGTTGTCGCTGCTTTATCCTGAATACCAAAGACAACTTAGACAAATTTAATGCCAAAGCTGACGAAGGTATTCTTCTTGGCTATGCAGCCAAGAGTAAGGGATATAGTGTGTTCAACAAGTGCTCCATAATTGTTGAAGAGTCTACTAATGTAACTTTTGATGAGGACAATAGTACAGATGTTATTCCTAACGACGATGATGAACCATCTACTTCGACATCAATAAATACAACGTCTGAAACCAGCTCTCCAAAGGAACTACCAAAGAAGTTCCAATTCACTCCCTCTCATCCAAAGGACTTGGTAATAGGTGAAATATCAAAAGGGGTAACTACTCGATCCTCTGTAAGAGACACTATAGCTAGCATTGCATTCATTTCTCAAATAGAACCGAAAAATATTTTAGAAGCTTTTAATGATGAATTTTGGATTTTTGCGATGCAAGAAGAACTCAACTAATTTGAGAGAAGCCAAGTTTGGGAACTTGTTCCTAAACCTACTGGCCACTCAATAATTGGCACTAAATAGGTTTTTCGTAACAAAGTAAACAAGGACGGTTCAGTCACTCGCAATAAAGCTTATCTCGTAGCCCAAGGATACAATCAAGAGGAGGGCATCGATTATGATGAGACGTATGCTCCTGTTGTCCGACTAGAATCCATTTGAATGCTTTGTGCATTTATAAATTTTCAAAACTTTATATTTTTCTAAATGGATGTGAAAAGTGCTTTTCTAAATGGTTTGTTTATCAAGGAAGAGGTTTTTGTAAAACAACCACCTGGTTTCGAAAATCACAAATTTCTCAACTACGTTTTTAAACTTAGGAAAGCTCTCTATGGCCTCAAACAAGCTCCTCGAGCTTGGTATGATCGTCTGAGTACTTTCTTACTAGATAAAGGTTTTTCAAAGGGGAAAGTGGACACTACACTGTTTATAAAATCTCTTGATGACACAATTCTTTTAGTTCAAATATATGTTGATGACATTATTTTTGGATCTACTAATGAGGGTCTATGCAAAGAATTTTCCAAGTGTATGCAGGATGAGTTCGAGATGAGCATGATGGGGGAGCTCAACTACTTCCTTGGATTACAAATCAAACAACTCTCACAAGGCGTCTTCAGCAGTCAATCGAAATATGTTAAGGACATGCTGAAGAAGTTTGAGCTTGACAGCATCAAACCGATCAGCACCCCTATGGCTACTACCAAAAAGCTAGAACATGATGAAAGCGGCAAACCTGTCGATCAACGTAAGTATCGAGGTATGATTAGTAGTTTATTATATTTAACTGCTAGTCGTTCCGATATTATGTTTAGTGTTTGCTTATGTGCTAGATACCAAGCCAATCCTAAGGAATCACACATGACCGTAGTTAAGCGTATCTTTAGATACCTTAAAGGAACTATTACGGTAGGCTTGTGGTATCCCAAAACCACTTCCTTTGATTTAATCAGATATTTCGATGCTGATTTTGCAGGATGCAAAGTCGACCGTAAAAGTTCCAGTAGCACTTGTCATTTGCTAGGAAAGGCGTTAGTCTCATATTTAGCAAGAAGTAGAACTCTGTCGCACTATCCACAACATAAGCTGAATACATCGCAGCTGGTTGTTGTCGTGCACATATTCTGTGGATGCGGTAAGCCTTGAAGACTACAACTTATATTTCAAGTACATACCTATTTTCTGCGATAACACTAGTGCTATTAATCTGACCAAGAACCCCTTTGTCACTCACGCACTAAACACATAGAGATTAGACATCACTTTTTGCGTGATCATCAACAACAAGGTACGATTAATTTAGAATTCATAGACACTGAACATCAGCTAGCAGACTTCTTTACCAAACCTCTGGCCGAAGAGCGTTTCAACTTTCTTTATCGTGAATTAGGAATTTTGGATGAAACGATCATTAAATAAATTATCCTGCACAAATAACGATTATGACATATATCTTTATGGTGACCTTGTAATGGGTACAAGCCGAAAGGGTCCTTTTGACAACAAGACGTAAAAGCCTAAGCGACACGGTGCACTAGTCTTCGGACTACCGCTAGCTGGAATCCGGCCCCTACAGCTAACCCATGGTAGTTTTATCGTAATGGTTGCTGTCTTAAATCCTTATTTATTATATGGTTGTATTTTATTTATGGCTTAGTTAATTCAAACTTTCAAAATTCTATTCTTTTCATCCAACACTTAGCCATTTTCAATTTTCCTATGTTCTGTGCCCATGGAGGCAGAGTTCGGGCCGAACTCTGCCCCACACAGAGTTCGGCTAAACTCTGTGTCCTTGGTCACAGAACCTTCCCTGATGCTCAGCCATCCATTGATTTGATCCGACGGTCCAGATCTAACATGCTTGGCTGCTCCTAAACTCCTTAAACCCGAGAAATAATCCTCTCTCTTCACTTTATTCTTCTTCCACCTTCCTCCAAACACAAATTTCTCATACCCTAACCCTAGAAACTCCACTTTTAGGGCTCCCTTCCTTCCCAAACTCAAGATTTCAAGCTTTTTGGGAGATCTCTTCTATCATTTCTCATCTTTGTGAGGTATAACTTCATATTCCTCTCTATTTCCTTTTCAATTATTTCAAATTCTCAATGGCTCCAAGACTTTTTGGAAGAGGCAAGAGAAGAAGGAGTGAAGGTACTTCATCCTCCAATCCTCCTCCTTATCTTGCTCCTCCAATACATCTACTCTTTAATCCACCAAATCTCATGACCCCAACACATTCAATGAACAAATTTTTATATCATTGGAGGCTTCCAATGAATAGTTCAATGACTTTCGTTCAAGGAGTGCGTATGCGGGCCATCCTATCAATTTTATAATATTTTTGGCTTATAACTCATTGTTCCATGATCTTTGTCTAGATGAGTTAGTTTCTACATCATTTCTTATCTATTTGAATGCTATCCAAATGTTTTACTGTAATCTAATCTTTGACAATACATGAATCTATTCTCGTGTCGCCAATATCGACATTACTTTTGATGATTTTGAGCTTGCAGAATATCTCGAGATCCTGGAACCCAATTCTTGGAAGAAACTTGTCGATGCACGCAAGTTTCAATTTCCTGATGGATCATCCCTTGAGAGTTTCAAGGATGATTTGTGTACTCCCAACACTCGTCCATGCAAGCTACGGGCTAAATATCTTAACCCGTATTTCTATGAACTTCATTGTATCATTTTCTCCACGATCCTGTCCAAAGCGGGATCGACCGATGAAGTATCTTATATTAAGATCTCTACACTTTATCATCTCCACTGCCATGTCCCTTTTAACTTTTCGCACACTATGATGGACTGGATGATTAGTGCACGGAAGAGACCTCGATCATTGGTCTACGCCCTATATTTGCCAATGATTTTTTGTGCGTTCCATGTTCCTCTTGGCCAACCTGCGCCCGAGCCCCCTGCCACTCTTGAGTCCATTCAGACCATGCAGCGTGATCGTTTCCGCTTGGATGACGATCACTGGATTCAGATGGACTATCGCACCACCTTACAGATGACAACTATCAGCAATACCCTGCATGATATCCAGTACTCCCTGGCTACTTATCCTACGGTATCTTACCCCATGGTATGGGATCCTTCTCGTGAAGGTTATCGTATCGACGACACCTGGGTCAGGAGGTATTTAGATCTAGATGCGGTGTTTGTTGACCCTTATCGCTCTGCCAGCGACCCGTCCGACTCTGGTGGACCATTCCGTGCTCCGTGACGGCCGTGGTCCATTTTATGATGTTGCTGATGCTTAGGATGTCTTTTGTTTATACACTTTGTCATTTTCATTAAGTGATTATGTAGTTGAAAACTCTGTTTTGTACTACTTTATGCTTTATGGCTTCTATTTGGCTTATTTGCTAGTTATCTCTTACGTTGGACTTGAGCTTGGTTGTGTGACTTCTCCATATGTGATATTTGCTTCACCATTTTTTGGATAAATACTTGTGCTATATTGTGCTACACTTGTGCTATATTGTTTGGACTAGTATTTGTATCAAGACTTCTCTATTTACGGGGGAGCTGAATTGTCCATCCACGGGGGAGCAATATATGTGTCCAGGTATGAATGTTGCGACACGCAAATATCGTAATTTTGTCAATTATCAAAATGGAGGAGATTGTTGACCCAAACAGGATCGCAGTCAACCTAATCTTGATAATTAACAAATCGATATTTGACATGATTCAACTTGACACATAAATCATCATCAAAGCTACAAATCAGACGACTAATTCATATCAAGTCAGACAATCATCATCGACATCTGCTCGACGAATACTGCTGGAACTTGTCATCGAAGTCTGTATTTTTATATTTTATTTGAGTCTAGGCTATTATACGTTGAGTCGCACTGAGTACCTCAACTATAGACTAGATAACCAAAAAGCCCCATAAACAAAAAGCCAAACTGCCAAAGCCCATTTAGCCTAATGAGCATTCTATCTCCTAGGAGGCAGAGTTCGGGCCGAACTTTGCCCCCACACAGAGTTTGGGCCGAACTCTGTCTTCTAATTTCCAGGAGCTAATTTTTTAGGATTTCTCATTGCAAGTTGTCCAACGGCCATAATTTTTGAATTTTGGACAGAGTTCTAGCCGAACTTTGCCTCCCAGGACTAGTATATATAGGCACCCTTTTCTCCCATTTCAATCCATCAAATCTTCTCATCTCTTCTCTCTTATAGCCTATACATACCAAAGAGCCATACTCTTCTCATCTACTAGCCACAAAACTTCCCAAGCCTACAAGGTGCTCGGTGCGAGTCAATTAGAAGTTTTGTGCAAGAGTCTTCAAGAAGTCACTTGAAAAATTCCAAGTTTCGCCTCAGCGATCTTTTCAAGAAGTTGGCATGCTCTTCTGTGTAAAGGCACGTGGTTGTAAAGCTATTTCACAAATAGTGGATTTCAATCCTGAGCTAGAGTTCTCAGGCCTGGACTAGTCCTCTACGAGGGAAACCAGGTTAAAAATTGCTGTCTGCGTATGCTTTCTGATCTCTATTTAAATTCCGTAATTATACTCTGATTAATTATTTACTAGTTAGGATTGAATAGAGTTGATTTTTTAATTATTCATTATTGTCACAAGTACTTTATTCACCTCCCTCTAGAGTTGTCTACACGTTCTTAAATTTAGATATCGAATCCGTTAATATTGGATTATGATATCCGAATATTATTCAAAATAATATTTAACTCTAGGATGGTGTTATAGGGTTGTTAATATTATAAATAAGATACGACCGATATCGATATGATACGGCCGATACCAATCCGATATGCCGATACTAATCCGATACGGCCGATACCTATCAAATACGGCCGATACCTATCGGATACGGTCGATACCGATCTGATACGGCCAATACCTATCAGATAGGACGATACCAATTTGATAAGGCCAATACCAATCCGATATGGCCGATACCAATCTGATAGGCCGATACCAATCCGATACGGCCGATACTAATCCGATATGGCTGATACTAATCCGATACCGCCGCTACTAATCCGATACGGTCGATACTAATCTGATACAGCCGATACCAATATGATAGGCCGATACTAATCCGATACGGCCGATACTAATCCGATACGGCCGATATCTATCGGATACGGCCAATAACGATCTTATACGGCGGATACCTATCGGATAGGACGATACCAATTCGATAAGGCCAATACCAATCCGATACGGCCAATAGGTATCGGATACGACTGATACATATCAGATTGGCTGATACCAATTTGATAAGGCCAATACCTATCGGATACGGTCGATACCTATTGAATAGGCCGATACCAATTCGATAAGGCCAATACCAATCTGATACGACCGATACCTATCGGATAGGCTGATACCAATTCAATAAGGCCGATACCAATCCGGATAGGTCGATACAAAGTCGATATGTCCAATTATGATATCGATACAGTTAACGTTGGTTATTACAATTAGGTACTTAATTAGAATATTTTTTACTTGTATTTTCACAATATATGGTACAAGGTGTAGAATTGGTTTGAACAATGAGTCGATACTTAGTTGACCTTTCGTGGATGTACAATCGGCAACATGAGAGCAATATTGGTTTGACAGATGATTTCAAGGCAGACGTTGAGGAATTTGTGTGATACGTCGATAGCCAACCTTATTTTATAGACGGAAGGCTCATAAAGTGCCATTATGTCAATTGTCATAATATACCATTTAAAGAGGTAGATCTCGTAAGACAACACCTCTACAATAAGGGTTTCGTACCGAACTACAACGAGTGGATGGCTCAAGGAGAAACTTTGGTTTCGTAATATCAGTCCTCCTTCAATACAGAGGTGGGAGAGTCCACTCTTAGAGATCACTTCGAATATCGGTATCAAAACTTGGCATGTGAGTTGGTATTTGATGCGGCTTGTGCTTGTCCAAGTTTCGATCCGAAAGATCCGAATCCTGCTGCGAAAGAGTTCTATGATATGTTCAACCATGTCGATACTCCGTTATATCCTGGTTGTGATTCTCATTCTATTCTGTCAGTGGTGATGCAGCTATTGAACCTCAAGTCTAATTTTAACTTACCGCAGGAATGCTTCGACCGGATAATTCAGTTTGTTAGAAAGTTACTGCCAAAAGGAGCAAAGGACTTGCCAAAAAAACTTTTACAAGTCGCAGATGATGATATGAAAACTCGAATTAGGCTATAAAAAGATAGATTATTGTCAAAATGGCTGTATATTGTACTACAAGGAGAATAATAATAAAGATAAATGCATTTTTTGTTGCGTGGACCGGTACAAGCCAATTAAGGGCAAAGGAAAATCAACTACACAAGCAAGGTTGTGCCCCTACAAATACATGCAGTTTTTGCCGATTATAAAGAGGTACAGAGGATGTATATGTCCTCGAATACTGCAGAACATATGACATGGCATAGCAAAGAACATACGATGGATGAAGGAGAATTATCTCATCCATCCGATGGAGAGGCATGGAAGCATTTTGATCGTTGTCATCATGGATTTGCTGCAGAGCATAGGAATGTTCGATTGGCTTTATGTTATGATGGATTCACTCCTTTCGAACAGTCGGGATCTCAGTACTCTTGTTGGCCGGTGATTTTGATCCCTTACAATCTACCACCGTGGATGTGCATGAAGACTCCTTACATATTCTTGACACTTATCATACCAAGTCTAATATATCCAAAGAAGAACATCGATATCTACTTGCAGCCGTTGGTGGACAAGTTGAAACAATTGTGGCAATTTGGCATTCAGACGTATGATATATCGATGGATCAGAAGTTTCAGATGAAAGCGATGTTGATGTGGACCATCAATAATTTTCTAGCATATGAAATATTATCTGGGTGGAGTACTCATGGTATTATATCTTATCCGATATGTATGGAAAAGAGTAACGCATTCCGCCTTCAAAATCAAGAATCTTTATCCCGCCCTCCTCATCCTCCTACTACTCCAGTTGCTGATTGTAGAGGAGTTAGCGAGGACGACTTCAATGATGAAGATGATGTCTCCGTTCATTGGTTTGGATCATCTGGCGGATATCTGCAGTAATCTAACGGATAATCCGAATGGAGACATCAACTATTTTGTTGTCTCTTTCGGATCATCTGAAGGATCTTCGGGATAATCCGTCAGATAATCCGAATGCCTTATTGTCTATAATTAGAATTCAAATCCAACGACCATCTGTCAGAGCAATTAATCCATCCAATGGCTCTATTTTTAGTCATTACAGTTCAGTCCGATAACCCGTTGGATTTTTGCAAATTTTATTTGGATAATCCGACTGACGTCAGAATGCTCTTTATGGTTTTGGATTTGTATAAATAGCCTTCCTCTTTCATCATAAAGACATATCCACTTGGGCTTTAAATTTCTCATCTACCAAAGAGCTCCACCATTACTCTACAACGCTTTAAATTATCATCCATTAAAGTGTTAGAGTATTCAAGAGTTGTAACTTAGATCTTCCAAGTGTTCAAGAAGATCGAAAACTTTTTCTCAAGTTTGAAGTTGATGAGCTTTCGGAGAAAAACTCGTGTGTTTTAAGTTGACGAGCCTTCGGAGAAAAACTCGTGTAAGAAGTTGACGAGTCTTCGGATCAAAGCTGGTGTTGTAACTATTTACTCAAATAGTGGATTAAAGCCTGAGAGAGTTCCAAGACTGGAGTGCCCCTTGGGAGGATACCAGGATACATAGAGTGTTTGATTCTCTCTTCTTTAAATTGTCTTTTAAATTACTTGTTATTGTTGGTAATTATTTTATTATCCTATTCATCCCCATCTAGGGTTCTATAAGTGCACAATTTGATGATTGTAGTTCCTTGTCACCCCTCTTTCTCCTTTTGACTTTCGATTTTTTTCAAGAAGTCGACCAGGAACTTCAACCGTTCTCCCGCTGAAAAGTGATCTAGTAATAAACTTAATAATAATAATAGTAATAGTAATAGTAATAGTAATAGCTAGTAATAATAATAATAATAATAATAATAATAATAATAATAATAATAATAATAATAAAATGCTTATATTAAAGTATAATAAAAAGTCTTAAAAAATCAAGGACTAAACTCCCGTTGGAGTTGTGGGGGCATTGGCCCAAAAAGGCATGCAATGCAGCGTGTATAAAATCTCATGCATAAAATCGAGCATCTCAAAAATAAAATTAATAATAATAATAATAATAATAATATTTAATCTATAAAAAGTAATGAATATTTTTTGTTGGGGGTAACATCACTATATTCAAAAGTGGAAACTTATATCACTTCTCAACTACCACTTCAACAACCATCCAAACAAAAAAACTACAAAAAGTTATACTTTCCAACTCACTTCCAATATAGGACTGTTTTGATAGATATAACTTCTTAAAAGTGTGAAAGTTTGACTTTCAACACGATGTAACGTAAGTGGTGTTACTTTCCAAAATATGTTTGGATAGATGTACTTTTGTTCGAATTTCATATTATACTTGTTTGGATGGTAACCTTAAAGTGATTAAAGTGGAAGTGGGAATTGAAAGCTTGGAGTTCCGATGGTTGGATGACAACATAAAAGTGGAATGGGAATTGAAATTTATCTATTAATTAACAAATAAATAACCAAAATAGTAACAATAATAAATTACATAAACATATACAAACTTAATTAAGAAATAAAATTAAATTACTGCTAATTAACAAAAAATGGTTAGACAAAAAATTTAATCAACTAAAACCAATTAAACAAAATTTAATTAATAATTAACAAAAATCATTTAACCAAAAAAATAATTAACAAAATATAAATAACAAAAACCAATTTGACAACAGATAATAAGCCAAACTTAATTAAGAAAAATTATCCAAAAAATAATTAACAAAAATAATTAATGGAAATTTAATTAAAAAATGTAATCCACATAAAGTTAATTAAGAAAACTTTAATTAATGAATACTTAATTAAGTCAACGTCATAAATGATTGATCCTAGCAAGGCCTAGCAGCACAATTGGAGATATCTCAAATGGGTGCTCTGTTGGACGCAGTGGACTATTATCGCCCTTGAATGGAGCTTCTCCCCGCAAATACCTCGTTGCATGTTGAAGCAACCACTTATTTCATCATCTTGGCTATGTATGAGCAAAGGGGTGCTCTATTGGACACACCCACTCCTCTCTACCATTGCCACCTAGGGTCACCTCATATGTTGTGTCCAGCTCGTAACCATTCACAACGTTAGTCTGGAAGTTGGCATGAATGGCGTCTGATATTGTTACAGATTTCGATAGCCTATCCTTATGACTGAGCTACAGGCCTGAACCACTTGGCAACTCCAATCCCACAGAGGGATTTTTAGGCTGGAAATTAGCGTGAACTCCTATTGTCTCTAACTAGTTGGTATTACATTCGGGTTACTCGATGATATTCTCCATTTGGGAACTGCCTTCTCCTAGATCACCATCAGTCTCCATGACTTCTCGTTCCAAGAGGTTTGGGACCAAGTTGAATATTAATTTTGTGTAGGACAACGATAAAGGCATCAAATGGCACCCATTCATACTCAATGATTTGTTCGAACATTTCTCCAGACGATGACCGCACTTTGATTGTACTCATAAGATCTTTTATGGCATGCACCTCCATAAAAACCCTAGCAAACGCTAGATGAATTTTGTCGTAGGAAGACCTTTACAAATAGAAGATCCTAACAGGTTGGCCATCTTTAAGATAGTCTGTCTGTTCCATAATAGCAGCGAGAGCCAAGGAAGCCAAATCCAGATATATACCTTAGATAGTGTAGATCCACCAAAAATTGGGCCTTGCAAAACGGACTTCGCATAAAGCCAACCCTATGGTATTTTACTCAATGAGGAAAATAGCCAGCTTATATAAAGTCGACCTCGTAAAATCCTACTTAGTGAAGGAAATGGTCGTCTTGCATAAAGCCAACCTTGCAGAATCCTACTTAGTGAAGGAAACGTCCATCCTCGCATAAATTTGACAGGTGTCCCTTGCAAATGTCTATGTAAACTGTCTTTGACTACTTATCTCAGGTAATCAATCATAAATGGTGTAGCAATAAACGTGCCATAAAGGAAGGAATATTCCTTTCTCCGAGGCATGTACTTGACAAATAAGGCGTCAGACACCACATGGGTCAAATGCTTTTTCAGTTTGTAATTAATGCTCTTACGGTGATCACGGTGCATGGTCGTGTGGCAATCACTTTTTAATTATAATTAATGACCTAGTCACAACAAATGGCGCAAGGCCATGTGGCCTCGTCTTTTCTGGTTGCAATAATAAAAAAGCCACTGTTTCTTTGATCACTGCCCTGATAGAAAGCCATGTGGCATAAGACATACTTTCTTTGATTACTCTTATTCATTTTCATGTTGATGGTAGCAAAATCGAAGACATGAGCATATTCAAAAGTATTCCCAATGGACCGAACTGCAACCTTCATAGTCTTTTACTCGGGTCAATTTTGGATTAAAAAATGATTAACACAATTCATCACTTGACATACACTTTTGGGAATAGCTTTCAGAATAAAGGAGGTGTCTACCCTGCGGGGGAATTCAGACTAACCAGTTGGATCTACCAGAATGCAAACCATGCTTGGTGGAATGCACTAACTAGAGTTGCCTTGGTGGGCTGGGCCGGGCCTCTCAGGCCCATGCACTATAGCAGGCCGGGGCGGACCGGGCCGAAAGGTAAAAACATAAGCCCAAGCCGGCATACGGCTTACGTCACGGTGGGTTTCAAACCGGCCATATCGGACCGGGCCATTCCGTACTGGACCGGGTCGAGCCGGGCCTCGACATATTTTATGTAGATAAGTTTTGATATAAAAAGAAAGAGAACTATATGATAAAAATTCATTCATACTTTATTTCTTCCATTAGTTTGGCTCATCAATCACAAAACATCTTCCTATACTTCATTTCTTCTCAGGATACTGAAGGCCCATTATTGTAAGTAAGAACATATTGTTCTAGTTAAGAATGTCCATATGATCATGCAACTACACTTTTCTGTCTTGATGTTTAAATGTGAACATACAACATTGAACCTAGAAGTTCTCTGGTTTAAAGCTCAAATTGAGTATTGCTCATAGAAAAGGACACAAGAACTATGATTTTTCCAGAAAGAAATATATCTAGTAAACTAATAGTTCCACATCATATAAAACATGAATCTACCAAATGCTTCATCGCCCGGGAATAAGAATGTGTTGTATAATGACACCAGGTGGATCTTAGAAACAACATTTCCAATAACCATGAGCAGGCTCTAAACTGTACTCTTAAAATTTCATCATATGATTAGTTTAAAAAAGGATCAACTAGGGTGTTTGACATCTCTTCGTGGTGCTTGAAGGAGAGCTTTGAAGGTTACAAATGAGAATGTAAGAATGAACTCCAAAATATGAATTTCCTAACTACACTTTGTTTTTTATCTGGGTTTCGATGGTGGAAGGGTTGATTCTTTACTCCGTTGACGATCTAACGGTGAGGGAGAACTGCCGGACGTAACTTCACTGGCTAAGGGGAGCAATAAGAACTCTCTCTGGAATGCTCAGGAACTCTTGAGGAAATGGAGGGAATCGGAGGGTCAGAATGGAGATGAGCTCCTCTTATTTATAGCATAGGAGAAGTAACCATACACACGCCTGTTAGTAGAAGGCGCGTGTATCTTTGACTGCTACATGGTGCCCCTAAATAGGGTTCAGTTGCAATTGTGCGCACACTTCATTGATGTGGGGGTTGTAGCTGATTGCCATGTGTTATGTTGTTGAGATTTGTTGTTGGAGGAGATCTTGAATTGCTTAGAACCCATTCTTCGACGCGACTAGGTCTTCGACACATGGCACGCGCCTAGTTCTACTGCAACCAACAAGACATCCACGACAAGGAATCACTGTCCTAGGTGGCGTGGGTCTATAGTGGAAGAGAGCTATAAGCACAGGGTAGAAGCACATGCGCTCAGGGAAGACTCTGGGTGGCACACGCTTGGATGATTAGGCAATACGTGCCTGAGTTTAATCAGGCAACATGCACATGTCTACACTGTTTCCAAGGTGAATGGACTTTGACTTCTGTGTTCATCTTTGTACGAGAATCGAAGCGTCGAGTCGAAGTTTCAAAAGGAGCTCAACTCATTAAATGCAACATCGAAGAGAGCAACTATGAGGCATAGGTGGAGATGCAGAGGGTTGGATGCGCCTATATAGGTGAGGCATGAGTAGAAGGAGGGGTGCACCTTTTAGTAAGGTGTGAGTAGCATAAGTAATTATAACTCTTTGATTCGTGCTTTGGCCGCCTTTTACATGGGGATCGAAGCGTTTCAACCCAAGGTTCGAGAATGAAGCACGGGTAGCATACGCCTAGGTGAAGCGTGAGTAGCACGGTGCTTTGATGAAACGTGGGCAACATAATGCCTAGATGATGCCTACATGAGGCGCGCGTGGTCTTATAATCTTTTAACTTCTTAAGGCGCATGGTCTATGCTTCTATAAGACACCCTTCAAAGTTTTCTAACTTTTTGAATAAAGTTAGAAATACTTTGAATAGAAGCATGGTGCGCGTATGACGTCAGCACAAGAATCTTTTTGGCGTGGCCCCTGCTTTGGCCAGCCTATCAAATTTGCTTTGGGATAAGAGCAGTTAATTTGGTTCAATCTGAAGTAGGCGACTGTTCGTTTTGCCTTCTCATCAAAATATGTGTTGTTTGAGGCCTATAAATAGGTGTTTAAGAAAAATCCTCAAAAATTGATCGGTACGAGAGTCGAAGTGTTAGATTCATCCTCATTAATGCAAACTTCATTATATTAGCTGGGGGCATAGACATGTTCTGAGCCTATAAATAGAGGCTTGTAGGGGAGACATTGTGCTCGTTCTCTTCCTTCCCCAAGTTTTGTGATCGACATTATGGCTCCTAAGACTCCTCCATTTACTGGAGAGAAGAGCGAACTCAAGACAAAGCCGCCCGAAACTCTTACCGGCACGCCACTCATTGTCGGCATGATGCACTCTGTAGTTGAAGGTAGGTGATCCGTTACAAATGGCCGGATCTTATGAGCACAGAGATGCTTGTGCATGGAAGCATCACGTGTCATCATACTTCATTCTTTTTGATGAGGCACGTGAACATCGTCCAAAGGATATACAGAGGCACCCCTTAATATGCTGTATGCAAAGGCCTCTGTCATATGCCAGTGCACATGTGCGCTAACCAAAAGATACGCTGATATGTTTGTCAATGTGTTGCACGCACAAGCTTCTGTTATGCACCAGTGTTCATGCGTGCTGTCCACAAGACGTACTGATGCGTTCGTTTAATGTGCTGCGCACAAAGGCTCGTACGCGCAGAATGTCTTTCAATGCATGATTTTTCTCAAGTCTTCTCTGAGTCTGATCTTTTTGCTCGTCTTTGTGCAGATTTTGCTTCAAGTCGCACCGACTCAGACGGAGCATGGAAGGATATCACAAGTCAGATGATTCGAAGAGATGACCTCCATGATACGAGATCTTGTTATGAGATCAAGCGAAGTGATCCCTACTCATACATCATGTTAGTTATCTTCACTCCTGAGACGAGACGTATTGTCCACCGATATAACGCTGGGCTTACAGGGTTAGGATTGATCGTTTATTTTGAACCCCTGTCTCCCAGCAGCTCATCCGTATGGCCGAGGCGACCATCCTGTATGCTCAAGATGGCCTTCTTACTTATTTTAAAAAATTAAAGCAGGTCCGACACCGAAGATTTGTCACATCACTGCCCTCTTTGCGTTGGAGATTTGTCACATTACTGCCCTCTATAAGGGAGATTTGTCACATCACTGCCCTGTGCAGCAGGAGAAGAGTGGGCGATAATCTTCCGAGAATAGATTTCCATCATATATAATCATGAATATCAATAAAAATCTAATTTTGTAATAGATTTTCATTATATGCAATCATGAATATCAGTGAAAAATCTAATCTCTTTTTGCTAGTTTATGTGAGCTTTTGTGAATATGGACATTATGGAGGAATTTTGTTGGCTAACACATTTTTAAATATGGATGGTAAGTATAAATGATAGGCACCGTGGGGGTGATTAATCGAGGGGTAAGAATGTTTGTTCAGAGGTGATCTGGACATGACAAACATTGGACTCTAGAAATAAGTAACTTACTCAGAGGTTAAAAGAACATGGTAAGAAACATAATAACAATTCAGAGGTAATATGGACATGTTTGTTCTTTGAAGAATCATTTTTGTGGACTTATCACCGCTAATGCGCCTAAGACCTGGACGTGGGTGATAAGGTACGATGGCAATTTTATCAACAAAGGTAATATGGACGTGTCAAAAAAGGGTCAGAAGATAAGAATGTATACTCAAAGGAAATATGGACATGGTAGACATTCAAATACATATATGATAAGGACAAATGTAGGGGTGAAGGTTACAATTAGGGACACTTTCACTCCCATCTTTGTTCAAACATAATATTTTTTAAGGAACTTGCTATTGATAGGCATCATGAGCAAGTCTTCATTAGATTTCGCTAGCCGGTGCGTACCGTTATAATTAACAGTTTCCACAACGAACGATCCTTTCCATTTAGGTTGGAACTCTCCAGCTGTCTTGTGGGTCGTAATCATTAGCCTTCTGACTAATAAGATGAAGTCACCGAACTGTAATGACCTTTTTTTGACTTTTCTGTTGAAAGCTCCCGAGATACGTGCTTGGTATAGCTCAATACGCTATTGAACTAGGAGGCGTTTGTTGTCCAGTGCTTCTAATTCTTGTAGTGGCAAACGGTGGTTATCTTCGGTAGTCATGTGACTGTTAAGAGCCACTCGTAGAGAGGGAATTTGAAGCTCTAGAGGGAGTACAACTTTACTTCCATATACGAGGGAGAATGGAGTACTACCAGTAGGTGTCCGGACTGTGGTTCGATAAGCCCAAATGCATTCATCGAGCTTCTCGTTCCAGTCATGCTTGTTAGAAGACACGACTTTCTTAAGAAGTTTGATAATCATTTTATTGAAAGACTCGGCCAACCCATTTGCTGCTGGGTTATACGCAGTTGAGGCTATACTCTGAATTCGATTATGGTCACAAAATCAGTGGAAGGTGCTACTAACAAATTACGGGCCATTATCGTGGATGATCCTTTGAGGCAATCTGAATCGGTAGATTATGTGATGCTTAAGGTATTTGATCACATCCAAAGTTTTTACGTCAACAAATGATATCACTTTCGCCTATTTAGAAAAATAATCAGTTATAGCCAAAATTAATCGGTGACCTTTTGATGATGGCGGGGTGATTGTACCAATGATATCCATCCTCAATACTTTAAATGGCCATGTTACAACTATCGGGTATAAGAATTACGATGACTGGTGAATAAAGTCTGCGTGGATCTAGCACATTCAATATTTTTTTAGCGTTCGCTAATGCATCTGCTATCATTGTGGTCTAGTAGTAGCCTATACATCTGAGTTAGCCTTACAGTTTAGGACTTGGTTGGTAGGTTCTGTAAGTACCATCGTGAGCTTCGTGTAGTTCTTCCTTAGCTTCATTATCCGATAAAGATCGGAGTAGGAGTCCGTCAAAGGAACGACGATACAATATTTTGTAGGAACGAAATCGTAAAGTAGAATACTCGGGGGGGGGGGGGGGTGAATAGAGTAGGCAGCAAAATATTGCTAAATTAAAACTTGTTAGCAATTAGATCACAAAATTAATAATAATCACAAAGTTATAATTGTAAAGAAAAGAATGATCAGAAGGCAAACGCAAACACAGAGATTTATATTGGTTTCCCTCTTATGAGGACTAGTCCAGTCGGAAGAACTCTAGCTTCCAGTTGAATCCACTATTGGAAAATTTTGCAAGTTTTCATACGAAGTCCTTGCAACTTCTTCAGACGCGAGCTTTGATACGAAGAACTCGACCAACTTCAATTTTGAAGAGTCTTTCTTCAATCAAGCCTCTGATTACAATTTCTCTGAAATCTTCTAAACCACACCGTATCGGCAAATTGACTAGAGAATTGTAACTGGCTTAGGATTTGAAAATGGAAGATTTTTGAAAACTCTTTGGAAGAAACGTAAGCTTTAGAAGAGAGAAGTTGAAAGTGAATGAGTGTATTGAAATGATCAGAATTCTTTTCTATTTATAGTTTTTCCAAAGACAAAACTCTGACAGAATTCGGGCAGAATTCGGACAGAACTCTTTCTAACAAACCGCAACTGAAGGGAGACCAAGTTCAAAATCCAACGTTCACATAACGTTTACCTTGGCCGAACTCTGGTCGAACTCTGGCCGAGTTTTGTCAGGGTTTGGTCAGGTTTATTTTATGAAAAATTGTTTTGGCTTTTTGAAAATCCTTCAGAAGCTTTTTGTAAAAGTAGATGTTTTTCAAAAACATAGGTCATTTTAAAAATGATAGGTCAGTTTTGAAAAACGATTTCGGATAGCATATTTGCCAGTACGACTTGGTGTACAATGTATTCCTAGACTCAATAAAAATGAAAATTACATTGCTTAAGGAAATACAGTCTTGAGTGGCAAACAGACCTTCGGTCTTGAACTGAGTAGATATCCAATCTTGATCAGTATCCAAAACATCTTTAGTAAACTTCTGAAGTGTTTCGCATATCGAGACAGAGTTTGATCAATTATTAAAATCAGGTTTGACCATGACCAATGGGCCAACAATCTCCCCCATTTTGATAATTGATAAATCTTGACCGATATAACATCTTTGGTCTTTATCAACTCAAAAGATATATAATGAAAAATTGTTCATAACCTGTACTCATGAAGATGTTAGATCTTATTTCTCTCCCGTTGTCACTTAGCAAAATAATTGCAAAAGAGAAAGCTCCCCCGCAATAAATGTATAAGTAACAATCAGTGAAGAAACACAAAAAATATATAAAACATTCAACACAGGCATGGTATAAATATCACAGACAGAAATAAGATAAACAAATAATATTTGTCACAGGCAGTTTATATAGAAGCATAAAAAATGCTATAATAAAAAAGCTGAACTGAATAATATGCTAAACTGAATAATAAACTAAACTGAATAATATGCTAAACTGAATAATAAATATGTCCATCAAACAGTCATAAATTATATCCAAATAAGAGTACTGATACTATCTTGGAATGTCAGAGCATTTTCAAGTAAATAAAAGACAAAATCATCAGTCTCAAAAATATAACATCTCAAAAATCATCCTCATTATCATCGTCATCTGCTGCAGTGCTAGCATGTCTAGATGGACCAGCTCCAGATGTGCCAGCTCCAGAGGTATGTGGAGTAGCACCAGAAGTACGATAGCAATCGTAAGCATTCCCTGGCTAGAACAGAGAGTGGACCGCCTCATCATCAATGTGGTAACCAGATACAGAAGGGTCTCGAGCAAGAGAGCTAGCAGAATGACCCGTCTAGCCTGGAATCGAGTCACGTCATGGAACTCATATTCCCTGGAAGTGTCAACAAAGAATGTCTACAGATCCGATAGGTGCTGATGAATACCCTCGAAGGTCATAGGATAAGACTGAGGAGGAACGGGTGCAGTAGGAGCAGGTACAGTAAGAGCATGTGCATAAGGTGGAGGAGCAGTGGCAATGCTGCGAAGTAAAAGCTTGAGAAACTTGGGCTCAGGGTCCAGAGAACAAGTGGATAAGTCTATGTCAAAATGCTGAAAGATGCGTGGAATAAGCATCGCATAAGAGAGGTTGCGGTCTCTTCCGCGACATCTATCCATCATCTGAATGATAGTCTTAGGGGCAGAAAAAGGAATCCCCTTAAGAATGTGATATAGGACAGAAAGTTCGAATGCAGTGACATCATCTTTTGAAGTGGATTTGGGAAGTAGAGTGGAATAGGTGATGCGATGTAACTCGTAGTTAAACAAGTTCAAGTTATTGGCCTTGAACTTTCCAGGACGAGCACGTGCGGGCGCATCAAGCTCATTCTTGAAACTAACAAGAGTCGTACCCTCGAGAAAATCGAAGTCAGTGATGTCATCGAGCGGGGCACCTTCGTTTGGCAAACCAAGAATTTCTGCTAGCAATGCATCATTGAACTCGATATCTATCCCGCCAACACGAGTCCTTGCGGTAAAAGTGTCTAACACGAAGTTACAATAGAACAATCTAATGGCATTAGTAGCTATAGAGAACCGTAGGGTAGTAAAATGGTGTAACCCTAATGCCTCAAAGTAGGGACGGTGATCAGAAAATACAGTCCACTTAATCGGAGATCCTGTGCATCTAGTGCGCATAGCAAAGTCGTCATACCAAAGTAATGCTTGGTCATGAGTTTTAAAGTAAAACTCATCCGATGTGTCATCATCCGATTGGACCGGGGGAATCTGTGTTCGGATCAGAAGACGATGCCTCTTCACTGGCATGGGTCTTCTTTCTCTTGAAAGGATTGAATCCTTTAGGCATTCTTTCCCAAAACTAGAAACCCTAAAAATTTGAAAGTGGAGGAAAGAAGGAATTATACCTTCCGAGAATCAAGTATGCTGTAGAGGATGCGATTCTCCGTACGAATCTAAATTTTGGATAGAAATCTCCACGTGGATTAGAAGATATGGAGTGGAGAAGAACTAGGGTTTGGGAGGTTTCGACTGCTGCTGCTGATGAGAATAGATGGGTTTGGAAGTGAAGAAGAGGAGATGGCCTCGGGTTCTATTTAAAACGCATACAGCACCAAACGAACTCTGGCCGAATTCGGACCGAACTCGGGCCAAATTTGCCTAGGGTTCTTTTGGGGTTTTAAAAAATATTTGTGGGCCATGTCCTTTTCATCAACTCATTTCAAATATTTAATTCAAAGTTTAGTAATTTTAAATTTTAAATAATATAATTAATATTATTTTATAAATGAATATTCTTTACTCAGTATCTGTTTCAGATTAGCTGTAGGAGTACTGTCCCAACTAATGGAGGTTCACCGGGTAACTCTTAAATACCGCTTCACTTCGACTGTAGTCGTGGTGACAGAAAGACTCTTTTTAGGCTTGTCTCAAAAACAATTATTGAGTATTGAATAAACTAATAAATAAAACAAAATTAATTAATATTATTAACGTCTAAAATTCCTAATTTTTGACGTAAATAATTGAAACGATCTTCTGTTAGAGGTTTTGTGAGTATGTCAGCCAATTGATTCTGTGTGTCTACGTATACAAGGTCTATATCTCTATTTTGCTGATGATCTCTAAGAAAGCGATGTCAAATCTCGATATGCTTAGTACGAGAGTGACATACTGGATTCTTAGTCAAATTAATAGAACTAGTGTTATCACAAAAAATGGGTATGTGTATAAAATGTAATCCATAGTCTTCTAAAGTTTGCTTCATCCACAAAATTTGTGCACAACAACGTCCTGCGGCGATATATATTCAGCCTCGGTTGTTGATAATGTGACAGAATTTTGCTTTTTGCTAAACCAAGAGACTAGAGCTTTTCCTAGGAAATGACATGTGCCGCTGATACTTTTTCTATCTACTTTGCATCCGACAAAATCAGTATCAGAATAACCGGTTAGGTCAAATAACGTGGTTTTTGGGATACCATAAGCCGACAGAAGCGGTACCTTTAAGGTATCGGAAGATACGCTTAACTGCGCACAGATGTGATTCCTTAGGATTGGCTTGAAAACGTGCACACAAGCAAACACTAAACATAATGTCAGGTCGACTAGCAGTTAAGTACAATAAGCTACCGATCATACCTCGATACTTACGTATGTCGACGGGTTTGCCTTGTTCATCAATATCATGCTTGGTTGAAGTCGCCATTGGAGTGCTAAGTGGTTTGACTACTTCTAGGTCGAACTTCTTTGGTAGATCCTGTGTACTTTGCTTGATTTATGAACATCCCATTATTGGTTTGTTTGATTTACAGTCCGAGAAAGAATTTCAGATCTTCCATCATACTCATCTCAAACTCATTCTGCATATACTTTGAAATTTCTTGACAAAGAGATTCATCAGTAGATCCAAAAGTAATATCATCTACATAGACTTGAATTAAAAGAATATTGTTATTCAAAGATTTTATAAACAATCTAGTATCAACCTTTTCCTTTAAAAAACCGTTGTCAAGTAGAAAAGAGCTTAGACGATCGTACCAAGCACGAGGGGCTTGTTTTAAACTGTATAAGGCTTTTTTCAACATGAAAACATAATCAGGATTTTTGAAATCAGTAAAACCTAGAGGTTGAGATACATAAACTTCTTCTTTTATAAAACCATTCAAAAATGCGCTTTTAACATCCATTTGGAAAAACTTGAAATTATAAAAACATGCAAATGCACAAAACATGCGAATGGATTCTAATCTCATAACTGGGGCATAAGTCTCATCGTAGTCGATACCTTCTTCTTGATTGTATCCTTGAGCTACGAGTCGAGCTTTATTACGAGTCACTAAACCATTCTCGTTCAGTTTGTTTCGGAATATCCAACGGGTGCCAATGACCAGATGATCAATGGGCTTGGGAACAAGTTCCCAAACTTGATTCTGTTCGAATTGGTTTAATTCCTCTTGCATAGCATCTAACCAAAAATTATCACTACATGCTTCTTCAATGTTTTTGGGTTCAAGCTGTGAAATAAAAGAAATACAAGAAGCTATATCTTTATTAGAGGAACGAGTACTTACACCCTTGGTAATCTGACCAATTACCAAGTCTTTTGTATAATCTGCCAAGAATCTTATCTCTTTTGGCGTATCCTCAGGATTGCTGGTTCCGGCTTCTTTGCTTGAAAGTTCTGCATCTTTGTGTGAAGGTTTTACAATAGCTATACTTGGTATAATCATGTCTTCATTGTCGTCATCGTCTGAATGTTGATTTAGTTCATCGAACTTGACATTAATTGATTCTTCGATGATCATGGTTCTCTTGTTGAAGATTCTGTACCCTTTGCTCTTTGCTGCATAACCTAAAAATATACCATCATCGGCCTTTTTATCAAATTTACTCGGATTGTCTTTAGTATTAAGAATAAAGCATTTACAACCAAAAATCTTGAAATATGAAACAATGGGTGTTCTATCAAACCATAGTTCATAGGGAGTCTTCTTCAATATAGGTCGAATTAGAACCCTATTAAGAATATAGGACGCTGTATTGACAGCTTCAGCCCAAAAGTATCTAGGTAGACTAAACTGGTTCAACATTACTCTAGCCATTTCAGATAGAGTCCTGTTCTTATGTTCCACAACTCTATTTTGTTGTGGAGTCATAGGGCAAGAAAATTCATGCAAATAATCGTGTGTGTCACAGAATTGCTTGAACTCTGCATTCTCAAATTCGCCTCCATGATCACTACGAATGCTAGTAATCATAAAACCTTTTTTATTCTGTACTTTCTTACAAAAGGTGACGAATTCTGACAAAGCATCATTCTTGTGTGCAAGAAAATATACCCATGTATATCTAGAGAAATCATCTACAATGACAAATGCATATAACTTACCACCTAGACTAGCAATTCTTCTAGGTCCAAATAAATCTATTGCAACAATTGTAGAGGTCTAGTGGTACTTACAGCGTTCTTGGATTTAAAGGCGGATCGGGTAGCTTTGTTCTTTTTACATTCACTACATACCGTATCCTTCTTGAAAGATATGTCCGGTAAGCCGCGTACCAACTTCTTTGTAGATAGTTTTGAAATTGTGTCTATGTTTGCATGGCCGAGTCTCATATGCCATAGTTGACTCTCAATGCTCTTGGCCACTAAGCATCTACCTGCTTTGTTATCATCTTCTAACAGATAGAAAACATATATGTTGTCTTCCCTGATACCTTCAAAGATAGTACTACTAGTTGAACTATCAACTATAGTACATTTGTCTTTGACGAAGTTAATACCATAACCATGATCAGCTAAATGGCTTATACTGAGCAGATTATGTTTTAACTCCGTAACTAGACAGACATCTTTAATCACAGGATAGGGAGCCTTACCAATGTCACCGATACCGATTATGTACCCTCTTAAATTATTACCGAAGGAGATGTATCCTTCTTTATTCTTCTTCGACAGTATTGGGAATAATGAAGATTCACCGGTCATGTGCCGTGAGCAACCGCTGTCGAGGATCCATTTGCTTCTAGCATGTGAAGGACGTTCCACCTATAAAATAATTTACAGATGAAACTTTTGGTACCCATTTCTTGTAGGGTCCTGACAAGTTAGTTTTTGGTATCCATGCATAAACATTTAAATCTACTAACTTTCTAATTCTACATACAGAGGATATATGACCAATGAGACCACAATAATGACATTTAGCATGTTGAGTGTTGAAAGTTGTGTGAGGTGCATGATTGGTAGGTTTTGGTTTTCTAGTATAGAAAAATGCATGCCTATTAGTCTTCTTGGGCATAGGTTTGGTATGGTTTGGTCTGACAGTGTTTGGTTTGGGCGTGTTCCGATGATTCGGTAATTGACACGTGTTAGAATAGGAAGCATCGACTTCAGGCCGTTTTCCTAAACTAATTTCTAACTTTTTGGAGGTGTCATATAATCTAGTGTAGTCAAATGTAAGTGTTTCTATTCTGACTTGTGCACATTGGAGACTCTTTTTCTCCTTAGATAGGTCATCCTTTAGCTGGATGATAGTTTGGTCTTTTTCTTCGGATAACTTAATAGTCTCGTGTAACAACAGCTTAATAGATGAAAGCTCACCAGACTCAATAGAAGAGTCATTATTTCTAACATCAGCTAATTGGTCGGTAAGTCTTTCTATCTCACCTTTGTACTCTTTGAGTACCTTCTTAGAGGTTTCATATTTACTATATAGTTTCCTGTAATCATTTAACAGGTCACTGAAAGCCTCTCCTAGTTGCTCAAAGGTGAAATCACCATAAGGATCAAACAGAGGATTAGTGATTACCTGATCGCAAGCCATCAAGCATACATTATAGCGTCATCTGATTGTTCGTCTTCTGAATCGCAGGCTTCGCTTTCATACCATATACTTGTATTGGCGTACTTCCTTGATGTAGATCTCTTCAGGTAGCCTTTGTCATATTTGCTACTTTTTCTTATTGGTGATGATGCTTTTGGACAATCTTTCTTCATATGTCCTTTCTTCTTACATCCGTAGCAAGTAGGATCTTCCTCGTTGTTGTTGCTGTTGCTATCTTTTGTTCTTCTGTTGAATCTCATGAACTTCTTGAATTTTTTTTACCAGAAGAGCTTGATTTTCAGAGTCAGAGTCGTTGTCGTCAGAATTATCTTCGACAGTTCTTCTATGTTGAGCCTTAAGAGTGATCGACTTTTCTGACTTCTCCTTTGGTGTAGCATCTTCAAAGTCTTGAAGTTCTAACTCGTGAGTGAATAGCTTACCCATGAGTGTTTCTAGAGACATTGTTGAGAGGTCGTTTCCTTTAATGATTGCTGTAGCCTTTGGAATCCAGTTCTTTGTGAGAGCTCGTAGAAGTTTGTGAATCTTCTCATGGTTACTGTATTCCTTGCCTAATGAAGATAAATGATTTACAATATCCAAGAATCTCATAAACGTTTGAGTGACTGATTCACTTGGCTTCATTTTGAACGCCTCGTACTCTTGAGTAAGTCTGCTGATCTGTGACTCCTTAACTTGTGTTGTTCCTTCGTGGGTTACTTCGAAAAGTTTTCGTACTTCATTTGATGTTGTGCAAGTCGACACCCTGTTGAATTCAGTTCTGTCTAAAGCACAAAATAAAGCGTTTATAGCACGTGCGTCAAGACTGACCTTTTTCTTTTCATCCTCCGTATATTTATCATAGGGTTTTTAACTAAAACTCCATCAACATTAATACGAGGAGGCTTTTTGTAGCCATCAATAACTATAGACCATAAGTCAAAATCAAGGGATTTTAAGAAGAAACTCATCCGTGTTTTCCAATAAGTGTAGTTTGTGCTGTCAAACAGTGGAGGTCTATTTGTGGCTTTGCCTCCACTTGTGAATTTCACAATTGCCATATGTAATGCTGTGATCTATATAACAATTAAAAATAACTGAATATAACTACAATTTTATCTTGTTTTACCTATATAACCCGCTCTGATACCAATTGTAGGAACGAAAACGTAAAGCAGAATACTGTGGGAGGGTGAATAGAGTAGGCAGTAGAATATTGCTAAATTAAAACTTGTTAGCAGTTAGATCACAAAAATAACAATAATTACAAAGTAATAACTGTAAAGAAAAGAGTGATCAGAAGGCAAACGCAAACACATAAATTATACTGGTTTCTCTCTTGTAAGGACTAGTCCAGTTGGAAGAACTCTAGCTTCCAGTTGAATCCACTATTGGAAAATCCCCTAAGTTTTCATACGAAGTCCTTGCAACATCTACAGACGCGAGCTTTGATACGAAGAACTTGACCAACTTCAGTTTTGAAGAGTCTTTCTTCAATCAAGCCTCTGATTACAATTTCTCTGAAATCTTCTAAACCACACCGTACCAGCAAATTGACTAGAGAATTTTAACTGGATTGGGATTTGAAAATGGAAGCTTTTTGAAAGATCTTTGGAAGAAACGTAAGCTTTAGAAGAGAGAAGATGAAAGTGAATGAGTGTATTGAAATGATGAGAATTCCTCTCTATTTATAGTTTTTCCAAAGACAGAACTCTCTGACAGAATTCGGGCAGAATTCGGACAGAACTCTTTCTAACAAACCGCAACTGAAGGGAGACCAAGTTCAAAATCTAATGTTCACATAATGTTTACTTTGGCCGAACTCTGGCCGAGTTCTGTCAGGGTTTGGTCAGGTTTATTTTGTGAAAAATTGTTTTGGCTTTTTGAAAATCCTTCAGAAGCTTTTTGTAAAAGTAGATATTTTTTAAAAACATAGGTCATTTTAAAAACGATAGGTCAGTTTTGAAAAATAATTTCGGATAGCCTATTTGCCTGTATGACTTGGTGTACAATGTATTCCTAGACTTAATAAAAATAAAAATTATATTGCTTAAGAAAATACAGTCTTGAGTGGCAAACAGAGCTTCGGTCTTGAACTGAGTAGATATCCAATCTTGATCAGTGTCCAAAACTTCTTTAGTAAACGTATGAGTTGTTTCCTATATCGAGACAGAGTTTGATCAATTATTAAAATTAGGTTTGACCATGACCAATGGGCCAACGTATTTTAGTTTGAACGTCGTACTAAAACCGAAGAGAATGCCTCCGGACGGAGACCGCTTCCTTTGCGTTGTCTTGCAAGATTATATAGACCATAAAATCTATAAAGGGAGACCGCCAGTCTCGAACACCCTCGTTTGTGTCTGTGGAATGGTTGGCTTGGATGCATAGGTTATTCTTACGGCATACCAGCTCCTGACTAATTACCGTGATTGTCAGCTGAATTTCGACGGGTACTGCTAATGAAGCTGCAAAACCAGCCATGGCGTCTGCTTCCAAGTTTCGTAATCATGGAATATGTTCTATAAAGAATTCCGTAAAGTTGGAAATCATCGAGATTGTTGCATGATGATACGAGATCAGATTTTTATGTCAAACCTCATATTGATCTCGGACTTGGTTTACTATTAGCTGAAAATTGCCGTAAGCTTCTAGGAAGTTGACCCCCAACTCTTTTTCTAGTTAGAGCCCTATGATGTGAGCATTATACTCGGCAACATTATTAGAACATGATTTCGAGAGTGTATGCTCGCTGGATGATCAAGTCATTGGAGAAAATTAATACTACCCCTACTCCTGCCACGATGTCACCTTTGTATTCTGTTTTCAAAGCACCATCAAAGAACAATCGGTAAATCGGTTCTTCTATTGTGACATGGGCTTCCATTACTTCATCCGAAGTATCATCATAAAGTTTTAATATTTCGGCTATCGGATGAGCAGCCAGGAAGTCGGCCAGTGCTTGGCCTTCGATCACTTTTTACCGGACAAATACCATATCGTAATATGACAATAGTATTGCCCACATAGCCAGGCGGGAATTCAGTGCTACTGGTTTGGTTATGAGGACCCTGAGGGGATTGACCTGAGAGATGACGTGGATCGTCTGTCCAACTATGTAATGACGGGTCTTCTAAATAGTAAAAACTAAGGCAAGACTTTCTTTTTCAACAAGTGTGTATCTATGCTCGGCCCTAACCAGTTGTCAACTGAGGTAATAGATATCTTGCTCGTGGCCTGTATTACTGTTCTGAGCTAACAAAGCGTCGAGAGAGTAATCCATGGCTCGGACGTAAAGCAAACATATTTTCCCTACAATTGGTGCTACCAAAACTGAAGGATTTATGAGGTATCTTTTAATGTCCTTGAATGCTCGTTGGCACTCTTTGGTCCAAACATAATATACTCCTTTCTTCATAAGCTCAATGAAGGGCTTGTAGAATCCCGAAAGGTTAGAAATAAAACTTTGGATATATGCTAAGCGTCCTTGAAGACTGCGAAGTTCACGAAGATTCTTTGGTGGTTGCATCTCAATAGCTTTTATCTTCTCAAGGTCAACATGGATACCTTTTGAAATGATGATAAAACCCAAGAAGTTGCCGCTGGATACCTCTATGAAGGACTTGGCTGGGTTCATCTTCAATTGATGTGCCCTCATTAGGTCAAAGACGGTTCTTAAGTCATGAAGGTGATCACCACAAAAATAATTTTTGACAGCGATGTCATCAACATAGCATTTTATTGTCTTATGTAAGTTCTTAAAGAATATGATACTCATGGCTCACTGGTATGTAGCACCTGCGTTCTTCAAACCAAAGGGCATCACCGTGTAGCAGAATATCGCGATTGGAGTCCGGAATGACGTATGTTTTTCGTCTTCTGGGAATATCTTGATTTGGTTATAACCAGAGTAACCATCCATGAAGGACATACGCTTGAACCCATAGGTATTGTCGACCATCACATCAGTAATTGGTAATGGAAATTTATCTTTTGGACATGCAACATTTAGATTATGGAAGTCTATATAGACTCAGATCTTTTTGTTCTTCTTGACAACTAGAACAATATTGGCTACCCAATCTGGATGTTGTTCCTCACGGATGAAGCTACTTGTTATCAATTTGTTTACATCAGCTTCAATAGTATTTATGACATTCTGGCGAAACTGGCGTTACTGTTGCTTCACTGGCTTAGCTTTGGATAAAATATTTAATCTGTGCACAACGATATTTGGGTCCAAATTCGTCATATCTTTATAAATCTAGGAGAAGACATATATATATATATATTCTCTTACAAGTTTGATGAGAGATTCACGGTCTTCCCCTCTTAAGCTTTTGCTAATGAAGATTGGCTTATGAGAAGAGTCACTTTCTAGATCAACTTGTACAACTTCATCTTCGATATGAGGTTCGCATTGCTCGAATCATTTCTTCAATTGAGAATCAAGTTGTTGAGCCCAAGGTTTGACCTCGAAGGGCTCATAGAATTGATCATCTTCATCGACTTGGTCGACGGATGTCATATTCACCGATAACGTTTTCCGAAATACCTCTCCGATGCTGACGTCAGAGTCACAGAAAGAGTCCGAAGAGTATGTGTACATTTTTTTTTTGGATTGTGAGACTTCAGAAACCTTAGACGAGACATACCCTAGTCCATAGGAGGTTTTGTGGTAATATTGGTCCGACTTCCCTTTAGGGATATTAATCTTGACTGACAAGTATCGACCCTTACCGTAGTTAAGACCCATAGTGCTATCCAAATCATACCCGATCTTTTGGATGATATGTCTGGCTTGGAGAGTGTAGTGGTGAGTCTGCACCGTGCCGACTTCATAGTCCGAGAGCCTTCTACTCGACCGAATATGATAGGCTTCTCCACTTTTTTCCTGGCTGGTATTATAAAGTATACGTCGCGTATCGGGAGCACTTGGCTCAACGAGTAAACGGACGTGACTTGTGTCTATATTGACACCCTCAGGTTTTGCTCTAAAGTATATGCAGTAAAGAAAGACTCAAAATAATTCAAAGGCATCCCTTTATTGATAAAATAAGACAAATCGTCCTCTTAAATTATACTGTCTAAAGTAGAAAAATTAGGTACAACAATGTCCATCAGATTACTACCCCCGACATATAAGGCTGGGAAAAATGTAGCAGGGTGAGGCAGACTGCGTAGCTTCAGTATGAGGGGCTTAGCTGAGAAAATTTTCCTTGTTGGCGATTTTCCATTCAACCAGACTACTAGCGAAATTAGTGCCTTCTCCTGTGGCTTGGTCGCTAGGAAGGTAGGACTTTGATAGGCCCTTCAGAGGAGGTCCGAGCTTCTGCCTTATTGTCAGCATCGTCACCTGAGTCCTTTTGATGGTTCTTCCGAAATAGACGTGATTTCGTATAGTAGACTTCAACCCATTTGAAGGGATCGATGACTGCGAACTCAGTTTTTACCACACCGTCGCTATTAACATATCTAAAGCACCGGTGTAGAGTGGATAGCACAATCTTGTGCTCATGTATCCACGGTCTTCCCAACACAACGTTATAGAAAACATTCGTATCAATGATGCAGCAGGTTACCTCCGTCTTCAGGTCGCCAATTTGGATCTTCAAACGAAATTTTCCCACTGGACAGCTCTTGCCGTTATTAAAACCACTGATCATGGTTTGAGTTGCCGAAAGCCAATGCATTGGGATCCCCAAAGTTTGTAATAGGCGATGGGGAATGACACTCATGGAAAATCTAGTGTCGATGTGCATGCGATCGACCTTAATAGCACCAACATATCCTGTATAATACAAGGATCTTGCAAGCCTATTATTCTTCAACAACATATCCTACTGCGAAAATATGATGTTCGGCATAGCTTCTATCACACTGTGACATTGAGGACACGCAGCGGGGTCTTTTTTCGGCTGTGGTATTTGTCCTAAATAGAACTCAACGTGATATAATGCCTCACTTAGAGACTCGCGAGTCTTCTTATAGAGACGAAGAAGCTCGAATAACGACAGTCTGGCTAGAGTGTTTGCCAGTTGTGCCAAGATGTCAAAGTTATAGGGCCTATCCAGCCCTATAACTATTTCATTTCTGAGGGGTTTTGTAAACTCCCTAAATTTTATAGGATTTTAATTTTTAATAAAAACTTTAAATTTATTTAATTTTAAGTATTTCCTTAATTATTTTTACATAGCTCGACTCGCATTAGCAAATAGCTACATTTGATATAACAGTTGCTAAACGCTATACTAGATATTTGAGAATATATTTTAGAAAATAATTGTAAATGTTAGGAATTTTACGAAATTTATTTATAATTCTATTTGAATATATTCTTGAGGAATTAATTAATTTAAATGATTTATAAATGGTTATTGATTTTATTAATGGCCAAGTAGCAAGCAATGTCTATAAAACTTGTGTATAATGCCAAATGAAATATCTAGAGAATATTTATAAATTTTAGGAAATTTTTGGAAATTTATTTGTATGTATAATTACATATATATATATATATATATATATATATATATATATATATATATATATATATATATATATATAAACAAAAAAACAAAAAAATAAATAAAATAAATATACATATATATATATATATATATATATATATATATATATATATATATATATATATATATATATATATATATATATATATATATATAATTTATTTATTTTTTAAAGAAACTTTTATTGATGTATCAGGCGCAAAATGCCGAAGCCTATATAGGTAAACGCGCCAAGCGCGAAAAGACAGCAAAAACAAGAAAAAGTAGAAACACAAAAGGGTGCCCAGAAACGACACCAAACCGCAGCGCCGCCATGCTTATACGGCGGTGGAGGTCAAGGCCTCCCAAAAGCTAGGCGGGGAGTGACGGCAGCGCCGGGCTGCTTTAAGCACTTGACGGGAGGCCTCCCTGATCAGTTGGTCAGAGTTGAAATGGCGATCTTCATATCTCCATTTGTTCCGATTCTTCCACATGACCCAAATACCAGCGGCCGCTACGATCTGATGGCCATGAGATCTGCTCCAGTTGGTCAGAAGATCGTTAAGGCCGCCCGGCTGGTGATCTTGCCGACATTTGGAGGAAAGATTCTTCCACAACTGTGTTGCAACAGTTTCAGGTTGATGAGATGAACAGCAGTGGCACCGCGAAGCCAGGCTGAAGCCGAAGGATGTTATGATGTCGTCAGTGGGGAGTTTCCATCTATGAGCTCTCTAAATCAAAATGGACCATTTGATTGGGATGCACGCCTGCCAGGACAGAGCAGTATAAGGGGTCGGACCACCAATGCCCCTCGCCACAATCCTAGCCAAGGCTAAGGAGAAGGTGCCGCCGGGGTTGGGCGACCACCACAATGAATCCGGGGCATGGACGATTTGCAAGTTCGCGGCAACGAGGCTGTTGACCGCCCTCGTGCCAAGCCACGTGCTTACCCTATCCCATCTCCATCAGAGGCACTGTCCCACAGCTCCCTGATAGCACGAGAATGAATGTTAGGTGTAGGCTGTTGGATCACCTCGTCCCCAATCCACCGTTCGTGGAACATCGACGAGCATCCGTCCCCGAGCTTGAGGCGAATAAGGTATTCGGCGAGGTATCGGCCATGGAGGATGCGCCGCCAAGATACAGAAGATCTGTTATTAGCGATGGCATAAGTGGGGTGAGAAAGTCTAAAATATCTGGCCTTCATGAACCTGGTCCAAAGTGAGTTGTCCGAGCGCAGCTTCCACCACAGTTTCATGGAGCAAGAATCGACAATGTAGGGTAGTCTGCTGAATCCCAGCACTCCCTCCTCGGTAGGTTTGGCCATGGTTTCCCAGCTGGCCCAGTGGTGCTTATCCTTGCCGTCGGCGTGACCCCAAAAGAAATTGGCAAATAGGGCTTCAAGCGAGTATAGGACTTTTTTCGGTAGGGCGCAAACGGCGATGGTGTGGATGAGGATGGATTATAGGACATGCTTGATCAGAATCAACTTACCACCCGGGGATAAGGTCGCATCATGTTATTGACCAGACTCGTAAAGATGCCGCTATTAGATTTACCATAAACCAATGGGCAGTCCAAGTAGGAGAACGACGGATAAGTAGTAGAGAAGGAAGTCAGGTCGGTGAGCGCCATCGAGTGAAGCCTGTCTGCTTTATGGTGGGTGTAGATGACGCTTTTGTTGGTGTTGATGCGTTGGCCCGAGCACCTAGCATATTTGTCTAGCATGGTGTGAACCACCTCGACAGATTCGATATCTCCAGCCGAGAAGATAAGAATGTCGTCGACGTAGGCAAGATGCGTGATCAGCGGGCATCCGGTGGTAGTATAAAAGTGATGGAATTCGGAGGCGTTGGCCATGCTTTTGAGGTTTCTGCTGAGAGCTTCTGTCGCGATAATGAAGATGGTGGGGGAGAGCGGATCTTATTGTCTAAGCCCACAACTAGCTGTGAAGAACCCTACGACCTGACCGTTGATAACAGTAGAGAACCATGAGTTGCTGATCGAACGGAAGATGATGTCGATCCAAGATTTCGAGAAACCGAAGGCCCTAAAAACCCAGATCATGAATTGCCAGTCCAACCAGTCGTATGCTTTCTCCATGTCAAGTTTGATGGCGACATTTCCCCTCCAGATGGGAATTTTATGCAAGTGACCATTTCTTGAGCTATGAGGATGTTGTCAATGATGTTCCGACCTGGGACAAAACTACTTTGCTCTTCGGAGATAATCTTTGGGAGGAGGGCGGACATGCGGTTGTTGATAATCTTCGAGATTATTTTATTGGTGAAGGTACACAGACTAATGGGTCTAAAGTCTTTAAAAGTCTTCGGGTTATCTTTTTTGGGTATGAGGATGAGGTTGGCACTGGAGATGGATTTGGGGTAGGTGGCTCCTTGGAAGAAAGCGATGGAGGCCTCGAGGAAGTCAGCTGCGATCAGGTCCTGAAAAGATCTGAAGAAAACCCCTGAGAAACCATCCGGTCCGGGAGCGCTGGTTTCATCGAGGTCCTAGACTGCGTTCTTAAGTTCCTCCGCGGAGGGGGGGGGGGTGAGCAGCAGCTCGTTATCCCCCTCGGATATCAAATTGGGGACCTTAGCCAGGAACTTCTTGTCCTTGATGATGGCTTCTTTGGAGAATAGATTGGAGTAGAAGTTGGCAGCTTCTTCATAAATGCAGATCTGGTTATCTAGTCGGTTTGCATTCATGTCGCAGATATGGTGAAGATGGAGTTTGTGCCTGTGGCCCTTGACACATGAGTGGAAGTAGCTCGAATTATGGTCTCCATCAAAGTTCCATTTTAATCTGGCCTTCTGCTTCCAGAATTTTGTTTCCACCTTCAGGCGGGACTTGAGAACAGCTCTGGCCAAATTGAGTATGGACCGGGCCTGCGGGGATCTGTCCGTGGCAAACTAGATCTCGGCTCGGTTGACGTCATCCTCCGCCGTTCTGACGGCTTGGAAAATGTTGTCGAATGCGGACTTACTCTATGAAGAAAGGGCCTTCCTGGTGGCTTTGAGCCTGGCTGCAATCCTAGTAAGGGGTTCCGGGTCATCCGCAGAGAACCACGCGGATGCGACGATGTTTCCGAATTGAGGGTGGTGCCTCTAGAAGTCCAGGAACTGGAAAGCTTTTTTGATGGGGTTGTTTATGCTACTGAGCTCGATCAGAAGGGGGAATGATCCGATTCAGTAGAGTTGAGGTGGATAATCTTGTGGTGAGGCCTATGTCGATCCACCAATTATTAGTCAAGGCGCGATCGAGGCGAGAGTATTGTCTTCTAGCACCTTCTTGCATGTTCCATCAAGTGAAAGCGTTGCTAGTAAAAGGATGGGTATTTAAGTGGGCATTGAAGATAAAGTTTTTGAAATCATTCATGGCCTGTTGAGGGGGTGGGCGACCCCCAGACTTCTCGTCACAGTAGGAAATAGTGTTAAAGTTGCCAATACACAACCACGGGAGGTTGTTGCTAGGTGGTGAGTCTCCAGCAACGTGTTCCAGAGGATCCTGCGCTCCAGGAGGTCACAGCTTCCGTGAACCGCAGAAAGGAGAGAGCGAGTAGGGAGAAGCGGATGTTCCACCTAGCAGGAGAGAGCCTGTCTAGAGTCCTGCGCGATGCCGAATCTGATGTCTTTAGCAAAGAGGATCCAAATGTCGTTGCAGCTGGCGACCGCTGCCTGAAATCCAAGATGCAGTTGGATGGCTTTGAGTCTTTTTTAAGGAATTTTTGTTCGATGATAACAAGAATGTCGATTTTGTGAATCTTCTTGAGGCTGATGATTCTATTCAGCGTCAGTTTATTTGCTAGCCCCCGCACGTTCCAAGAGAGGATGTTAAGCATTGGAAGGGAGTAGAGGAGGGAGGTTGGTGAGCTTCGCGGCGGCCCTCGTGGTCCGGCCTTAGGCTGTTCTGTGATACTGTTTTTCTTTTTCTTGTGGTTGTTTTTGGTGGCACTGAGGGTAGGATTGGTGGTTGTCGCCTCCGAAAAAGGCGATCATTGATGACGGCTGTCCGGGACATCCAGCTGGAAGGGGGCTTCTGGATCTGTTTTTGCCAGAGCAGTCAGGGGGTTACTGGGGTCTAGGAAGCCAGCATCCTTTGCTTGGTGGAACCTATCTGTCGTAGCGAAGTCAAAACTCGATCTTTTTACCTCGCAGGTGATGTCAGATTTGTTTGGGTTAAAGTCTTACAAAGGTTGCTCTGGGGGATGATAAGGGCTGGTGTTTCCTCCTCCTCCGAATTAGCCAGGAGGTTATCTTCCTTCTGACCGAGGTTGGCATCTGCGGTTGAGCATGGGGTTTAGGGGCACTCCGGGTTGGTCTCGGATGGGAGGGATGCGAGGATGGTGAATAGGTTATTGAGGGTTATATTTAGGGGGTTGTGAGGGATGATGGCGTTGTCCGGTGGCCGAGTCAGGTTGGAGGAAGGTGACCTACTGCCGTTGTTGGTGGGGAGGTGGAGGTTGGGTTGTTGACGTGTTGGGGATGTGGGAGCAGTGGTAGCCGCCTTCTGAGTTTGTGGTCTACGGGTGCCGGCCTTCTTCAGCTCGGGATGAGCTCTAAAACAGTATTTGAAGGAATGTCCTCTTATTTGGCAATGTTTGCAGAATAAGATACTGTTGTCATATACGAGCGATTGGTAGGGCGTCAGACCCCCTAGCTCGAGTTGAATCTGGGTTGGGGGGTCGTAAACTAGGTCGAGTTCGATACAGATTTTTGCGTAGTTGCCTTTGGAGAGGTTTTTAGTTTCTTCGACAATCGCCACAAGCGTCCCGAAAGAGCTGGTGATGCGCTTCAGTGCAGTAGGCGCGAAGCAGACCAGAGGGAGATTAGGAAGGGTGATCCAAGCTGCAACGAGCGATGAATCGACTTTGGTGCTAAAGTTCGAAGACCATTTGATGATTTTGACATTCTGGGTCGCGATTCTGGTGGAATCTTTTGCCCAGACCTTGGAGAAGTCGGAGGGGGAGGAGAGGTGGAGGTAAAGGTGTTTGGGTCTAGCGGGGCGACCTCGTAAGCAGCAGAGAGGCCCCATCCGGCAATGGCTTCCTTGACTATCGCAGTTTTTGGGCAACCTGCGGAAAATTTCAGTACGAACGTCTTCACAAAGGAGGAGGAGAGCGAGGAAAATAGAAATGAAATAGAAGAAGAACAAATATATATAATAGCCCGAGCCCATTAGGCTAGCCCAGGCCAACTGAGGCCCAGGCCCAGCTAACCTCTGTTCGGCCAACAGAGCACACCCGAGCCCTCAACTTTTGTTAAACCAGAGTTTACGTGTATATATATATCACAGAGGAGGGACGAGGAAACTTCAAACCCTAACGCCACCCACGTGCGCCTCCGCCGCGCCCGCACGGGCAGCCACCGCACCGTCGTGGTGGTCGATCGCCGGCCAAACGTCGGGGGAAACCGCACGCACGAAGCAGAGAATCAACGACCGCAGCAGCAACTTTTTGCAGTGGAGGTACCACTTCGCAATCCAATTTCTTCACGTATATTTCATTGTTTTTGATTTCATAAAATCTTGTACGAAGCCTAGTTGACCCTCCTGAGACCCCAGTAGGTGGAATCATGAATGGCTAACCCGATCATTCAGAAAATTAAGTTAAAGATCGACAAAAAGAACCTGTTAAAAACAGAGCATAGCAGTGCAATCATCCATGTTTGGAGGGTGTTTTCGATCGATCTAATGTCATATTAGAAATACTAATTGAACACGTTTTTAGACAACTTATAGGGGATCAAAAACTATTTCGTAGGTTTGAATTTCATAAACTGTGTAGAGATTAATTGATCCTCGAAAACCAGGAAAAACCTGTTTTCAAAAGTATAGAAATTCAATAAATCCTCCGATACCGCGTGCGTCCCGCCAAACCGGACGACGTGGTCATGAACCAAAAGCATAAAAAGCTGCGTAACGGCTTCGTGGTCGTGTGGACTTTGACGAAATTCGAATTGGTCGTGCGTGCGCAACGAATTTGATGCGTACCCGTCGAAATTCACCGTATCGTGCACTTTACAGATTTCTCAATTACTTTGTGCATGCTCGTTAGATCGAGACGAAACTTGTGCCAACAGAACTGTATCATTTTTTTGGTCCTGTATGCCAAGTTTGGTCCAATTCCGAGATAGTTGAATCGGAACGCCGTTTTGCGGGCCCCACGGTCCCACTCAACGGACGATTTTGTGCACGGTCCGCCGGAATCCAACTCTGGACATACGGTTGGGTTCGTATCAGAAAATCGGATCCGTAGACATGTAGTTTGATGACTTTAGAGAGCATTGACTCTGGCACACTTTTCGGTATAAAGTGGGCCCAACGGTGGACATCGTTTTTGCCTAAAATTACCGTTTTTCCCCTGTGTCCAGAATTGGACTTAAGGACAGGCAATTCTAGCTAATTTGACTATTCTGAGAACGTTGGTACTATTTATTTTAGCATCTGGAGACTTCTGTATGTGTTGACTGATTGTGGCTCATTGAGTGGTATAGTATTATTGGTTTCTCCAGCTAAGGACCTCAGGCAAGTGCACTTTCTGATTGCTTTCGATTCATAGTAGTTTTCTCATTTCATGTCTATACATATATCTTGCTTCTTGTTGACACGCTCGTCACACGGAGTAGTCGGGGGGGGAATATCTTAGTAGACATGTGGACTACCCAGAACTATCCCCGTGTCTTTCGTGAATGCTAGCAGCTGCACACGACACGTACAGTGAGCCTTATTTACCCCCTAGCTATTCACATGTCGAAAAGGATATTTCACACCATCTAGATAGATATTTTTTATTAGTTTTTCCTTGTTTACTTCTATATCGTGCTATGTCATCAGTTATCTTCCAGCTTTTATATCTCATATGTTATCTTCATGTCTTGTTAATTCTATTGTGTTTTTGTATTGTCGTCGGTTTGTGTACTTGTTCCATTCCTGACTGGAAACCAACATTTTTTCAGGTTTAGCCGCTATCACTGTTAGCATTGGGAAGGCTTGGGTATGCTGAAGACAACCTAGAAATAGATAGCAGTTGTACCATTTTTATTAATTATAAAATCTTGTATTTCCTTTAATTTTAAATATTGTAACCATTGTAATAAATTTAGAAATGTGAATGAGCATCAAATGTTATTTTCTTGAGCATTTATTTTTTGTGCGCTTGACAGCGTTCTACCGCCGACTCTGCAGCGTAGGCTGGCTTGGACACGTCTCGTATCCGAAAAGCGGGTGCAGGTCGTGACAAGTTTTTGTGGTGGTCCATGCAGGTCTGTCTTTGCAAAATATGCGAACTCACGGTAGTACCATATTAGTCGTACTGCTGCGAGCCTGCACCTAAGAAATGCTCATTCACAATTAGGATTGAATTGATTTAGAAGAATAACTAGGACTAGGAGTCCCTTGTTCAAATTGACCGTTGGGTAGTTAAGGTTATTAGATAGGCCATGTAATTTAGTATTATTAAATCTAGATAGCTTGCTGGATCCCTACAGGTACACCATTACTTTTGATATGACAATGTGATTCAATGTGGATATACTATTCGCTTGGTATATTAGGCTTGCCTAGAATTAAGGCGTTAATTTTGATAAACAATTCAATTTTCTTATTTAGATATATCTTATATCATAAGTTAGAATTGCCTGTTTTAAAAATCCTATTTTGCTGTAAAGAATTAGTTTGTGATTTCTGATCCTGTTATTCATATACGAATCTCAAGTCAGATTTGATTCAAAGTTTTACCCTCAGCCATTTGAAATATATATGAGACAAAGATTAGGATGTTTTTACTTCACTTGTCTTCAGATATTTCCTTCCGACCAGTATTTTACTTTAAGGATTGATACTTATAGGCAGAGGTTACGCTTTCTATCATAGCCAATTAGTTTGAACTCTAGCAGATCCTTGAAGTCCTTAGGAATATAGTTAGAGTAATTAAATGACTGCGATGACTAGACAGCAGCGCACTGTCGCCAATTGTTTGAGAATGGATGGTATGGGTTCACTGCAGCCAGCAGCGCACTAGCGAGGCACAGCCCATAGAAATGAAACCATTCCGAAGAATCATAGTCTATGGAACATTGCTAAAACTATGTTCTCGTTAACCTCTTTAGAACTTAGATACCTTTGTGTTAATATAGAGTAGAATACCTGATAGCTTATCACATCTGAATCACGGAACCAAGAGTTTGCCACAGCCAGATTATATGGGCAAGGCATAATTCTCGGTAAAATGATTTTAGACGTGATCACAAGATTAGGATTCAATAAAGGATATGAGATGCCCTGTGTGTCCCAGAAGATCTAAAGCCAAAACTAGAGAAGGCTCTGTAAGTTGAGTAGCATGCTTCCCAACCTCGTGTTATATGGTCCTTGTGATCTATTGACGAGATAATTGACCGATACTAATAAGTTACCTAGAATATAGAATCTAGAGTCCCATAACCCATTAGTCGACCAAGGCCTTATGGATAGGAAGATAGCAGGATCAATATATGAACAAGAATACCAGGTTGTTTCTCTCAAAACTCGAATTACTTACTCCTCCTTCCAAAAATCTCGCATGCTTGAATTTTGACTATTTTTGACCAACGCTGCTATTACAGCCTAGCTTTGCAAGCTTACTCTTTTATCGAGCTTGATTCGAGACATATGCTTAATGGGGACGCCTGCTAACATATTGTCTAATCATAATTATTGTATTACGGTCTGATCAACCATGATGTATTTGGTTCGCTCTTTATCTAATTTTCTTACGTGGATTGAGATGTAGATGTCTCTAGGATCTCATTCGCGACTGCTTTGACAATTTCTCTTGAATTAAACATTCGCCCTTGAATCATGTAATTGTATTCAGTGACATCTCTCTTGAACTCTTTATTGTTTTCGTCTTCACTGATTGGAAAGACGAAAGCTCGTAATTGATAGATAGATATAGAGTATCCCTATGGCTATGATAGTGGTATACGCAAGTGTAGCCACCATCGACCAGCCCTGTGACTGGAACCTTGCCTTGAGTTATTCGTTCTCCTCTCTGCAACCCTAAAACCTACTATCATGATCTTCTGATCATTGGAGTTCGAGAATGATTAGGATCTTTTTGCTTGACCAAATGCCAACCTAGGAGGCTACCTATTCTCCAGAGACCAAATGTCGTGAACCTCTAATCAGTTGTTTAAAGTTTGCTTCAACTAGGACCCTTGTGACAATAGTCTGGTAGGTTTGACCCCAATAAAAATTCATGACTCAGTTGTTAGGAATCTTTCCATATGACGTGCCTTAGAGTTGGTTACCCCGACGACAACTCATGTATACTGTGGATGAGTAGGTCAATCTATTTTATCGACCATGTGTTATTGCACACGCATTCGTTTTCCAAATATTGAGGAACGACCCCTGACATGACTTATATCAACCGTACCCGTTAAGACGTGCCTCATTCTTTATCAACAAGAGTCGGGGTATAATATCTGAGCTTTGAAATCCTTCCAACCTCATCATTCCTAAAACCATAGTCTAGCTTCTAAGGTGGGTAGACTGTAAGCCTTCTGAAAATTTTAGGGTATACCAGGATTACCGAGTGATTAGAATAACTTCCATTAGGATGATGATTAGTGCCCTTGGACTCCCACTTTTCATCTAGATCATTTTGTGTCCCCGGTCGCGTCAATAATATTCGGAGCACGAGGTCAGTTGTTATCTTCCAACAAATTTCACATGTAAGATCTAGACGAGTCCATCTTCATCTAGGTATATCATGTCCCACTCAAACCCGTCCCCTTGTACTCTATTTTTATGGTACGACTTTCAGGACAAAAAGCAATAGCTATAACCCTTACCACGACACCGGTATACTTTCTGACTTCTACTAGAGCCTCAACCTTGACTCAGTACATTCGACCTAATATATGGTTGTGATTTACTCGAAGCCCACTACGCACATGCCACTAGTGTGCTATCCAATTGAGGCCTCATGTGCTGCTTAAACACAAAGGTCACGGGAGGCATATTTCGAGCTTTAGGGACCTAGCTAACTAACCTGACGGGCAACTAGCTCAATCCCTTGGATAGAAACCTATTCTAGGATACCCTAATCTAGTAGGAATAGTTTTATCATTGGGATCTTGTCTAGTCCATATAGATTGAAACACAATGTTCATCTAACCAATGACTGATGTCCAAATAGTAAACCCATTAAAATCACAATCTTGATTTCTCAAATTCTGTTCTATTATAGAACCTTGTTTGGAATTTCGAGAATCAGAATTTTCCGTATTCCATGGATTGCAAGCCCCTCTAAGAAGCGAAAGGTTCTTCGAGTTAGCAAGTGACTGGACTAGAATAGCCCAATTTTGCAAATAAGGCAGTGGTTCATAAACTCCCTTCTATCTGTAACATTGGATACTCTACCGCTCTTGAAACGTCATGTTGCTCTCGATTATTCTTCCTTGTCATCCTGTCCTTCCTATTACAGCGCGTCGAAGGTCATGTTTATTATAACCTATCAATATTTCTTAGCTAATTGTGTAAATTTGCTTGTTAAGATTTTGGATTGCTTGATAGATAGAAGAGGATATAGGTGCCATATGCAGTAAGATATTTATTGGTAGAAATTTTAGCAGTTAGCTGGAAGATTATAAAGTTTTAACGACAAGGGATTTGAGGGAGTAGTGTGACCAAAGGTGGGTAGAAGTCCTCAAGTGTTTAGAGTTATAAAATGACAAAAGAAAGACATAAAATATTTTGAGGAGTTAAATATGAGGAGTTGAAGGTAGTGGTAGACTTTGAATTCTAAGGAATAATTATGAATTTGAATTTCGAGGACGAAATTATTTTAAGGTGGGTAGATTTGTAGCTCCCCTTCCCGAAAATTGTAAAATATTTTTGTTATTTCATTTTATTTAAATGGTGATTTTTAGACTGTACAAAAAGGTATATACACCATTATAGATCTATTGCACCTTGATTATTATTATCTATTATTAAGTTATTGAGGTTAAATAAATAAATTATTTATAATTAATAGTTATTATTATTTTATCAAAGATATATATATAATATGTGTGTTTATGGATATAAATATATGTATAAATATGTATGAATATATATATGTATGTATATATATATATATATATATATATATATATATATATATATATATATATATATATATATATATATATATACATATATATATATATATATATATATATATATATATATATATATATATATATATATATATATATATATATATATATATATTATACATATGGTGTATACGTGAATGTGTGTGTATGCGTGTGTACATATATAACTATCTTGTATAGGTGTATATATGTATACGTATAATTGTATATATAAAGATATGTATACATTAGTTAGTGCGAATAGAAAAATAAAAAGGGATAAAAAGAAATAGAAGAAGAACAAATATATGTAACAGCCCGAGCCCATTAGGCTCAGCCCAGGCCAGCTGAGGCCCAGGCCCAGCTAACCTCTATTCGGCCAATAGAGCACACCCGAGCCCTCAGCTTTGGTTAAACTAGAGTTTACGTGTATATATATATATCACAGAGGAGGGGCGAGGAAACTTCAAACCCTAACGCCACCCACGCGCGCCTCCGTCCCGCGCGGGCGGGCAGCTACCGCGCGCGCGGGCAGCTACCGCGCCGCCTTGGTGGCCGATCGCCAGCCAAACGCCGGGGGAAACCGCGTGCACGAACCAGAGAATCAACGACCGCAGCAGCAGCTTTTCGCAATGGAGGTACCACTTCGCAATCGAATTTCTTCACGTATATTTCATTGTTTTTGATTCCGTAAAATCTTGTACGAAGCCTAGTTGACCCTTTTGAGACCCCAGTAGGTGGAATCATGAATGGCTAACCCGATCATTCAGAAAATTGAGTTAAAGATCGACAAAAAGAACCTGTTAAAAACAGAGCATAGCAATGCAATCATCCATGTTTGGAGGGCATTTTCGATCGATCTAATGTCATATTAGAAATTATAATTGAACACATTTTTAGAAAACTTATAGGGGATCAGAAACTATTTCGTAGGTTTGAATTTCATAAACTGTGTAGAGATTAATTTATCCTCGAAAACCAGGAAAAACCCGTTTTCAAAAGTATAGAAATTCAATAAATCCTCCGATACCGCGTGCGTCCCGCCAAACCGGTTGACGTGGTCGTGAACCGAAAGCATCGAAAGCTGCGTAACGGCTTCGTGGTCGTGTGGGCTATGTCGGAATTCAAATTGGTCGCGTGTGCGCGATGAATTTGGTGCGTATCCGTCGAAATTTACCGTATCGTACACTTTGCAAATTTCTCAATTACTTTGTGTACGCTCATCAGATCAAGACGAAACTTGCGCCAACAGAACCGTATCATTTTTCTGGTCCTGTATGCCAAGTTTGGTCCAATTCCGAGACAGTTGAATCAGAACGCCGTTTTACGGGCCCTACGGTCCCACTCAACGGGCGATTTTGTGCACGGCCCGCCGGAATCCAACTCTGGACATACGGTTGAGTTCGTATCGGAAAACCAGATTCGTAGACATGTAGTTTGACGACTTTCAAGACCATTAACTCTGGCACACTTTTCGGTGCAAAGCGGGCCCAACGACGGACATCATTTTTGCCCAAAATTATCGTTTTGCCCCTGTATCCAGAATTGGACTTAAGGACAGGCAATCCTAGCTAATTTGACTATTCTGAGAATGTTGGTACTATTTATTTCAGCATCTGGAGACTTCTGCATGTGTTGACTGATTGTGGCTCATTGAGTGGTATAGTATTATTGGTTTCTCCAGCTAAAGACCTCAGGCAAGTGCACTTTCTGATTGCTTTCGATTCATAGTAGTTTTCTCATTTCATGTCTATACATATATCTTGCTGCTTGTTGACACGCTCGTCACACGGAGTAGTCGGGAGGGAAAATATCTTAGTAGACATGTGGACTACCCAGAACTATCTCCGTGTCTTTCGTAAATGCTAGCAGCTGCACATGACACGTGCAGTGAGCCTTATTTACCCCCTAGCCGTTCACATGTCAAAAAGGATATTTTACACTACCTAGATAGATGTCTTTTATTAGTTTTTCCTTGTTTACTTCTATATCGTACTATGTCATCAGTTATCTTCCAGCTTTTATATCTCATATATTATCTTCATGTCTTGTTAATTCTATTATATTTTCGTATTGTCGTCGGTTTGTGTACTTGTTCCATTCCTGACTGGAAACCAATATTTTTTCAGGTTTAGCCGCGATCACTGTTAGCATTGGGAAGGCTTGGGTGTGCTGAAGACAACCTAGAAATAGATAGCAGTTGTAACATTTTCATTAATTGTAAAATCTTGTATTTTTTTTAATTTTAAATGTTGTAACCATTGTAATAAATTTAGAAATGTGAATGAGCATCAAATGTTATTTTCTTGAGCATTTATTTCTTGCGGGCTTGACAGCGTTCTACTATCGACTCTGCAGCGTAGGCTGGCTTGGACACGTCTCGTATCCGAAAAGCGGGTGCGGGTCGTGACACCTAGTGACCACCCATTGATGATGAGGTGTTGGTATATCTCATACGACCTTGACACTTGCTTTATCACGTGTTGTGAGTCACATGTAGGACACGTACTCGCGTAGTCGACTGGCCACCGATACGTCTGAGGCGTGCGACAGATAGGAGTAACTGCCAATAGAATTACATGCTAGTAGAATTTGCAGTTACTAGATGTTCATCTTAGTCATGGAGATGATGATACTAGGCATTGGGTATGAAGAACAATACCTGACGTATGGGCTTCTGTTACACTTTTCCTTGTTACCCGGAAGCTCCGCTGGAGATACGGGTATGCTTACCCCCTCAGGTTGGCCACTGACGTTCTTGAACGTTATGCACTTGGTCACTGGTGCCCCAGAGGGGACTATACCGGATCCTATTATCAGCCATGGCTCATGCGTCGAAGGATTGTATCTCAACTGCATGTTCACAATAGAACGGTTAAGAATCCTATTACATGCATCACTTTATTTCTATTATATATTACAGTTTATTATGGCATATTCTTCTTGTATCTTGTTACGTCCCTCTGAGGACCTGGTGATCTCTCCAGGTGTGTGCTTTTTATGATACTTTGCAGATGCTCTGGCCAAGATCGTGGTCATCCCTTCTACATCGAGGAGGACTGCTCTTGGATCTTCTTTTACCATTTTTATCCATCATTTCCTTGTACTTTTCTTCTCATTTAAATGGTTGGTAGTGGATTTGTCTTCGCCCAACATTTGTATAAATAACAAATTCAGTATTGATTTTTATCATATATTTATTCTCTTATTTTGGATGAGATTTAGTTATGATGGTTTACTGCATTTCACAGCTTATGTATATATATGAGGGTTCCATATATTGGAGTATACTTCGTATATATACAGCTGACATGTCTACATACTTAGTCCTAAGTATTTTGGGACTGGGGCGTTATATATTTTTGTGGTGGCCCATGCAGGTCGAGTTTATCACTTCGGTTACATTAATGTACCGATGTAAGCCTGCATATATAGGATTAGAGTCTAGGTATCTCATCCACAAACTTGACCTCCTTCCTTGACTCCAAGTTTCAAACTCTCGTCGCCTTCTTTGATTTGCACCCTGCTTGAACTATTTCTACCATAACCTTATCTTTCTTCCATGCTTGATATATGGGCTTGCACTAAGTACATGCCTTTCAATATTCAACCACACTATTAGTTGAACCCTTATAAGTTGGGTAGAGTGCCTCATGACCTAATAATCTCCTTGTTCCTACGACCCTTCAAGAGGACATTAAGAAGATTACCTAGACTAAAGAGCTTAAGGGTCCATACCCCATTAGTTCAACGAAGGCCTTAGATAAGAAAATAGTAGGACAACTATAGAGGCATGAACACCGGACGAGTCTTAGAGTTTGTTGAACGTAAACGAACACCGGACGAGTCTTAGAGTTTGTTGAACATAAACTACTTGTGTTTTTTTTCCAATCATAAATCTTGCGTACTTATATTTTTTTACTATCTCGACTAATGCCACAATTATAGCCTAGTTTTTGCAAGCTTATTCTTGATCGAGCTTGTTCAGGACATGTGTTTATTGGAGACGCCCACTAACATATTGTCTAATTAGAACTGGTGTATTATGGTCTGATCAACCTTAGTGCACTTGGTTTGCTCTTCTTATGATTATCCTACATGGATTGAGATATAGATGTCTCTAGGATCTCATCCGCCACTGCCTTGAAAACTCTCCTTGAAATATTCTATCGTCTTTTGAGCCCCATATTTGCATTTGATTCCCTCTCCCTTGAACTCTTTATTGTTTTCGCTTTTACTTACTGCAGAAAAACAAATGATCATATTTGAGGAATGATATACCCAGAATGTCCTCCTTATTTCGCCATACCACCTATGGCCATGAAGGCTATATATACACAATCGTTCCATCTATTTGAAATCGGAGAACCACATTCCAATTGATTCATATCTACCATATCACGCTATCTATCACATTGTATAGTATTCCTTTATACTCAAAGCCCAAGCACGAAATCATAACTTTGAAATTTTCTAATATTATTAATCCTAAAATCGTGCCTTAGTTTTAATTCAAAGAAATAAATTTTTGGATTGAATAGATTCTAAGCCTTCTAAAATTTTATGAGTTACTAGTTTATCGATTGATCAGGATAAGTTGATTTCCATTAGGATGATAATTAGTGCCCAATGAACTTCCACTTTCCATTTAGATCATTTGGTGTCCCCGACCGTGACTTTAGTATTCGGAGCACGAGACCAACTATTACCTTCTAACAAACTTCACATACAAGACATAGACGACTCCACCTTCATGTAGACATATCATGTCCTACTAAAACACGTTCCCTTGTACTCTATTTTTATGATACGACTTTCAGGACAAAAAAGGCTAGCTAAAACCCCTACCATAATACCATTATCCTTTATGACTTCAGTTAGGGATCCAACCTCGACTCAAATCTTTTGACCCAATATATGTTGTGATCAACTCGAAGCGCACTACGCACATGCCACTAGTGTGCCACTCAATTCAGTCTTCTTGTGCTACTTAAACACAAAAGTCACTGAAGGTGTATTCTCGGGCTTTAGGAACCTGGTTAACCAACCCGGATGAAAAAATTAGCCCGAGCACTTGACTTGGAACCTATATAAGATTACCCTAACCTACTAGGAATGGCTCAGATTGATTTCATAGCATCTCTTCCAGTCAATATAGACTAAAACCTATGATTCATCCAATCAAAGATCGATGTCCAATTAGGGAATCCATTAAGACCCAGCTAAACCCATCCTTGCATATCGTCATATTTGGGCTATAAAAACCAAACTTGATGAAATAGATCCTTATACCTATATTGTAGTCCCCATCTCTTGGTCCACTAATTCTTCCTCCATAAGTTTTGTAACCATATGTCTTGTAGCCTATGTTATAAGATGAATGGAGTTCTACTGGACCAACTTGTTTTCGGTTATGCTTGACCAAGACCTCTCATACTACCTTGATACGACATGGTCAATATAGGAGCAATGTTAAATAAGTAATAGGGTATGTGACTACAATCCGAAGTACTACATATTTTTATACATCTCTTTGAAATTTAATCTTCTTAGAAGTCCTATTAATCTGCTTCCCACGATTAACTAATTTATGTAAGTTGGTAGAACCTTGAACTTAGTGTCCTCTACCTTTTAGAATGAGATGCCAAACTTGGATTTCATTTGTAACTGTTCCTTCATCTGTTTATAAGTTGTGTTACGATATTCGTATTGCATTTTATATTCCATTTCTCGTACGAGATAACTGCTACAAACGATCGCAACCTTGATTCTCCAATTCCATTCTATCATGGAATCAAATCTTAGTTTCAACTTCAAGAACGAAATTTCTAAAATGCATAGACAAGCCTCTCTAAAAGTTAGCAATGATTGGGATAGATTGGTTCTGTAAACCCCCTAAATTTCTACTTTTAATTTTTTTTTATAAATTGAGTATTTAAAATTTTTACTTGGTATTTGTACGTCGTATAAGTCATATTACACGTCGCGTACAAATTCGCATTTTCGTATGTCTCGTCGAGTGCGAATATGTGCGAGATACATATTTTTGTAAAACATTTTTATTAGAGATTTTATTTATACAGAAGAATTTTTAGTTTTCAAAACAATATGATAAATATTTTTATTTTTTATAAAAGAGTTATTTTGTTCGTTGTTTAAAAATAAGTAGGGATTTGAAAATTTTGGGTTATATGAAATGTGTTTCAAATGTTTTTGCGAAATTTGGAAATTACTAATAACATATTTTTGTTAATTATAAAAGCTATTTCATGATTTAATATTTAAGAAATATTTTTGATTTTCGAAATTAATTAATGCTATATTTTAATATTTATGGAAAATATATTTTAAATTTTGTTTTACTTAATATTTGAATTATTTTGATAATTTAAATTGGAAAAGATTTTATTTGCCTTAATTTAAATAGCTTTTAAATTAAAGATAAGTTTTATTGATATTGAATTAGATTTAAATTGATTTAAATTGTTACAGAATCTATCTAATTGAGATTTAAATAATCCTAATCATTATCCTAATGTGAATTCCCACATCCTATAATAGGCAGGTACTCCTCCAATTTTCATACCACAATCACAATGTGCATCGTGTCGGTGCCCTCCTTTCCCTTTCCACTATATTTTTTTTACAGATACATTATTTTTCGACCCAAGGCCGACAATCCGATCCTCCACTCTCGTCGTGTCGAACACTCTCGACACAATGTAACTCATCTCTGACACAAATTCTTCCTATCCCAACCCTAAAACCTACTACTGCCACAACCACCTCCATCGACTCCATCGCCTTCTCCCGGACACCACCCATCCCGCAACCATCCACAGCAGCCACCGCCGTGGCACACCCGCACCCACGTCGCCATCACCAAAACCAGCCAACCCGATTCCCCCATCGCCGTCGACCCGGCCTACCAACAACCACCGATCATCATCGCTGCCATCGCAGCATCTTCCCTCCCAAGAACACCAAAATCCGGCCAACAACCCGGCCAACCACCTCATCACCATCACCACGAACCAAGGAGAGGAAGGGGACGGGACTCTCACCTTCGCCGTTCGGCCTCCACTCAGCACCGGCCGGAGAAGTACTCCTCCGCGCGCCGGACCACCCCGCACCGCCCAATTCCCAGCGCCGACGGCACCCATCCGCCCGGCGCCTGAACCCGCCACCAGCGCCGCCTCCTTGTCTGGAGTCTCCGACATCCCTCTCCGCCGTCGATCCTCGCCATCCGCCGAGCGCCGCAGGCATCCCCCTTTCACGCCGCTCCGCGCCCAAGCCATCGAGACTGCCCCCAATCGCCAAAATTCGTCGCCTCTCCACTTCTTCTCCGGTGAGCCACCCCGTGCCTCCGTCGTCGAGCCGCCAGCACAAGCCCGGCTCCTCCGCCTCCGCGTAGGCGCGCCCAACTCTGCCACTTCCGTGCGCCGGAGCCAACAACCACCGCCGATCGCGTCTGCCGGCGTTCATCGCCTCCCCTGGCCGCACAGTCGCCGCTCTCTTCCCCGGCGCCGACGCGCCCCTCCGCCGAGGTGAGAACCCTTGCCCCTTTCCCGCTCACTCTCTGACTTCTTCTCTCTCTCCTTATGCTGAAGATGAGTTTTGTGATCTCCTTGAAAGAGGAGAACAGTGTGCTGCTGATAATTTCGTGGTTAAAATTTTTATTGTTATATTTTATTATTTTATGATTTTAAATACAGTATGGCACATAGGGTATAAGTAATTATATTATTAGTATATAAATTTTTATAAGTTTTTGATTTAAAATTATTAGTATTGTATTATTTTATTTTTATTAAATAAAAATATAATTAATATTTTCTAAAATTATTTTGATAAAACTCAGTAGCCCTAAAATAAATTCCTAGATTAATTAATATTTACATAAATTTTTTTGACTAAATATAGTTTTCAAATTATTATATATAAATTATTTACTAGTGTTTACGTAAATATTTCTTTAAATATATTTTTCAAGTAATGATTTCTGAAAATAATATAAGTATGTATTCTTCCCAAAACTCCCACCTTGATATCCCTATTTGATCATGACTAAAATTATATTTTCTTCACAAAATTATGACTAATGATGCGTTCATATTTCCTCGTGACTCTCGGACCATTACACATCGAACATGGCTACTGGACAAACATGACTTAATGGAACACTGCACCACACCAGGCGACAAACCAGACAAGACACCTTGACTTTACTGTTTAATTTTTTGCTCAATATCATGCATGCTTTTTCTTTATGTTGTTATTTCAAAACTATATGTAGATGCAAATTACTATATTATACAATTGACTTAGAGTTAAGGGACCACCGTATGTTTAGGACATCTCATAAACTGTCACGATGTGCCACGGATTGTGTGTGAGTTGTGAGCCGCATATAGATGCAGACTTGCGTACCGACCGTACATCGGTGCGTACAGGCCATACGTTAGGATATGACTGCTAATAGATTTGTATAGAAGACTTGGCAGTTATTAAGGATTAAACAGTGTCGTGGAGACGACCCTTGTACAGTATCATTGGGGGGAGGGGGCAGCTATTAGCGTAGGGGCTACATTTATTTTTACACACATTTTGGGTCGAGGGTGACTCTTATGAGCACTACCTTCTGCCCAGGGCCGATAGTGACTCGGATGAGCGCTACTTACTGCCACTCTTTATTACTTGCTTGCGTAAATCCGTTACGGCCCCTGCGTAGAACGTTGTCCTCATAGTGCATATCACATAGAATGGTTAGAAACCTTTACTCATGCATACTTTTCTGTTGAGCTTTATTATTCAGTTTATTGGCATGATATTATTTGTTTTGTTACGTCCCTCTGAGGACCTGGTTATCTCTCCAGGTGTGTCTTGTGATTTTCTGCAGGTGCTCTAGCTAAAGCCATGTCTTGCGCTCTATTCTTCGAGATGTTGCTTTTGGATCGCCATCTCCTTTGCGTGACCAAATCATTTTCCTTGTATAATTCTTTCTTATTTAAATTAGTTGGTAGTAGATTTGTCTCCGCCCAACGATTGTATACATGACAAACTCAAGTTGCATTTATATTATTATTTATCTTTGTGGATGAGATTTAGTGTCTTGGCTTTCTATATTGTATAGCTTATGTACACATACGAGCCGTATACTTACTCGTATATATACAGCTGGTATGATACGTATCTAGTCTCAAGTATTTGGGACTGGGACGTTACAGGTTCCAATTGTACTAGGGAAACAGTAAGTTCAGAACGTCCACTCCAACCCGTATTATTTGATACCCTCTACCGTGACTTTGATATTTTGAGCACAATACGAGCCGTTCCTTTCGAACAAATTTTACACTCATGGATTAGACCAGTCAAACTACATACATGACATACATGTCCCACACAAATAACCGGTGCTCTATTTCAATTACACCGCAGATATGACATATTTTTCTTAAAACAAACCATATATGCCTAGGGACGAAAACCATATATCGGAGGACTGAACTTTTACTTCACAATACAAACTCGCTTGTACAAAGAAAGCCTAGGGACGAAAACCTAGGTACAGCAATCTAAGTACAATTGTTTATTTTAGATTCTGGGGGGTGACGGTAGAGGCTCGGAAAAGCGACGGGAGCTCTGCCTTACTCCTTGGACGATCGGGTGTAGCCTTGGCTCTATAGAAGAACTGCTTGGCGTTGCTGAAGAAATGCTCTCTTTTCAGGCTCTCTTTGGCTCTCTGTCTCTCTCTGTATGTGTATATGACTCTGTCTCTGTGTGTCCCTTTTGCAAGGGAATGGCAACCTGCTATTTATAAGAGTGGGGGGCCTCATTAGGGTTTACAATGATTGTCCATTCTTAAAATTCGGCGGCAAAAGATCACAGGATCTGGGCCGTTCATCTTGATTTGAGCAATAAATGTGATTGCATCAAATCTTTTGTGGGTAATTAATGCTGATTGACATAAATCCTCCTGATTTGTCATGCCAATCTCAGATTTTTTGACACGTGTCATTAATCTGCTTGTTTGCAAATGATCTGATTTGATCCCAATATTTTATTGGGATTTGTTGAGGGATTTCGATCAATTTAATGCCACGTGCCCTGCTATCATGCCACGTGTCGCAACCGCAGGCCACAACAGAAATCTGAGCCACATAAAAGTTGCTCCTCATTGGGCCGCATAAGGCTGGCTACGTGTCAAGGCTGCTTGAGGGTGGCCCCTTGAACATTTGGACCTAATGGTAATGACTTGAGCCGCATGAGTGTGGATGACCACATGATGGGTGCCTTCTTTGTGAACCGCATGAAGATAGTCTTCGTGAGCCGCATGGGGCTAGTCTTCGTGAGCCACATGGGGCTAGTCTTCGTGAGCCGCATAAAGATAGTCTTAGTGAGCCGCATGGAGCTAGTCTTCATGAGCCGCATGGGGAAGCCTCCGCTTGGGCCGCATGGGGGAGCCTCCGCTTGGGCCGCATAGGATGGTCTCTACTTGAGCCGCATACGACTGTCCACGTGTCAAGGCCGCATGACAGTTTCTGAATCTCGGGGGATCGTGTCAGAGATTTTTTTTGCTTCCCTAGGAGTCCGTCATTATGAGGGAGTCATAATGATATCTTTGTGTCAGAACTGTCACCTTGTCAGAGCTGTCAGCCGTCAAGGCATTTAATGTAATAAAGGATAATCGGAAGAGCTGTTTGCAGGTCACGTGGTTTCTCTTTGAGCCGCATGAATTCTCTGAGCCGCATGGGGCGCTCTGGCCGCATGGATCTTTTTTTATTCTTTTCCATGCTTCTAAAAGATCCCCTTTAAAGTTTTCAATTTGCAAAATTGAAATACTTTGAATAAGAAGCATGGCCATGTATAAATTCTTCTGGCCGCATATGATGTCCCGGCCGCATGGATGTCTCGGCCGCATGGATGTCTCGGTCGCATGGATGTCTCGGCCGCATTGAGTCAACTAGCCGTAGGGACTTTCGGGCCGTATAGCTCCTTGCCACGTGTGCGCGTCATTAATTGCCTCAAATTCGTTTTAGTGCCGCCTTTTGGAGTTGTGTACTGCCAAACTATAGTCGGCCTTTTCTTCTTTTGTTCCTATTTTCTTTTTCTTTTCTCTTTGAGAGGGACGTGGTCCCAAAATATGTAATGCTTTTTCGTCCTTCAAATAAAGAGTACTTTCCATTCTACCTTTCATTTGTATTGCTTGTTGTGCCTGTGGTATTGTGGTGATGTTTGCCCCGTATGGAGGACTTGTTTGTGGACCTGTTACCCCTGGCATACCTTGGTTTTAGGTACAGATAACAAGTTTGATTGGGGATACCTAGAACAGTTCCACGGTAAGGTGGTCGCGGGTGTTCGGGGTATCGGGAGATAGAATGCCATGGAGCAGCTGGGCTCCCGGGACATGATAAGGAATGGTGGGCCTGTACTAAGAGACTTAGCAAAGGTCATTTATGGGCCTATTATCCTTGGCGTACCCCGACTTAGGATACAAATAATAGGATGAAGGGGGAACCAACATACTTACTCAGAGGTAATGAGGACATGGCAAGTATGAGAGTTTTACCGTGGAGTCTTCCTACTCAGAGGTAATGAGGACATGGCAGGAGTGGACTCAACGGAGGATATTTGTGGTCAACAGAGGACATTTGTGGGCCTACTACCCTTGGCGTACCCTGGTTCAGGTTACGGGTAATAAGACGAAAGAGGACCAACATACTTACTCAGAGGTAATGAGAACATGGTAAGTACGGAGGTTTTACCGTAGACTCTTCCTACTAAGAGGTAATGAGGACATGGCAGGAGTGGACTCAGCGGAGAATATTTGTGGACCTATTATCCTTGGCGTACTCCGGTTGTGGGTACGGATAATAAGTCGAAAGGGAATCATCATACTTACTCAGAGGTAATGAGGGCATGATAAGCATGAAGGTTTCTTCGACGGAGCCTTCCCATTCAGAGGTAATGAGGACATGACAGGAGTGGTCTCAATGAAGGAGGGTACATAGAACGACTCAGAGGTAATGAGGACGTGGAAGTTCTATGTAAAGGGGTAATTTGTTTTTGGCGGAAGTGAAACGACTCAGAGGTAATGAGGACATGGCCATTTTTGGAAATTTGTGGATCGGTTGCCTTTTTTGTGCATTGGGAGTGCGGGTAGTAGATCATGAGGAAAGATCTCTTCCAGGAAGAAAGTTCAGAGGTATGGTCATACATGACTTACTATCTGAAAGAGTGACTGGAATGTGAGTTTAGAGGCACCTGCGGGTACATGACTCATAATCTGGAATGTTGTGGATATGAGTTCAACGGCACCAGCGGGTACATGACTCGATAATCTAGAATATTAGGGGTGTGAGTTCAGCGGTACCAGCAGGTACATGACTCGATAATCTGGGATATGGTGGAAGTGAGTTCAGTGGCACCAGCGGGTACATAACTCAATGATCGGGAATATGGTAGAAGTGAGTTCAGCGGCACCAGCGGGTACATAACTCAATGATCTGGAATATGTCGTTTAGACATAATATTTCTTCAGGAACTTGCCGTTGACGGGCAACATGAGCAAGTCTCCATTTTGTTTTACGAGGCGGTAAGCACCATTGGAGAATACAGCCTCGATGATAAATGGACCTTCCCATTTTGGCTGGAACTTGCCGGTGGTCTTGTGAGTCATGACCATCGGCCTCCGGACTACCAGAACAAGATCGCCCACTTGGAATGTTCTGATCTTCACCTTCTTGTTGAAGGCTCCAGAGATGCGTGCTTGGTAAAGCTCGATTCGTTGCTGAGCCAGGAGGCGCTTTTCATCTAAGGCCTCTAACTCTTGTAGCCGGCGATGGTAGTTATCTTCCGTCGTCAATTGATAAGTGAGGGCGACGCGGAGTGAGGGTATTTGAGTCTCCAATGGGAGGACCGCCTCACTCTCGTACACCAGGAAGAATGGTGTGTTCCCTGTGGCTGTTCGGACTGTGGTACGGTGCGCCCATAAGCATTCACCAAGCTTCTCGTTCCAGTCGCGTTTGTTGGACGATACGAACTTCTTGAGTAACTTGATGATGGTTTTGTTGAATGCTTCTACCAACCCATTCGCTACTGGATTGTATGGCGTTGAAGCAATATTTTGGATGCAGTGCTTGTCGCAGAACCGATAGAAGGCGTGGCTTGCAAACTGCGGACCATTATCGTGGATGATCCTTCGGGGCAGTCCGAAGCGATAGATGACGTGATGCTTAAGGAAGCTGATCACGTTTGAAGTCTTTACTTCTGTAAGCGGAACAGCTTCTGCCCATTTGGAGAAGTAATCCGTGAACGCGAGTATGAAGCGGTGTCCTCGGGAGGAAGGTGGAGTAATCAGTCCGATGATATCCATTCCCCATGCTTCGAAAGGCCAGGATGCCACTGTCGGATGTAGAAATTCGGATGGCTGGTGAATGAAGTCTGTGTTGACTTGGCAAACTTTGTACTTTCTAGCATAGTCTATCGCATCTGCTACCATCGTGGGCCAGTAGTAGCCCATTCGGCGAAGACGGTCTTGTAACATAGGGCCAGGCTGATGGGCCCCGTAGACACCGTCATGAGCTTCTCGTACGGCTTCTTTGGCTTCTGTGTTTGACAGACACCGAAGCAATAACCCATCGTAGGATCGCCGATACAGCATTTTTGTCTCTGTATCGTACAAGAATTAAGAGAACGCTTTCTGATGGAAGTGGCTTCCTTTGGGTTCTCGGACAGGACTACGAAGTCAATGAATGGTTGTCTCCAATCTGGGACTTCGTTGATCGTCAGAGCGGAATAACTCGCTACGAATTGAACGTTGTTCTTGGGGCAGACCAGTTCGTGTCCTGTCACATCTACCGATTGATGAGTATGATTTGGCACTGCAAGGGAAGCGGCCAGGCCTGATAAGGCATCAGCTTCGATATTTCGGAGTCTGGGCACATGTTCAATGAAGAACCCCTCGAACGATGAGATGATGTTGATCGCTATTTGGTGATAGGGGATCATGTCTTCATGGCGAACTTCGTATGAGCCCCGGATCTGATTGATGATTAACTGAGAATCGCCGTATGCTTCAAGATATTCTATCCCCAGCTCTCTTACAAGTTGGAGGCCAATGACCAAAGTGTTGTACTCGGCCATATTGTTAGAGCTGGGCTCTGTGAGAGAGTAAGCGCGGTTAATCACCAATCCGGAAGGGGAGACCAGCACCATCCCAACTCCGACGACGATGTTGCCTTTAGGTCCGGTCCTTGAGGCGTCGTCGAAGAACATTCGACATATATCATCGTGAGAGGTTGCATGCGAGTCGGCGACCTCATCTGGGATTTTTTCATATATTCTGGACGACTCCGAGCCCCGGTGGGCTGCCAAAAATTTTGCCAGGGCTTGACCTTTGACAGCCTTTTACGGGACGAAGATCATATGCTGAGGTCTTGGGAGTTTTCTCGAGCGTGAAATATGGCTCGGAGCTCCTGGACCTCTCTTCTCGCTTCTCGGGTCTCATCCACAGCGGTAGGGGCCGTTACTTCAGGAGGATTTTTGCCCGGATTCGGTGCCGCTGAATTCGAGTCCGCATTGACCGCGGGACCCGCGCTTGTTTGGCCAGGTGTCCCTCCTTGCAGAGTTGGAAGGGCCGCTTTGATCTCGTCCACAGACTTGACCAAGGCAAGCAGTATGGCCTCCAGAGTGTCGATGCATTGGCGATCATTGGAACCACCTTGGTTGCTGTCCGTCATGAATACCGTCCTTACGTGAGAAGAGATGGATGGCACAGTGGAGGACGTGTCTTCCGAGTCATACCCTTGTAATAAAAAATCATCGGGGTATGTAGGAATGTCTTCCTCCGATTCGAACTCAGAAGGAACAGTACCCCCAGTTTCCGAGTTTGCCTCGTCTTGGGAGTTGTGGACGTCCTCGGAGACGTCGGGGTTTGCTGCATCTGATGGGAGAGTTGTTTCCTCCGGCTCGTCTTCTTGGAACATCGGATTGTCGTAGAGGTTCGAAAGAGTGCTACCCCCAGTCCCAGCAACCCCCAGTGGTATGGACGACGAATCTCCCACTGTAGCAGATTTCGTCTTAGAACAGGTACCTTGGAAAACTCTGGTGGTGGGTACCCGCTTAGACGACAGTCTCTTAGTCATAGTAGTTGAGATCTTTGGGCTGGGAATGTTCATCTTCTTCCCTCTCCCATTGGCGGGGACTTTCTGAGCGGAGTTGCAGGAGACGACGGAAAGTTCCTCGTCTTCTGAAGATGGCTGTTGAAGTCTTTGAAAGACAGATTGCCGGTCTTTTTGCACCATTACGTTATTGCAACAGCAGTTGATGATGACTTGGGTGCAGTAACATCCGTGGGAGGACTCCTTGCATCCTGATGCACCTTCTCTTTCCTTGCGTTTGTGTCATGACCCGCACCTTAGAGTTAGGGCACGAGAACGTAACAACGCCCAGCCTACGCCGCAGTATCGGCGGTAGAACGCTGTCCTAGGTCACAACATCTAACATTATAATGCCAAGCAGTTTATACTCCCCGAATGGGGGTGACATAGTAGATACAGTCTCAATCACATCTAGGGTAGAGTATAAAGGAAGATAGATAAAACATAAAATCAAAAAGAGATACAACAGATAGAAGTCTAAGTGTCTAAGATACAAAAACCCAGAAATACACCTCAAACTTATATACAGTAATCCACAAAGTAAATACAACTCCAAACAATGAAGCAACTATCTAAACATCCTCTAATGTGTCTCCTCTAGGCTAGCAGGCAACCTCCAAGCTATCTGTAAAATTTATCAACGGGTCCAGTCAGGACTGGAGCGAGTACAGTACATCTCAACAGATCATAGCAGGTTAGAAAATATAATCATGCAGTAAAGTAAGATATAGGTACTGAAAGAAAGCAGTATGTAAACAGAGAGAGAACTGTAATAGAAATATCTACTATACATAGAGAACTAGCAGTGACTAGTGAGTCAGAGTATAACATGAACATGTAAATGGCCTGGGATGATTCTGTGAAAATACTACGGAATGATTCAATAAAGATACTACTGGTGTATTATTCACATGTCCACTTCTACTCCCCCGTACCCCCAATCAATACACAAGGATCCAGCCAGGTTATGTTATATGATTCCATGTACGGCCCCCGAAGGGTGATACATGGATGTCCCATAAATGGGAATTCTGGGGGTTACCCAACAGTGTAAGATTCAAGAGACTCTGTGATCATGAGGGTACATGTCACAAGTAATCAAAAGAACCAAGAAGCATAGTGATACGCCATGTAAGTGAAACGCACAGAACATAGAGTACCCGATGCTCCCTAAGGATAACATCTCAAGAAAGGATCCATATAGTACCAATCCGTGTGACCATCGTGACATCACAAGTAAAGTAATCTACTGCAGGAAATAATTCTAAGCAGGATATGAAATGATCAGAGAATGTACTCGCCTGATATCTGAATGTCCAAGGTAAAGATACTGTCCGAGGAGAGGTGTCTGGCTCCTAATTAGAACAGCACAAGTCATAACATGTCCATAAGGGTAATATAAAGTACTACAATGCATTCTACATGAATCTAGGTCAAACTAGGCCAAAGTCAACCCTTGGTCAACTCTGCTCAACTGCACTAGTCAAACTAGGTCAAACTAGGTCATGTCCTAACCCAGCAAGTCTTACTAGGCCTAACCAAGACTATCCTAGCAAGCACACATCAATACAAGCCTATACAAGCCAATATAAACCCAACTCTATATAGCATGCAATTATTCAATACTCAAATAGGCAAGAATTCACATTGGATATACACTAGGTAATCTATTACTTTAAGCTATATATGTCTACACATATATACACATGCATATATTGGTATTCAACATTAGGTCTATAATCATGGCATTTCAAATGGTTATATAAACATATATATTACAACACAATATGCTAACACATATATAATATACATACATAGCTAAGTTAACTGTATTTATAAATACTTATTTAAGAGGCTATGTGTGTGTATGTGAACATGGCAAAGGGGCAAATGAGTGTTAAATGGGCATACATAGTATATACATATCAAAGAGTGTCAAAGTGTAAGTGAACAAAGTGTCAAGTGTGATAGTGTCAACATAGTGTAAGGGGTACATGAGGTAATATAGGATTTGTGTTAACCTAGAACATTACATCTCATTAACTTGTATATTGCATACATTACATCTATTATTATATTACATTCATGCTTGCATTCATTCATCATTCATTTATTCTCTTGTACTACTATATGCACCATACATTACATACTATGGAACCTACATATTCATTACAAGCCATACTTATACATGCTTACATTAGATAGGATACTTACACCTCATACATTATTTATTTAACCATTTACTCATGCTTGTATTTTCTATTTAATTACATAATGTATATACATTAACATGGGTTAAAATCAAATAGAACATTATATTACACACAAGGGTGCACAAAATGCATATGCCGAATAGTAACTCCTACTAATAATCAATACTGTACCATCTCAGCATGAATTAAAATCTAGGATTAATGTATGTTATAGATCTATATGTTAGCTTTTCGAAACTTCAAACGGATCGCGTTTTCGTTTTCGAAAACTCCCGAATTCGCGAAAACACCGAGAACGCGTTTGTCTTTCGTACAGCTGACACTCAAATAATTCTCCAGAAAGTTACAGAAAGAATTAGGCCTATTAATACATGTTTTTGTAAAGCTAACTTCAATACGCTTCTTTTAAAAAAAATGGGAGATTAAACCGAGCTTTGAGCTAGAAGTTATGACATTTCTAAGTTAGGGCTGAAATTAAAAACGTGGATAAAAATCATGACGGATTTGGGTAGTTTGAGACAAAAGAACACAAATATATAACATAATATATCAAGAACTCACTCTCTACACTAATATATATATATGAGACACTATAGAACACATCTCTAATACAAAAATATGAGATTAAACATGTAGTAATTCATTCATACATAACAACAACACATAGTGTGTCCAAATTTGAGATTTTTCTACATGAACACAACCACAACACAAATGACACTCCTATGGCCTCCAAATGGACACAAAATGGACACAAATGGAGATACAACCATGGGGGTCATTCCTATGGGTTCAAAATAGACCTATATGCATGAGGAAATGAAAAAGAGAAGGGATTTATACCTTCCGGTAGATCGAATCGAAGAAAAACCTTCCCAGAGCGACACCGACACGTAGAGATTCCAAAAGGACACGAACGAGCTCCGAATCCTCCCAAACTTGGGTAGCTTCCTCCTTGGATAGAATGGAGAAGGAAAGAAGAAGATTTGGTGGCAAAATAGAAGGATTTGGTAGAGAAATTGCTAGGGATTGCTCTCTAGGAATTTGGAGAAGAACAAGAGAGAGAGTGTGGATGAGAATAATGAAATGAACTTGAGCCTATCCTCTTCCAAAGTGGCTGGCCATATGGAGCTATTTGTCCTATTATGGTAAGGTCCAAAATGCCCCCACTAACCTATTCTATGATTATTAGGAAAGGGCTAATTGGTTGGGGCTAAATTAGTCATTCTAAAGTCTCTAATCACACTAACCTTATCCATAATAATTAGTCTAACCTCTAACTACAATATTTCTATCATGTGGACTAAAATTAATATCATGTGGGCCATTCCTAACTAGTGTGTGGGTCCCACTAGAGTCAAACTACCCCCGGGTCCCCGTTTTAAGTCGGATTGAGTTGAAATTCGAACCCGACTCAAATATCCCCAAAACAATATCATAAATAATAAAATAATATCAAAATAATTCAAAGAGGTCAAATGCAAAAATATCCTTAGGCCAAAAATGACATTAAAATATCATAATCACATGGTTAGGCCCTAGGTCAAACAGTCTCTAGGGTTTCACTAGCAAAACGTCAAAACCATAAGTCATTGATTTAAATAATTTTAAAATGATTTAAAATCACCAAAAATCATATCATGAATTAAATATCATTACTAAAATAATTATAAACACGAAATTTCAAAATTACCCTCATTTGGGAAACTGGATGGTACAACTCTACCAACCTTAGAAAAATTTTGTCCTCGAAATTTAAGATCGATAGTACTCCTTCTAGAGCCTCTAACCTACCCAATATCTAAGGTAACACTTCCTAACACTGGAATAATAAACGGACATCTAAAAAGTGTCAATCTAGGAATACCTCCAATACTGTTCTACTGTACGGTGGTAATGGAACTTCAATAAAATATGGACTGGAAACTATATCCAAGGGACTGGACCTATTTTAAAGTGGTCTTAACTAAGGATGAAAAGGAACTGATCATGGGCTATAGGTATGCTCAAACTATTATCTTCCTATTAACCATCTATTAATACATTCTATTACCATAGGAACGATGCATTACTAAGACATATAGGCCCCTATCTCTCATAACACATTTATACTCACCAAAAGACTAGTACATCCTATCAAGGCTGATACTATAATATCTCATAAATCTCATAAGCTATATGTTTATAGACACACATCCCCACATCCAGGACTAACCTATATATATCTACAACTGATACTAATGGGATGACGTCCCTATTTCCCAACAATCAAGGTCTAAATTTTTTTTTTATCTAAATCATGCAATTTGAAGGAATAGTATACAAGGTCAGGGCATACCGTAGCAGTTGGAAGTCTCACCTAGGTGCACTGGTCATTCTAGGTCAAAACAGTACTATGGTATCAACACACAAACAATCTAGGGTGTCTTAATTGGGAAGGTAAGGGAACAACAATCATTAAGGTTGTAGGGCTGTCTACCATCCTATATAAAAATTGGTCATTATCAAAATAAAATAAAGGCAACTACCAATTATCTAAAAAAAGGTACAGAAAATCAAATTCAAAAATTAAGGAATTGAAAATTAGTTGCATTGAAATCCAATCACAATATATATATAGAGAGAGCGTTAGAGAGGAAAAAGCTAGCATTGTGTGTATGGGGACGTGTTCATATGGTTAGATAGTAGGCGTGTGTGTACGTGAATATACATGAAAGTGTATATGAGGATTTGGATTTCAAACAATAACTATCAAGTTACATTAATCATGGCATATGGGTTAACAATCTACAATATACAACACGCAACTTATTTAATCATAACATGCATAGCTAACCATATATATATAAAAAGGTAGAGACTTAGTTATGTATTTATATATATTATAACATGTATGCCTAAGCTCTATATACATCTATCTAAATATACAATCATAACATAGAGGGGAAGGGTTTGGTTACATGACAGTGTATACTAAGTTAGGGTGTGTGTGTGTCCTTGTACAGGGTTATAGCTTAGTATTAAAAAGTTAAACCTAGTTTTAGTTCAGCATTTACATAAAAAAAATATCTGAAAATAAGCTAACATTTAACCAGTATAATATTAATATAATGCAATTTCAAAATTTTGGAGTTTGAAACATCACAACTAATTTCAATGCTCCCAATACATCCTAGCATGATAGAAATGAAACCCTAACATACTATCAATACATTTATCTACGCATACAGTTCAATATTACATGTTAAATCTGAAATTGAACTAAACATTTGAATCAATGTAAAAATGTTAACATTTAACTAGTTTTCAAGATTTTGGAGAAATTTGAACATTAAAAACCAACTCAATGTTTATCACAAACTAACATGTAAGAATATAAAACCTAAATTTATATTCATACTTACAACAATGTACACAGCTCTAAATATTTCATAAAAATGGAACAACAATTTGAACTAACATTTGGAATTCAACATTAAGGGTTAATATGCACACAGTCTCAGATTTGACAAATTTAACATAACTTAACCAATTTCTCTAAAAATTGAAACCTTGTAGATATCATGCATGTGCAGTTATGTAGACAAAACTAATAACATGAAATTTATATTTAAATTACGAATTTAAATATGGAACAACAGAGAAACAGAATTATTGGTTATGAAAATTTAACATCAACAACATATTAATAGGTATTCAGATAGGTGGAAAATCAAGTGTAGCATGCATATGTGTTAGGCAAAGTGTCCGCTATATATATTCATATACATATTCTCATGTCCCAATATAAAAAAAATTAATTCTACGTTAAGACTAACATTTAGATTCCTACCAAGATTGTAAAGTAGGTAATTGACGAAATCGAGACAGTTTTATTATCATTATTATTTAATACAAGAATAATAGCAAGAAAGAAATAACGATAAAATCGGTTCTGCTTATCTGTTTAAAGAAGGAACCGTTTTGAAATTCAGAGTTAAAATATCAAATTCAAGATAAAGTCTAGCAAAATCATCGATTCATTGTATTATGAAAAACTCATAGCAAGAAATTTCACAAGGTTTATAAAACCAACTAAACTTTCTCCTGAGTTAAATAATAGGAAACTAGATAAAACAAACAAATAATAATTCTTTTCTCTTTTTTTTGAATGACTGAAACAAAAGAAGAGAAAACATGTTCAAAAATATTTAAGGTGCAATCCGATAATCATATGCGTCTATCCAAAATCATGTACTCTAAATCCTCGTCATACTAGTAAGCAAGGCTACGATAATCACAGAGCCCTTGACTTATGCACATATCTCTAGAATCATGGTATTTAACATTTTTACGGTGCCGCTAGCTTAGCTGCGAAAACCTTAAATTTCTACACCCGAGAAATATATCCAGAGTCAGACTATATGTCCTCACCATGCTGGCTAATGTGACTACAGAAGACTAGATTCCATAACATAGATGACCTAGCCCATATAATTTCATCTTGCCAAAACTAAATTAAATCAATAATAAATACCCAAAAATCAAATCAATTTATCAACGAACACCAAAATTCAAAAATGAACAAAAATCCATCAAAATACAAACTCGGATGCAATATCTATCATCAAAATTCAAATTCGACAATCATCCATCAAAATCAATAAATACAACTCGAATTCAATAATAATCTATAAAAATCAAATTTAACAACAGAAAGTAAAGATAATTAAATCAAGGGAAGAAGAGTTTTCAACTCGAAGTTAAAATAAGATTCTTAAGGGTCGTCCCAGGAATCTCTCAAGGGATCCTAACTGTGATTGAGTACCTTCAAAAATATATTCTAATCCTACTGCAGGCTGTAGTGGTACTCTAGTTTGAATACCACTACACAAACTCGACCTGTATGGGCCACCACTAAAAACGTGTCATGACCCGCATCCTAGAGTTAGGGCTCGAGAACGTAACAACGCCCAGCCTACGTCGCAGTGTCGGCGGTAGAACGCTGTCCTAGGTCACAACATCTAATATTATACTGCCAAGCAGTTTATACTCCCCGAATGGGGGTGACATAGCAGATACAGTCTCAATCACATCTAGGGTAGAGCATAAAGGAAGATAGATAAAACATGAAATCGAAAAGAGATACAACAGATAGAAGTCTAAGTGTCTAAGATACAAAAACCCAGAAATATACCTCAAACTTATATACAGTAATCCACAAAGTAAATATAACTCCAAACAATGAAACAACTATCTAAACATCCTCTAATGTGTCTCCTCTAGGCTAGTAGGCAACCTTCAAGCTATCTGTAAAATTTATCAACGGGTCCAGTCAGGACTGGAGCGAGTACAGTACATCTCAACAGATCATAGCAGGTTAGAAAATATAATCATGCAGTAAAGTAAGATACAGGTACTGAAAGAAAGCAATATGTAAACAGAGAGAGAACTGTAATAGAAATATCTACTATACAGAGAGAACTAGCAGTGACTAGTGAGTCAGAGTACAACATGAATATGTAAATGGCCTGGGATGATTCTGTGAAAATACTACGAAATGATTCAATGAAGATACTACTGGTATATTATTCACATGTCCACTTCTATTCCCCCGTACCCCCAATCAATACACAAGGATCCCGCCAGGTTATGTTATATGATTCCATGCACGGCCCCCGAAGGGTGATACATGGATGTCCCATAAATGGAAATTCTGGGGGTTACCCAACAGTGTAAGATTTAAGAGACTCTGTGATCATGAGGGTACATGTCACAAGTAATCAAAAGAACTAAGAAGCATAGTGATACGCCATGTAAGTGAAACGCACAGAACATAGAGTACCCGATGCTCCCTAAGGATAAAATCTCAAGAAAGGATCCATATAGTACCAATCCATGTGACAATCGTGACAGTACAAGTAAATTAATCTACTGCAGGAAATAATTCTAAGCAGGATATGAAATGATCAGAGAATGTACTCGCCTGATATCTGAATGTCCAAGGTAAAGATACTGTCCGAGAAGAGGTATCTGGCTCCTAATTAGAACAGCACAAGTCACAACATGTCCAGAAGGGTAATATAAAGCACTACAATGCATTCTACATGAATCTAGGTCAAACTAGGCCAAAGTCAACCCTTGGTCAACTCTGGTCAACTGCACTAGTCAAACTAGGTCAAACTAGGTCATGTCATAATCCAGCAAGTCTTACTAGACCTAACCAAGACTATCCTAGCAAGCACACATCAATACAAGCCTATACAAGCCAATATACACCCAACTCTATATAGCATGCAATTATTCAATACTCAAATAGGCAAGAATTCACATTGGATATACACTAGGTAATCTATTACTTTAAGCTATATATGTCTACACATATATACACATGCATATATTGGTATTCAACATTAGGTCTATAATCATGGCATTTCAAATGGTTATATAAACATATATATTACAACACAATATGCTAACATATATATAATATACATACATAGCTAAGTTAACTGTATTCATAAATACTTATTTAAGAGGCTATGTGTGTGTATGTGAACATGACAAAGGGGCAAGTGAGGGTTAAATGTGCATACATAGTGTATACATATCAAAGAGTGTCAAAGTGTAAGTGAACAAAGTGTCAAGTATGATAGTGTCAACATAGTGTAAGGGGTACATAAGGTAATATAGGATTTGTGTTAACCTAGAACATTATATCTCATTAACTTGTATATTGCATATATTACATCTATTATTATATTACATTCATGCTTGCATTTATTCATCATTCATTTATTCTCTTGCACTACTATATGCACCATACATTACATACTATGGAACCTATATATTCATTACAAGCCATACTTATACATGCTTACATTAGATAGGATACTTATACCTCATACATCATTTATTTAACTATTTACTCATGCTTGCATTCTCTATTTAATTACATAATGTATATACATTAACATGGGTTAAAATCAAATAGAATATTATATTACACACAAGGGTGCACAAAATGCATATGCCGAATAGTAACTCCTACTAATAATCAATACTGTACCATCTCAGTATGAATTAAAATCTAGGATTAAAGTATGTTATAGATCTATGTGTTAGCTTTCCGAAACTTCAAACGGATCGCGTTTTCGTTTCCGGAAACTCCCAGAATCGCGAAAACACCGAGAACGCGTTTGTCTTTCGTACAGCTGACACTCAAATGATTCTCCAGAAAGTTACAGAAAGATTTAGGCCTATTAATACATGTGTTTGGAAAGCTAACTTCAATATGCTTCTTTTAAAAAAAAACGGGAGATTAAACCGAGCTTTGAGCTAGAAGTTATGACATTTCTAAGTTAGGGCTGAAATTAAAAACGTGGATAAAAATCATGACGGATTTGGATAGTTTGAGACAAAAGAACACAAATAAATAACATAATATATCAAGAACTCACTTTCTATACTAATATATATATATATATATATATATATATATATATATATATATATATATATATGAGACACTATAGAACACATCCCCAATACAAAAATATGAGATTAAACATGTAATAATTCATTCATACATAACAACAACACATAGTGTGTCCAAATTTGGGATTTTCCCACATGAACACAACCACAACATAAAGGACACTCCTATGACCTCCAAATGGACACGAAATGGACACAAATAGAGATACAACCATGAGGGTCATTCCTATGGGTTCAAAATAGACCTATATGTATGAGGAAATAAAAAGGAGAAGGGATTTATACCTCCCGGTAGATCGAATCGAAGAAAAGCCTTCCCGGAGCGACACCGACACGTAGAGATTCCAAAAGGACACGAACGAGCTCCGAATCCTCCCAAACTTGGGTAGCTTCCTCCTTGGCTAGAATAGAGAAGGAAAGAAGAAGATTTGGTGGCGAAATGGAAGGCTTTGGTGGAGAAATTGCTAGGAATTGCTCTCTAGAAATTTGGGGAAGAACAAGAGAGAGAGTGTGGATGAGAATAATGAAATGAACTTGAGCCTATCCTCTCCCAAAGTGGCTGGCCATATGGGGCTATTTGCCCTGTTATGGTAAGGTCCAAAATGCCCCCACTAACCTATTCTATGAGTATTAGGAAAGGGCTAATTGGTTGGGGCTAAATTTGTCATTCTAAAGTCTCTAATCACACTAACCTTATCCATAATAATTAGTCTAACCTCTAACTAAAATATTTCTATCATATGGACTAAAATTAATATCATGTAGGCCATGCCTAACTAGTGTGTGGGTCCCACTAGAGTCAAACTACCCCCGGATCCCCGTTTTAAGTCGGATTGAGTTAAAATTCGAACCCGACTCAAATAACCCCAAAACAATATCATAAATAATAAAATAATATCAAAATAATTCAAAGAGGTCAAATGCAAAAATATTCTTAGGCCAAAAATGACATTAAAATATCATAATCACATGGTTAGGCTCTAGGTCGAACAGTCTCTAGGGTTTCACTAGCAAAACGTCAAAACCACAAGTCATTGATTTAAATAATTTTAAAATGATTTAAAATCACCAAAAATCATATCATGAATTAAATATCATTATTAAAATAATTATAAACACGAAATTTCAAAATTATCCTTATTTGGGAAACTGGGTGCTACAGTTTGTGGAGGATGGCCTCACGCAAGTCAGATGGGCCTGGATCGACCATGTTTGCTCCCTTAATTTTGGAAGAGTTTTGGGAACCGCTCTGTCCGTTTGCCGCCGGGGGCTGGAATCGAGTGGTTCTGTACAACTTTCCATCTGAGGCCCGCATAACAGTATGTGGGACGTTCAGATGGTCAGAGATCGGATCAGCGGACCGAACTTGCCAAGCTCGTGCTGCCTTAGACTTCTTCACTCTAGTGCGTGAGGGCACATAGTAGGAAGATGTAAAACCCCTAAATTTCTACTATTTTTTTTATAAATTTGGTACCGATTTAAAATTTTGTATTGTACGTCACGAAATCGTATTTTACGTCGCGCACAAAATTTTATTTTTGCTCGACGAGTGCGAATATGTGCGAGCGTACATATTTTTAGAAAAATATTTTTTATTTTATTTTTTTTAGTTTCAAGATAATATATATAATAATTATTTTTGCCATTTTACCAAATTTTTGAGTTGGTTATCTTAAGCCCTTCTTTTTAATATTTATTAGTAATAAGTTATATTTCATTGTATACTAGAAAGCATAATTTTGTATAAATAATTATGCATACATATTTCATAATTTATTTATTAGCTTATTTTAAAATAAATAACAATATATTTTCAAAATTAATTATTATAGTATTTTTGGAAAACATATTTTAAATTATTGGGACATTTAAATCTTGATTTAAAAATGTTGGATTTATTTAAATAAGTTAAATATTTGAAATTGATTTATCTCATGGATTTTATACTAGAAATGTAATTTGATTTAAATTAGATATTTAATTTGAAATTAGATTTGGATATAGATTGGATTTGGATTTGATTGTTTTAAATTAATAGATGAATTATCTAAATTGGGTTTTAAATATTCATATTCCTATCCGAAGTGAGAATTCCCAAATCCTATAAATAGGCAGGTACTCCTCCACATTATTCATCCACAAATTCCATCCACAAAACGTGTGTGCATCATGTCCGTGTCCATCCTTTTCCCTTCCACTATTTTCTTTGATACATCTACAAATTCTTTTCGTGTCCGAAAACCCCGAGCACCGACTCATCTCGTTTCTCGCAGGACACAATTCCCAAGCCCTAATCATAACCCATCCCGATACCCTAATCTAATCACCAGCGTCGTTCTTCTTAGTTGCTCTCCTTCCTGTCCTATCCGTCACCTCATCACCCCCTCCAGCCCGCTAGTCACGAACACCTCCACGCCATCGACCACCCCCAAACCCAGCCATCTAGCCATCATCAGCATCATCAGAAACCAACTCCGACAAATCATTCGCCCCAGCCGCTGTCATCACCACCACCTACAACACCAAGCGCCACCAACCACACCCCATCTACGACCAATACACACACCAGGCCAACACCGCCTCCGCCACCACGGCCATAGCCGACCAGACGACCACCGCAAAATAAAACCCAAACTGGAAAAACCCCAATAGCAAATAAAAAAAAAAGAGACCTCCACCACCATACCTATCTCCGCCGGCCGGAGCTGCCGTCGCCGCCTGAGCTCCTCCCCTCCTCCGCGACCCTTATTCTCCCTTCGCCGCTGCCGGAAACCTCCGATGTCGAACCCTAGCCGCCGCCTCGAATCAACGCCTCCGCTGAACCCACGCCCGACCCCACCATCTCCTCACTCCTTTTCGATCGTAGCCCGCGGCGCCGCTCCGCCGCGCCAGCACGAGCGCGCCGCCGCACTCGGCCTCGCCTCAGCGGCCGAACACTTCCCCTTCGGCTCCCGATCACTTCCTCTCTCCCGATCGTCTACCCGAGCCTCGATCTCTCCGCTCGCCGACCGCTCACCCCCTCCGACTTCCTTTCTTCGATCATCTCTCAGTGCCCCCCCCACGAACTGTCCCGTGGTCGGACCGCGCCCTCCGCGCGAGCCACCGTCTTAACCCCCTTCTCGCCGACCTCCCGCCGCCACAACCGCGTAATCCCGACCGCTGACTAGCCCTAGGCCTCCGCCCCCTTCTTCTCTCTCACCGCCGAGCTCCCTCCACTCCTCTGCGAGGCCGCCGCCGACCGTCCGTCCCCTCTCGCTCCCCCTCCCTTCTTCAGATTCTTTTTATATTTTTTCTTCTTCTTAAGTTTCCTCTTCCTCGAAAGAGGAGAGCTGAGAGCATTGCTGATAGTATAAAGTTAGTTTTTATTATTAATTATTATTATTATTACTTTTTTTTGTTGCTGTTATTTTTATGTTGTTTTGGTTTTGTTATTAATTTTTTTTTTCAGTATCTGTTATTTCTATTATCATTATTATTATTATTATTATTATTATTATTATTATTATCATCATTATTATTATTATTATTATCTTTCGATAACAGGATAGTAGTTAGAGTAAATTAATTTCATTGTTATAATTGATATTATTATTTTATTTTTATTTTTATTATTATTATTAGATGTTTTATTAACAAATTGCTTATTATGGTTATTAGACCTTACATGTAATTTCAAAAAGGAATTCAAAGGCCCTCAAATATTATTATATCATTTGTCTAATATAGTCTTAACCAAAAATTATGTTGACAAATTAGTTTTTAGCACAAAAAGGTTTTATATTTTTATAATTATCTAAAATATATAGTTTGTCCTTAAATATCTTTTTGAATTCCAATTTATTTTGACTAATAAAGATATAGGTTCCTATCTACAAATTTATTTTGACTTAAAGTTTTTGCAAAGGGATTTTTATTTTTTTTAAATTATTTATCTAAAACTATTTTAACTAGTATAATTATTTTTCTTTCTCGAGTATTATAATTAATTCTCTAAACCATATATATATTATTCTTGATTTTTCTCCTTTCCATGACCAATCCCATTCTCCATATACCCTAGCCAACTCCGTACCTTCATTATGTCCACCCTAACTAATTTAACCCTTCTGAACCCAATGGAACTGTCCGTGCCATCAACAGAGGTCCCCTTGTATAGTTGTTGCACCGAAGTTGCAGTTCGTGCCACATTGATCATTGCAGCACACCAGGCGTATTATCAGGCAAGACACCTTGCCATTCGCTGTTTAATTATTTTAGCTCATATTTCATGCATTATTTATTTTCTTTATACAAAATAAACTGTGATACATGGCATAACTGTTAGAACTTACTGTTCATTTATATTTCCTGCTGTGTATTATTTTCTTACAAATTAAACCTAGATTTAAGGGACTACCTTGTGTGTTGCATTTATTGGCCTTGACACGTTGTAAACATGAAGTTGTGTGTGGCATGTAGAACACGGAAGTGCGTGATTGGCTGGCTACCAGTACGTACAAGCCGTACGATAGGAATAACCGCTAATAGAGGTTGCATACTAGCTTGACTTAGCGGTTATAGTGGTTTGTGTTGTGGATACAACACAGTAGGCATTGGGCGGGGAGGACAATTCCTTAGCGTATGGGCTTCGATGCACTTTCCCTTTTGCAACCCGTGAGCTCCGCCGGAGACGCGGGTCAGATTACCCATGATTACTGACGGCCACTGATGATTCTGCAGAACGTCATGCTCTTACTGTTGGGGCCTCTGGTGCCCAAGGGGGGACTATGCCGATCCTATTTAGCCATGGCCCATACGTAGGAAGGATTGTTCTTAACTACATTTCACTTAGAATGGTTAGGTACCTTTATCCATTTGGTACGAGTACTTTTGGTTTGGGTACTTGTATCTGACCGTGGCTTAGAACAATAACTTATCGCGGATTAGTTTGTCACATCTTGTCCTTGTTTGGTTGTAGGTGTGACTTACTACTTCGATGAGAAGGTTTTGAACCTTGTCGGGGTCCAGATACCATATTGGATTCATTGCATGGGAAGATACGTTACCGTGAATTAGTTTACCATCTCCTGTCCTTGTTTGGTTGGGGGGATGGTATGCTCGTTCAGTAGGTGCGTATTGGAACATGTTATAATTCGATTTACTTATTTATTTGAGCAATATTTATTCAGTTTATATGGCATGATATTATGTGTCTTGTTACGTCCCTCTGAGGATCTGGTTGTCTTGCCAGGTGTGTGTTATTATCTTTCGCAGGTGTTCTAGCTCTAGCCGTGATCTTCGCTATTTCTTCGAGGATGATTGCATTTGGATCGTCTTCGCTTCGCTCGCCACTCATTTCATTTTCTATGTACTTTTCTTTATTTTGTTGGTAGTGGATTTGTCTCCGCCCAACATATTGTATCAAGACAAATTCATAGTTGATTATATAATATCTTTTATTCTTGTGGATGAGATTAGTTACGGTTCTACTGTATTTTACAGCTTATGTATTTATATGATGCTTTCATATATTGGAGTATACTTCGTATAAATACAGCTGGCATGTCTACGTTCCTAGTCCTACGTATTTTGGGACTGGGACGTTACATGTTTTTGTGGTGGCCCATACAGGTCAAGATAAATTGTTTGGTTACTTTACCGTACCAAGCAAGCCTGCGTATAGGATTAGAAGTCTAGGATCTCATCCACATACTTGACCCCTTCCTTGATTTTTATCTACCGTTTGACTCATCAATTGCATCTTGCTTGCTTCCTTCCATCCCTATTCTTATCTTCCATTCGTGCTTGCTAGAGATTGACCCTACTAGTTAATTGTCCCAAAACACCATTAGTTTAAATCTTTAAGTTGGGTAGAATACCTTATGAACTAGCAACCCCTTTGACCTAGTGATCTATATTAGCAAGCTTATTTAGATCCTAGAATCTAGAGGACCAAACCCGTCTAGCCAACCAAGGACTTGGATAAGAAGACTATAGGAGACTGTATGACTTAGAATCATTCTACCTTCTTTAAACCTTAATCACTCGTGCCTATGTATTCACCATTTGATTAAATGATGCTAATATAGCCTAGTTTTTGCAAGCTTATTCTTTATCAAGTTTGCTCATGACAATATGCTATTGAGTACTCACTAGCCTATTGTCTAATCAGAACCGGTGCATGATGGTCTGATCAACCAAGTGCACTTTGGTTCACTTTTGCCTATTATTCTACGTGGATGGGGACATAGCTAAACTTGTCCTCTAGAGTCCCAATCCACGACTGCCTTGACAATTCCTTTGAAATTTATCGATCGTCTTTGAATCACGTATTCGTATTCGATAACGCCTCCTTTGAACTCTATATTGCTTTCGCCTTCACCTATTTTTAGGAGGACGAAAGCGTCATACTAGAACTTCCTTCAGTTTTTTCTATCGATTATGACCATTATCACTCGACGTTGTTATATCTTTGACTTGAATTACTCGACCTTTCCCTCGACCCTAATTCTACCATTTTGACTTTCTAATCACTTGAATTTAGGAGTGATTACAATCGCCTCTTAATCATATCCCCAACCTAGACTACGACCATATAAACTTCGAACCCTTCTATCTACCATTGTGCCTTCTCACCCCCCTATGAATTCTTAATTTTGAGGACGAAATTGTTTTAAGTTGGGTAGGATGTAAAACCCCTAAATATCTACTATTTTTTTTATAAATTTGGTACCGATTTAAAATTTTGTATTGTACGTCACGCAATCGTATTTTACGTCACGCACAAAATTTTATTTTTGTACGACGAGTGCGAATATGTGCGAGCGTACATATTTTTAGAAAAATATTTTTTATTTTATTTTTTTAGTTTCAAGATAATATATATAATAATTATTTTTGCCATTTTACCAAATTTTTGAGTTGGTTATCTTAAGCCCTTCTTTCTAATATTTATTAGTAATAAGATATATTTCATTGTATACTAGAAAGCATAATTTTGTATAAATAATTATGCATACATATTTCATAATTTATTTATTAGCTTATTTTAAAATAAATAATAATGTATTTTCGAAATTAATTATTATAGTATTTTTGGAAAATATATTTTAAATTATTGGGACATTTAAATCTTGATTTAAAAATGTTGGATTTATTTAAATAAGTTAAATATTTGAAATTGATTTATCTCATGGATTTTATACTAGAAATGTAATTTGATTTAAATTAGATATTTAATTTGAAATTAGATTTGGATATAGATTGGATTTGGATTTGATTGTTTTAAATTAATAGATGAATTATCTAAATTGGGTTTTAAATATTCCTATTCCTATCCGAAGTGGGAATTCCCACATCCTATAAATAGTCAGGTACTCCTCCACATTATTCATCCACAAATTCCATCCACAAAACGTGCGTGCATCGTGTCCATGTCCATCCTTTTCCCTTCTACTATTTTCTTTGATACATCTACAAATTCTTTTCGTGTCCGACAACCCCGAACACCGACTCATCTCGTGTCTCGCAGGACACAATTCCCAAGCCCTAATCATAACCCATCCCGACACCCTAATCTAATCACCAGCGTCGTTCTTCTTAGTTGCTCTCCTCCCTGTCCTATCCGTCACCTCATCACCCCCTCCAGCCCGCTAGTCACGAACACCTCCACGCCATCGACCACCCCCAAACCCAGCTATCTAGCCATCATCAACATCATCAGAAACCAACTCTGATAAATCATTCGCCCCAGCCGCTGTCATCACCACCACCTACAATACCAAGCGCCACCAACCACACCCCATCTACGACCAATACACACACCAGGCCAACACCGCCTCCGCCACCGTGGCCATAGCCGACCCGACGACCACCGCAAAATAAAACCCAAACTGGAAAACCCAAACAGCAAATAAAAGAAAAAGAGACCTCCACCACCATACCAATCTCCGCCGGCCGGAGCTGCCGTCGCCGCCTGAGCTCTTCCCCTCCTTCGCGACCCTTACTCTCCCTTCGCCGCTGCCAGAAACCTCCGACGTCGAACCCTAGCCGCCGCCTCGAATCAACGCCTCCGCTGAACCCACGCCCGACCCCATCATCTCCTCACTCCTCTCCGATCGCAGCACGCGGTGCCGCTCCGCCGTGCCAGCACGAGCGCGCCTCCGCACTCGGCCTCGCCTCAGCGGCCGAACACTTCCCCTTCGGCTCCCGATCGCTTCCTCTCTCCCGATCGTCTCCCCGAGCCTCGATCTCTCCGCTCGTCGACCGCTCACCCCCTCCGACTTCTTTTCTCCGATCATCTCTCCGCGCCGCCCCCACGAACTGTCCCGTGGTCGGACCGCGCCCTCTGCGCGAGCCACCGTCTTAACCCCCTTCTCGCCGACCTCCCGCCGCCACAACCGCGTAATCCCGACCGCCGACTAGCCCTAGGCCTCCGCCCCCTTCTTCTCTCTCACCGCCGAGCTCCCTCCACTCCTCTGCGAGGCCGCCGCCGACCGTCCGTCCCCTCTCGCTCCCCCTCCCTTCTTCAGATTCTTTTTATAATTTTTTTCTTCTTAAGTTTTCTCTTCCTCGAAAGAGGAGAGCTGAGAGCATTGCTGATAGTATAAAGTTAGTTTTTATTATTAATTATTATTATTATTAGTTTTTTTTTGGTTGTTGCTGTTATTTTTATGTTGTTTTGGTTTTGTTATTAATTGTTTTTTTTCAGTATCTGTTATTTCTATTATCATCATTATTATTATTATTATTATTATTATTATTATCATTATTATTATTATTATTATTATTATTATTATCTTCCGATAACAGGATAGTAGTTAGAGTAAATTAATTTCATTGTTATAATTGATATTATTATTTTATTTTTATTATTATTATTATTAGATGTTTTATTAACAAATTGCTTATTATGGTTATTAGACCTTACATGTAATTTCAAAAAGGAATTCAAAGGCCCTCAAATATTATTATATCATTTGTCTAATATAGTCTTAACAAAAAATTATGTTGACAAATTAGTTTTTAGCACAAAAAGGTTTTATATTTTTATAATTATCTAAAATATATAGTTTGTCCTTAAATATCTTTTTGAATCCCAATGTATTTTGACTAATAAAGATATAGGTTCCTATCTACAAATTTATTTTGACTTAAAGTTTTTGCAAAGTGATTTTTATGTTTTTTTTTAAATTATTTATCTAAAAACTATTTTAACTAGTATAATTATTTTTCTTTCTCGAGTATTATAATTAATTCTCTAAACCATATATATATTATTCTTGATTTTTCTCCTTTTCATGACCAATCCCATTCTCCATATACCCTAGCCAACTACGTACCTTCATTACGTCCACCCTAACTAATTTAACCCTTCTGAACCCAATGGAACTGTCCGTGCCATCAACAGAGGTCCCCTTGTATAGTTGTTGCACCGAAGTTGCAGTTCGTGCCACATTGATCATTGCAGCACACCAGGCGTACTATCAGGCAAGACACCTTGCCATTCGCTGTTTAATTATTTTAGCTCATATTTTATGCATTATTTATTTTTTTTATGCAAAATAAACTGTGATACATGGCATAACTGTTAGAACTTACTGTTCATTTATATTTCCTGCTGTGTATTATTTTCTTACAAATTAAACCTAGATTTAAGGGACCACCTTGTGTGTTGCATTCATTGGCCTTGACACGTTATAAATACGAAGTTGTGTGTCGCATGTAGAATACGGAAGTTCGTGATTGGCTGGCCACCAGTACGTACAAGCCGTGCGATAGGAATAACCGCTAATAGAGGTTGCATACTAGTTTGACTTAGCGGTTATAGTGGTTTGTGTTGTGGATACAACACAGTAGGCATTGGGCGGGGAGGACAATTCCTTAGCGTATGGGCTTCGATGTACTTTCCCTTTTGTAACCCGTGAGCTCCGCCGGAGACGCGGGTCAGATTACCCATGATTACTGACGGCCACTGACGATTCTGCGGAACGTCATGCTCTTACTGTTGGGGCCTCTGGTGCCCAAGGGGGACTATGCCGATCCTATTTAGCCAGGGCCCATGCGTAGAAAGGATTGTTCTTAACTATATTTCACTTAGAATGGTTAGGTACCTTTATCCGTTAGGTACGAGTACTTTTGGTTTGGGTACTTGTATCTGACCGTGGCTTGGAACAATAACTTGTCGCGGATTAGTTTGTCACATCTTGTCCTTGTTTGGTTGTAGGTGTGACTTACTACTTCGATGAGAAGGTATTGAACCTTGTCGGGGTCCGGATACCATATTGGATTCATAGCATGGGAAGATACGTTACCGTGAATTAGTTTACCATCTCCTGTCCTTGTTTGGTTGGGAGGATGGTACGCTCGTTCAGTAGGTGCGTATTGGAACATGTTATAATTCTATTTACTTATTTATTTGAGCAATATTTATTCAGTTTATATGGCATGATATTATGTGTCTTGTTACGTCCCTCTGAGGACCTGGTTGTCTTGCCAGGTGTGTGTTATTGTCTTTCGCAGGTGTTCTAGCTCTAGCCGTGATCTTCGCTATTTCTTCGAGGATGATTGCATTTGGATCGTCTTCGCTTCGCTCGCCACTCATTTTATTTTCTATGTACTTTTCTTTATTTTGTTGGTAGTAGATTTGTCTTCGCCCAACATATTGTATCAAGACAAATTCATAGTTGATTATATAATATCTTTTATTCTTGTGGATGAGATTAGTTACGGTTCTACTACATTTTACAGCTTATGTATTTATATGAGGCTTCCATATATTGGAGTATACTTCGTATAAATACAGCTGGCATGTCTACGTTCCTAGTCCTACGTATTTTGGGACTGGGGTATTACAGAAGAGGCTAAGTGGTACTGGAGAGAGTCAGACATATATTCTTGGGAGCACAAGAGATCAGGACCATAGGAGAGGCGATCGAAGACAGAGCCACGCGGAGTAGACGCCATACGGCTGTCATCAATAATCTTCATGTGGCTGGCAGTTGTGGCCGTATAAGCTTTCTTCATGCGGCGGGGAGTCTCGACCGCATAGGCTTTCTTCATGCGGCTGGATGATCTGGCCGCATAGACCTCCTTCATACGGCTGGCAGTTTCAGCCGCATGAGCATCCTGCATGTGGTTGGCAGACTTGGCCATATGAGTGTTCGGCTTCTTCTTGGGGCGCATAGAATCACTCTTTGTCCCTGCAAGTCCAGTATCGTAGTGCTTTCCTCTGCCGGACTTGGGGACATCAGAGTCCTCTATGGCTTGTAATGGAGCCGTATGAGAGTCGCCTTCGCCGTCTTGGGTAGCAGAGAGTACTCCGTCCAAAGCTTGGAGAAGAGCAAATAATTTTGGCCTTCACTCGCTGTGAGCTTTCTTTGTGCGGGTTCGCTTCTGGACCGGGCCAGCGCTTCCCTCAGAGAGCATTTCTTTAAATGTCTGTTGGTCGAAGCGGACGACCATCTTCTGTTGCGTGAAGCCAAGTTTGGCTGCATCCGATTGTGTCACCAACTCCTCAGCCGTGCAGAAGTTTGTCCCCAGCAGAGTCGCCATCGTGTTTGCCATGAAATATAAAAGAACAGAACAATTATCGGAGGACTGGACTTTTACTTCACAATACAAACTCGCTTGTACAAAGAAAGCCTAGGAACGAAAACCTAGGTACAATAATCTAAGTACAATTGTTTATTTTAGATTCTGGGGGATGACGGTAGAGGCTCGGGAAAGCGACGACAGCTCTGCCTTACTCCTTGGACGATCGGGTGCAGCCTTGGCTCTGTAGAAGAATTGCTTGGCGTTGCTGAAGAAATGCTCTCTTTTCAGGCTCTCTCTTTGGCTCTCTGTCTCTCTTTGTATGTGTATATGACTCTGTCTCTGTGTGTTCCTTTTGCAAGGAAATGGCACCCTACTATTTATAAGAGTGGGAGGGCTCATTAGGGTTTACAATGATTGCCCATTCTTAAAAGTCGGTGGCTAAGGATCACGGGATCTGGACCGTTCATCTTGATTTGAGCAATAAATATGATTGCGTTAAATCTTTTGTGGGTAATTAATGCTGATTGACATAAATCCTCCTGATTTGTCATGCCAACCTCGGATTTCTCGACACGTGTCATTAATTTTCTTGTTTGCAAATGATCTGATTTGATCCCAATATTTTATTAGGATTTATTGAGGGATTTCGATCAATTTGATGCCACGTGCCCTACTATCATGCCACGTGTCGCAACCGCAGGCCACAACAGAAATCTGAGCCACAGGAAAGTTGCTCCTCATTGGGCCGCATAAGGCTGGCCACGTGTCAAGGCTGCCTGAGGGTGGCCCCTTGAACATTTGGACCGCATGGTAATGACTTGAGCCGTATGAGTGTGGATGACCACATAATGGGTGCCTTCTTTGTGAACCGCATGAAGATAGTCTTCGTGAGCCGCATGGGGCTAGTCTTCGTGAGCCGCATGGGGCTAGTCTTCATGAGCCGCATGAAGATAGTCTTAGTGAGCCGCATGGGAAAGCCTCCGCTTGGGCCGCATGGGGGAGCCTCCGCTTGGACCGCATAGGATGGTCTCTACTTGAGCCGTATACGACTGTCCACGTGTCAAGGCCGCATGACAGTTTCTGAATCTTGGGGGATCGTGTCAGAGATTTTCTTCGCTTTCCTAGGAGTCCGTCATTATGAGGGAGTCATAATAATATCTTTGTGTCAGAACTGTCACCATGTCAGAGCTGTCAGCCGTCAAGGTATTTAATGTAATAAAGGAAAATCGGAAGAGTTGTTTGCAGGCCACGTGGCTCCTCTTTGAGCCGCATAGGACTTGTTTGAGCCACATAGATCCTTGATCCGCATGGATCCTTGAGACGCATGAATTCTCTGAGCCGCATGGGGCTCTCTGGCCGCATGGATCTTTCTTTATTCTTTTCCATGCTTCTACACTACCCAGGGCCGATAGTGACTCGCATGAGCGCTACTTACTGCCACTCTTTATTACTTGCTTGCGTGAATCCGTTACAGCCCCTGCATAGAACGTTGTCCTCACAGTGTATATCACATAGAATGGTTAGAAACCTTTACTCATGCATACTTTTCTGTTGAGCTTTATTATTCAGTTTATTGGCATGATATTATGTGTCTTGTTACGTCCCTCTGAGGACCTAGTTATCTCTCCAGGTGTGTCTTGTGATTTTCTGCAGGTGTTCTAGCTAAGGCCATGTCTTGCGCTCTATTCTTCGAGATGTTGCTTTTGGATCGCCATCTTCTTCGCGTGACCAAATCATTTTCCTTGTATAATTCTTTCTTATTTAAATTAGTTGGTAGTAGATTTGTCTCCGCCCAATAATTGTATACATGACAAACTCAAGTTGCTTTTATATTATTATTTATCTTTGTGGATGAGATTTAGTGTCTTGGCTTTCTACATTTTACAGCTTATGTACACATACGAGCCGTATATTTACTCGTATGTATACAGCTGGCATGATACGTATCTAGTCTCAAGTATTTGGGACTGGGGCGTTACATGTTTTTGTGGTGGCCCATGCAGGTCAAGTTTGCCGTTTTGGTTAAGACTGTACCGAGTGGGCCTGCAATATAGGATTAGAATCTAGGTATCTCATCCACATACTTGATCACCTACTTTGACCTACCTTGACTTCCATATTCTGACTCCCGTGGCTTCCCTTGATTTTTGCATCTTGCTTGAACTCTTTCTACCAACACCCTATCATCTTGTGCTTAAACATGGTTAGAAAGATGACTACACTACTATATACTTATTGGTCAACCCTATGGCTAGAAGGATTATGTTGACAAATAATATCCATTTAGGTTATATTTGAGTATAAAGGCATATATTTTCCTAGAGATATCAAGTTGGGTAGTAGCATATTACCGCCTTCAAAGGATAGTTAGAGTTTTATTTTGTTACTACAAGGTGGTATACACAAGAGGATAGCTAGATCGAGAAAACAAATTTTTGGGTTTATGAATTTTTTTATGGTGAAATAGTTATAATTTATTAGGGATATGAAATCGATTGAGAAATAACTTAAGTTTTTATATTGTGACGCCTGATTTACAGTTTGGATTGTAATATTATAAAGTTATCTCGAGATTATTTAAGGAGTTTTTTTAGACAACTAGAGAAGACGAAAGTTTAGTTTGAGAGAGCTTGAGGTTTAAAAATTTAGTCGTACAATTTATAAGTTTATTTAATTTTGAGTTGAAGAAATGATGGTAAAATTTTCTTTAAATATTTGGAGGATATGAAAGCGACTTTGAAGGAAAATTTAATTTTAAATTGTGTCATATGATCTATGATTTTAAAAGTTAATTAGATTTCAAGTTTAAAGCCTTGATTATGGATATTTAAATTTTGGTAAAAAAAAGATTTAATTTGAGTTACATGATTTGCGATTGATGAAACGGGCTAAGAGTTTATCACGAGGTACATTGAGAATTGGAAATTTTAAAAGTGATGGCTTATTATGAAAATTTAGTTGTGCCGCATTAGATATGATGAAGGATTTTTGGAATTTATTTAAAGGAAATTAAACTTTAAGTTATGATTAAATACTTGATGGAGTATCTTGAGATTTTATTTCGAAACTGTTGAGGAACTTAAAATTTGAAATTAGATCATAAATTGGTAGAGAACCAAGAAGCAAGCAAGTCACCCTAATGGGATACAAGCGTTCCTCATTAATTGCCATGATAGTTGTATGTACTCGAGTGTAGTTAAGTCATCTGCCAAACTATGTGAAGATATCTCAATCTTGACTCACTCGACATTCCCTCAAATCTATATTTTATCATGACTTTCTCATACTCCATCTAAGTGGCTATCATATCTTTAGAAACTGTATTTCTAACTTATTTTACCTTAATTTACTCGAATCTGAATTATCATTATTTCATGCCTTAGCTTGGTCATTTATTTTGTGCATTGATCATTATCTCATGAACTTCCACTTTCTATTTTTTAAAATTTTTTTGTGTCCTTTACCGTGACTTGGGTAGTTGGAGCACAACACTCGACTTTTTCATCCAACAAATTTCATATGAAAGACCTAGACGGGCCCACCTTCATGTAGGTATATCACGTGCCACTAAAACACTTCTTTTTGTACTCTAATTTCTTGATACGACTTTCGGGTTGAATAAGCTAAACTGTAACATTTACCATGATACCGATATATTTACCGACCATGGATCTCGACTCAATTCCTTCAACCCGATATGTGATAGTGTTCTACTTAATTCCTTAAATGCTTAGCCTGTGCTTATTGTTAACCCGTGCCTTTTATTTTGTGCATTATCTTAAATCGCTCAGGCCCTTAAATTTTATTTTTGAGCAGAAATTAGTATTTATTATCCAAACCCTATCACGACCATTGAGCCTAACCAATACTTTCTTCTAAATCGTTTGATTTTCTCTTTGAAAATTTTACTTTGCTCTGCTATTATTCATGCAACCTTACTCTTGTGATTCCTTGGGCTTAGATAAAGATTTGATCATGGCACCCTTTGGTTAGACATGGACTAGATTGGAAGGTATCATCAAGAAGATTAGTGGCTTAATCAAGTAAAATGATACGTGATTATGAGACATTAGTTAAATGTGCTATTTGATTAAGAGGTGTGATATTATGTTTAAGGAAGATCAAAGGATAGTATAACTGCGAGTGCCAAAAAGGTTTGAGATTAACCCCAAAGTTGAAATGAACTTTATGTTGGTGCATAAGGGATAAAATTTTCTTTATGTTGATAAATAAATCTAAATTTTCTAGAAGAGTTTGACTTTTACTTCAACTATCTTGATTAAAGATTTTTGAAATTTGAATTTCAAGGAAATTTAGCTTGAGAAAAAAGAGGTATATAAATAGATATGTTAAAAGAAGATTAGAGATTATTGAATCGAAGGTTTTAACTTATCAAAATTTCTATTGCGAGATAGAGGATTTAAACGTATCACTAAGGAATCAAATCTTTGTGAATTGAATTTTGGGAATAAATATCGGGTTGGAGGTCGGATATATACATAAGTATGCCTCAAATTTTTTTTTATGAGATTTATTTTGAAGATAGTTATAAAGGAATAAAAATATGTTTCGAGGAAAAGAAAGGATTTTATAGATTTGTTGGAAGAAATTCGTTTTACCGAATCCAAGTATTGACTTATCGAATTTCTATCGTTGCGATATTTGATTAGGTATATGAAAATAGTGGAAAAATTTAAAACTTTTTTTTTGGAGCGATTGTTGGAGGTAAAAAGATTTCAAGGAATGACGATTATAACCCTTCAGAGGATTAATAAGGTATATGAAAGGCTGCATATAAAAGGAGATTGATGATTATGACGATATCAAATGAAATTTAAAATTTCTAGTTATTGATCGTAAGTTGGACGAAGAAAACTTTTGCCTAATTAGGAGTTACATATTTTTATTATTATTTTGTTGAACGATAGTATGGATCAAAAACCGTTATTGATGGGTTGTCATGAGATATCTTCTAACTATACCCGTGAATTCAATTCTTCCTTGCTATTTAATTTCGTTCGATTATTCCAAATTTTTTTTCCCCTGGTATGCCTTGTCATCTCGCCAAAAAATTTGATTAAATTTTTACTCTATCTTCTCCACCCTGCCTAACCTACCTACTCCTAAATTTCGAGGATGAAATTCTTTTAAGTTGGGTAGGATGTAAACCCCCTAAATTTTTACTTTTAAATTTTTTTTATAAATTGAGTATTTAAAATTTTTTTACTTGGTATTTGTACGTCGTATAAGTCGTATTACACGTCGCGTACAAATTAGCATTTTCGTATATCTCGTCGAGTGTGAATATGTGCGAGATACATATTTTTGTAAAACATTTTTATTAGAGATTTTATTTATATAGAAGAATTTTTAGTTTTCAAAACAATATGATAAATATTTTTATTTTTTATAAAAGAGTTATTTTGTTTGTTGTTTAAAACTAAGTAGGGATTTGAAAATTTTGGGTTATATGAAATGTGTTTCAAATGTTTTTGCAAAATTTGGAAATTACTAATAACATATTTTTGTTAATTATAAAAGCTATTTCATGATTTAATATTTAAGAAATATTTTTGATTTTTGACATTAATTAATGCTATATTTTAATATTTATGGAAAAGATATTTTAAATTTTGTTTTACTTAATATTTGAATTTTTTGATAATTTAAATTGGAAAAGATTTTATTTGCCTTAATTTAAATAGCTTTTAAATTAAAGATAAGTTTTATTGATATTGAATTACATTTAAATCGATTTAAATTATTACAGAATCTATCTAATTAAGATTTAAATAATCCCAATCATTACCCTAATGAGAATTCCTACATCCTATAAATAGGCATGTACTCCTCCAATTTCCACACCACAATCACAATGTGCATCGTGTCGGTGCCCTCCTTTCCCTTTCTACTATATTTTTTTACAGATACATTATTTTTCGACCCAAGGCTGCCAATCCGACCATCCACTCTCGTCGTTTCGAACACTCTCGACACAACGCAACTCATCTCCGACAGAAATTCTTTCTATCCCAACCCTAAAACCTACTACTGCCACAACCACCTCCATCGACTCCATCACCTTCTCCCGGACACCACCCATCGCGCAACCATCCACAGCAGCCACCGTCGTGGCACACCCGCACCCACGTCGCCATCACCAAAACTAGCCAACCGATTCCCCCATCGCCGTCGACCCGGCCTACAAACAACCACCGATCATCATTGCTGCCACCGCAGCATCTCCGCTCCCAAGAACACCATAATCCGGCCAACAACCCGGCCAACCACCTCATCACCATCACCACGAAACAAGGAGAGGAAGGGGACGGGACTCTCACCTTCGCCGTTCGGCCTCCACTCAGCACCGGCCAGAGAAGCACTCCTCCGCGTCGGACCACCCCGTGCCGCCCAATTGCCAGCGCCGACGGCGCCCATCCGCCCGGCGCCTGAACCCGCCACCAGCGCCGCCCCCTTGTCTGGAGTCTCCGACATCCCTTTCCGCCGTCGATCCTCGCCATCCGCCGAGCGCCGCAGGCATCCCCCTTCTACGCCGCTACGTGTCCAAGCCATCGAGACTACCCCCAATCGCCAAAATCCACCGCCTCTCCACTTCTTCTCCAGTGAGCCACCCCGTGCCTCCGCCGTCGAGCCGCCACCACAAGCCCGACTCCTCCGCCTCTGCGCAGGCGCGCCCAACTCTGCCACTTCCGCGCGCCGGAGCCAACAACCACCGCCGATCGCGTTTGCCGGCATTCACCGCCTCCCCCGGCCGCACAGTCGCCACTTCCTTTCCCGGCGCCGACGCTCCCCTCCGCCGAGGTGAGAACCCTCGCCCCTTTCTTGCCCACTCTCTGACTTCTTCTCTCTCTCCTTATACTGAAGATGGGTTTTGTGATCTCCTTGAAAGAGGAGAACAGTGTGCTGCTGATAATTTCGTGGTTAAAATTTTTATTGTTATGTTTTATTATTTTATGATTTTAAATACAGTATGGCACATAGTATATAAGTAATTATATTATTAGTATATAAATTTTTATAAGTTTTTGATATTAAAATTATTAGTATTGTATTATTTTATTTTTATTAAATAAAAATATAATTAATATTTTCTAAAATTATTTTGATAAAACTCAGTAGCCCTAAAATAAATTCTTAGATTAATTAATATTTACATAAAAATGATTTGACTAAATATAGTTTTCAAATTATTATATATAAATTATTTACTAGTGTTTACGTAAATATTTCTTTAAATATATTTTTCAAGTAATGATTTCTAAAAATAATATAAGTATGTATTCTCCCCAAAACTCCCACCTTGATATCCACATTTGATTATGACTAAAATCATATTTTTTTCACAAAATTATGACTAATGACACGTTCATATTTTCTCGTGACTCTCGGACCATTACACATCGAACATGGCTACTGGACAAACAGAACTTAATGGAATACCGCACCACACCAGGCGACAAACTAGGTAAGACCCTTGCCTTTACTGTTTAATTTCTTGCTCAATATCATGCATGCTTTTTCTTTATATTGTTATTTCAAAACTATATGTAGATGCAAATTACTATATTATGCAATTGACTTAGAGTTAAGGGACCACCGTATGTTTAGTGCATCTCATAAACTGTCACGATGTGCCACGGATTGTGTATGAGTTGTGAGCCGCATATAGATGCGGACTTGCGTATCGACCATACATCGGTGCGTACAGGCCGTACGTTAGGATATGACTGCTAATAGATTTGTATAGAAGACTTGGAGACGAACCATGGATTAAACATCGGTGCGTACATGCCATACATCGGTACGTACAGGCCATACATCGGTGCGTACAGGCCGTGTATCTCATAAACTGTCACGATGTGCCACGGATTAAACAGTATCGTGGAGACGACCCATGTATAGTATCATTGGGGGGAGGGGACAGCTATTAGCGTAGGGGCTACATTTATTTTTACACATATTTTGGGCCGAGGGTGACTCTTATGAGCACTACCTTCTGCCCAGGGCCGATAGTGACTCGGATGAGCGCTACTTACTGCCACTCTTTATTACTTGCTTGCGTAAATCCGTTACAGCCCCTGCGTAGAACGTTGTCCTCACAGTGCATATCACATAGAATGGTTAGAAACCTTTACTCATGCATACTTTTCTGTTGAGCTTTATTATTCAGTTTATTGGCATGATATTATTTGTTTTGTTACGTCCCTCTGAGGACTTGGTTATCTCTCCAGGTGTGTCTTATGATTTTCTGCAGGTGCTCTAGCTAAGGCTATGTCTTGCGCTCTATTCTTCGAGATGTTGCTTTTGGATCGCCATCTCCTTTGCGTGACCAAATCATTTTCCTTGTATAATTCTTTCTTATTTAAATTAGTTGGTAGTGGATTTGTCTCCGCCCAACGATTGTATACATGACAAACTCAAGTTGCTTTTATATTATTATTTATCGTTGTGGATGAGATTTAGTGTCTTGGCTTTCTACATTGTACAGCTTATGTACATATACGAGCCGTATATTTACTCGTATATATACAGCTGGTATGATACGTATCTAGTCTCAAGTATTTGGGACTGGGACGTTACAGGTTCCAATTGTACTAGGGAAACAGTAAGTTCAGAACGTCCACTCCAACCCGTATTATTTGATACCCTCTACCGTGACTTTGATATTTTGAGCACAATACGAGCCGTTCCTTTCGAACAAATTTTACACTCATGGATTAGACCAGTCAAACTACATACATGACATACATGTCCCATACAAATAAACCTTCCGGTGAACTATTTCAATTACACCGCAGATATGACATATTTTTCTTAAAACAAACCATATATGCCTATTTTGTTCCAATTGAATTTAACCATGCAGTATCACTCTTTCCTTGAACAAACGGAATACCCATGATCAATGCAAGCCATGTCATACCTACGACGTATGAATTCTGCTCAAGCAAGCTCATGCCTCCTACAAGAATCTAAACACCAATCTCGTACTGACTAGTCATTACTGCTTAAGGATTCCAAACACTTACCTAATCATATGCTATAACAAGGTTTCTTGCACTTGTTATAGACTCTCAACTCCTAGACCGTGAATTCAACTTTCCCTAGGCTCTTCAACTTTATCTCTTAGTTACCGCGTTAGTAGAAGAGTGAAACCCCTCGAACCGACACGTTTTAGTGATATTCGAACAAGATATTCCTACCATCCTGTTGAGAGCACGGTTGTTAGGAACGATGATAGATGGTAATGAACCTTTTATAGAGTTATTGACCAAGAACGCCAAGACAATATCTAGCCTCACTTAGAAACCAAGACTGCAGGCAGAAATGTCCTATATTCTCGCGCCTCCCCCTTTAAAATTGTCCTTCTTAGAAGTCTTGTAGCGACAATTTTCACGGTTAGCCAACTTCTATAAATTGGGTAGGGCCTTAAACAAGAACACCTGATCTTATAGAGTATATATGGCGCCAAATTGAATTCCTTTTATAACTATCCCCTCAATCTTTTTGGAAACCGAGGTACGATTGGATGTACCTACCCTCTCTTGTGTTAAATCTCGTTATTTTTTTTATATTTGTATATTAAGATAATTTTAATTTCGAGGATGAAATTTTTATAAGTTGGGTAGGATGAAAACTCCCCAAATTTTATGGGATTTTAATTTTTCATAAAAATTTAAATTTATTTAATTTTAAGTATTTCCCTAATTATTTTTATATAGTTCGAATGGCATTAGCAAATAGCTGCATTTGATATAACAGTTGCTAAATGCTATACTAGATATTTGAGAATATATTTTAGAAAATAATTGTAAATGTTAGGAATTTTACGAAATTTATTTATAATTCTATTTGAATATATTTTTGAGAAATTAATTAATTTAAATGATTTATAAATAGTTATTGATTTTATTAATGACCAAGTAGCAAGCAATTTCTATAAAACTTGTGCATAATGCCTAATGAAATATCTAGAGAATATTTATAAATTTTAGGAAATTTTTGGGAATTTATTGGTATGTATAAATAAGGGTATAATTACCTATATATATATAATTACATATATATATATATATATATATATATATATATATATATATATATATATATATATATATATATAGTAAAAAAAGAAACAAATATCTCTTAACTCACGAGATTTTGAAGATTTTGAGTTCAAAATTTCATGAGTAAAGCTAAGGCAAAAATCTCGAGCCCTTGCCAGTATACATACGGCTGTGTATACATTAAGAAATTTGAGATTTGAAACCATTCGTGGCAAATCAAATTTCTGTAAAGATTAATCTTATCCTAACTTGAATCAGATTCTCTATTTGGATTACTTCAAATCAAATCATAATAGTAGTTAAATCTGATAAAAAAATCGAACTTAGATGGCCTTATATGAACGAGTGTTCGGGAGAGAAATTTCCAAGCGTGCAGAAATTTTTGAGGAAACTACCACGAACCCAGAGCCTCGCCGACACCCCGCGACCACCGTCGACCACCTATACGACATCTCCGTTCGTCACCGCACCGCCGGACAGCAGCCGAGCCGACAGAAGGGCGAGCACCCCTGTCTTAGCCGAAGCCAGGTACCCCCCTTCGCGCCTATTTTTCTAAAGTTTTATTCGATCGATTCATGATCCAGAAACTCCTACTAGAAGCCTGGATGACCCTCTCCGAATACCTTCAAAGGGAATTCGTTATAACACCTTAGATCGACCGATAACTCGACGCCAAGTCAAGCAAAATCTGTCCAAAAACAGAGTTGTATGGCTGCCCAAACCCCCAACTTGGAAGACTGTTTATAAACTACACACGTCAAATTTCTAAAAATCAATCTTTCGTAGTTGTAGACAACCTATAGGAGAGTAAAACCCTTCTCGTAGAATTAATTTTCATCTACTATACATAAAGTTAATTGCCATTAAAAATCAAGAAAAACCTACTTTTGAAAACTGAAAATTAGGAAAATTTCCCCGATACGGCATGTGCCCGACAAACTTGGCTACGTGGTCGTAACCCATAAGCATCGAAAGACGTGTATGGATGTTGTTGACGTGTGGGAACTGACAAAACTCGATTTTGTTGAGTGTGCACGACGAAATCAGTGCGTATCCGTCAAGATACCCCCATATCGACTTTTACAAATTAGGCCATATCTTTTTGTACAGTCGTTGGTTCGAGACGAAACTTATGCCAATATGACCGAATTATTTTTCTGGTCCTATGAGCCAAGTTTTTTTTCCATTCTGAGAAGGTCGACCAGAACGCCTATTTGGCAGGCCCACGACTCGATCCAACGGGCAAAATTGTGCACAGCCCGTCGGAATCCAAATTTGGACATACGATTGGGTTCGTATCCTCAAACCAGACTCGTAGATATGTAGTTTGACGATTTTAGAGACCGTAGGTACTGGCACGCTTTTCAGTACAAAATAGGTCTATTTTCTAGACATATTTTACATCGAAAATGTTCTTGATGTTTGTTTCAGCATCCGGAGTCGTTCGTGGATTCTGAGTTTCTTGCTTCGTTGATTTGCTGGTTTGAGCTATTGGATCCTGCTCTTTTGCACACCCCCTCAGGCAAGATACCTTGCCACCTTACTCTGTGATTTACTTATTATTATTTTTAGTTATTTATATTTAGCATTACTTATCTGTTGTTAGTATTATATCACTGTGCGTCCAAGTCACACTTGGGTGCAAGCGACCCTATCGGTCATTTTTACTTATTTTTGTTATTTCTCTTGCATTGACTTAGCCTAGTGACCACTCATTGATGATGATGTATTGGTATATCTCATACGACCTTGAAAATTGCTTTATCATGTATTATGAGTCACATGTTGGACACGTACTCGCATAATCGGCTAGCCACCGATACGTCTGAGGCGTGCGACAGATAGGAGTAGCTGCCAACAGAATTGTATGCTAGTAGACTTGGCGGTTACTAGAGGTTCATATTAGTCATGGAGATGATGATACTAGGCATTGGGTGGAGAGAACAATACCTGACGTGTGGGCTTCTATTACACTTTCTATTGTAACACGGAAGCTCCGCTGGAGATACGAGTATGCTTACCCCTCAAGTTGGCCACTGACATTCTTGAACGTTATGCGCTTTATCACTGGTGCCCCAGAAGGGACTATACCAGATCCTATTTTCGGCCATGGCTCATGCGTCGAAGGATTGTATCTCAACTGCATGTTCATAGTAGAACGGTTAAGAACCCTATTGCATGCATCACTTTATTTCTATTATATATCATAGTTTATTATGGCATATTCTTCTTGTATCTTGTTACGTCCCTCTGAGGACCTGGTGATCTCTCCAGATGTGTGCTTTTCATGATGCTTCGGAGGTGCTCTAGCCAAAATCGTGGTCATCCCTTCTAGGGTCACCCCTTACCATTTTTATCCATCATTTTCTTCTCATTTAAATGGTTGGTAGTGGATCTGTCTCCGCCCAACATTTGTATAAATAACAAATTCAGTATTGATTTTTATCATATATTTATTCTCTTATTTTGGTTGAGATTTAGTTTTGATGGTTTACTGCATTTCACAACTTATGTATATATATGAGGGTTCTATATATTAGAGTATACTTCGTATATATATAGCTAACATGTCTACGTACTTAGTCCTAAGTATTTTGGGACTGGGGTATTATAGGTTTGTCATAACGTCCCTCATTCTGTTTATGCTTATCTATCGCTGGCGGTTGGGACGGGCCAGGTTCGGATGGACTGAAAGCCGGAGATGTCGAGACCGACGATGTTTTTTTTTTCTAAGGGCCTGGTCATAGTTACTTGAGTATTCCAAACCATTCATGGTTGCTTCCATCCTTTCTTCATTGGGCGCGACAGAAATCGTATTGCACGATTTGACCTTCTTTCCTTTCGATTTGGCAGTAGGACGAGCCACAGGCCAAGATAAATCGTCAGTAAGGTCTGGGTGCACACACATGACCTCTTCCCGAGGTGTTTTGATGGGTACTAACCCGGATGTTTGAACGGCCGGGAAGTTAGTGACCTCCATAGTTATTTTTGGGATCGGAACGACCCCATTTTGCACCGTCATAGGTGGGAAGTTACCGAATTTAAGGGTTTTTATATTGACATAGACCACCTTTTCTTCAAAGTCCAGTGACAGTACGTTTGCTTCGATTAGTCGTTGTATATGATTCTGCAGGATATACTAATCTCGAGTTACGTGGTGGACGTAATGATGATAATGATAGTATTTGGAATCATCCACCTTATCTATCTCGTCGGGACACCTATAAGAAGGAAACTGGAGCTTTTCACCCTCGAGGAGTACATTGAGTAGTTGTAATGCATTTTCATCTTTAAAAGAATAGTTTTCCTTTTGTATCGGGGGTCTATCAGGCTTCTGAGTAGGAGCCGCACCCCGACTGAGGCTTGCGGTCCTGACCTATTTTTCTTTGGACTCTTGATCATTATTATTGGAAATCGTGTCAGATCTTCTATCTTTTCATTAACGCTAGGAATGCTCATTCCCAGCGAATGAAACTCCTTGGCTTTCCTCTTAGCGTCATCAATGTTAATGATGAATACAGCCCAATCTGTGTGACTGGAGGAACTAGTCCAGAGTTTAACCATAGGTAACAAGCCTTTCCGACAAGTGTCCATCAAGACTAACTCGGGAATGCCTGGCGGTAATCTCAATATGGCTTGCCAGAACCATTCTATGTAATCTCAAGCAGACTCTTTGTCCTTCTGAGTGGTGTCCAACAGAGTAGTCATCGTCATGTCCATACTCGATTCGTAAAATTGGGACATGAACAGGTGTTTGAAGATCGTCGAAGGTCGATACACAATTATCTGGCAGACTGCAGAACTACTCGTAGGCGGTCCCTTCAAGGCATCGACAAACATATTCGCGAGAAGAGCGTCGACTTTTGGTAGATGCCCTATCATGGTTCCGAAGTGATTCAGATGCTGACGGGGAGACCCTCTCCAACGAAGGGAATACTAGACAAAGGCTTGTATTTAGGGGGATAGACGAACTTATTCTATTCAACTGGAAAAGGTTGACTAAGCCCCATTTTTTAACGTGACTTCTGTTTATCTTTAGCATCGGCTCGTGCTCGGAGATCTCGGATGGCTTCGAGAACTTTTTTCGATGTTGTTGGTGTAGATACTTGCGACAATGTATGGTTATTAGCCGCGGGTGGTAGTGCAACATGATGACTTATAGTCGGATGATTGGGGGTATTATATTCCCTATTGTTTTCCAATTTTGAGATTTGAGCCTGCGGTTGTGATCATATTTGGGCTGCTTTTAACTCAGCAACCGTCTTCGTTAAGAGTGTCAGGCTAGCGTTCATAGTTTGCATCATTTTTTTAATTATTTCAAACATTGGCTATCTTGGGATCTCTGTTCATTACCCGTCATGTATGATGGCATGGCCCGGGTATGAGTTGATTGCTCGCTTATCATCCCTGACTCCTATGTCTTGCTGTCTATAATGTAGGCGATCATCTGGGAGTATGCACACAAGTTAGTATTCCGACTATTCTCAGTCTCTGAGGCTTCAGAGGTGAACTGGGGATAATCAACCCTGTGAAAGCACCCTAGTGGGGGGGGGTGAATAGGGTCAAGCTAACTAATCAAGCATTAAACGATTGCTAGTAGGCAATTTAAAATTAAGAGTACAAGAGAAGAAGCAACAACAATACCGACACCCGATATATCCTGGTATCCTTCCGAGGGGCACTTTAGTCTCGGAACTCTCTTGGACTTTAATCCACTATTGTAGCAAATAGTACAACTTGAGTTTTTATCCGAAGGCTCACCAACTTCTTATACGAGAGCTTTTATCCGAAGGCCTCTTCGACTTTAAACTGAGAGCTTTTATCCGAAGACTTTTCAACTTCAACCGAGAGCTTTTATCCAAAAACTCTCCAACTTTACGAGTGCTTTTATCCGAAGACTTTCCAACTTTAACCTTTCACAAGAAGGTTTTGATCTTCTTGCAACAAGATGAAGTTCTCACTGTTATAACTCAAGGATACTCTAACACAATTTGTGGATAGGCAAGTAAAAGCTTTGTTGGAGTGTTTGTGGATAAGCTTTGGTATATGATAAATTTTTAGGCTCAAAGCATCGACCTTGAATGAAGGAGTTCAAGGCTATTTATAACCAAAGCTTTGGGAAGAGCATTTAATGCAACTTTCAGCAGGCAAGCAAAAAATCTGCCAAATTTTCGTGGATGTTCGTCGGATCAACCACCTACACTATCCAACTACTATAAATATAGCTATTGGGATCAATCTTCGACAAAATCCAACCATTGGAATGCAAACGGTAACAAGATAAAAAATCCATCAAAATTTTGTGGTTTTCCATTGGATAATTCGAACGGTCACAGAAGGTATTCTGTGGGTCTATTCGGATCTTCCACCAGATTTCTACGGAGATCCATCGGATCATCCGTCAGAATGTCCGAAGATTGTCCTTGATTATTTTCTACCCTACATTTCGTTTTTGTCATCCATTTCTTGTGTTTATAATTAATCCTTAGACTCATTACAGACTCCAGATATACTTAGACAGGTGCAGGCTTCTTTAAAGTCTTGAAATAATGATGGCATGGCTTGGCCTCTTCCTTTGATATGTGATAGTTTCTTCCTTTGATAGATGATGGCTTCTTCCTTGACGATATTTGTCCAAAGATATCCAGATTGTGAAATCTGAATACCTTTCGAGGGCTTCGCCCCCGAACCCCCATGGGGGCGCTGCCCCCTCGACCCCGATCCGCTGACCGATCAGCGAAACCCCCGAGTGCGTGGCTCAGAAAATGTCGTAGAGTGGTTCAGAGAAATCTTGTAGGATACCGTCGTCTTTGGCCCACCATGATTTCTTGATTGCATATGTCCATGTTAATCTTGTTTATTACTTTTTTTGCAAATACATGTTAGACGAACAAAATAATATACATTGTAGCATGTATGATAAATTAATGCTCATTAGGACTATGCTAAATTTAAGTATCAATACTATAGTGCTAGCATATATATATTAGTGATATCATAGAGTTAAACTTTAAGATAGAAGCCCATATCGCTAATATGTAAAACAATAAGCATATATCACCAAAAGGTATAAGTATATGTAGAAATGCTATAGTAATTGTATAAAGATTAGTGATAATAAAATTCTAAACTTAATCGATTAACCATATTAAAAAATATGATATAATCATTGGGCCAATACCCTGGCCACTAGGACCTCGGTTCCATGAGAACCCCCGTCTTGTTGAAATGTTAGGTTGTGATATAGTACTAAGAGCTGGCTACCCCCAGTATCGTGAGCGTACCAAGGGTAGGTACCTCCAACTATCTCACTACCAAGTATGGAAGATTGGCTACCCCCAGCCTTCAAAGCTTCATGCAAGAGTTTGGTCTTAGAACGGGTGCTCTGAAACACCCTAGTATTGGGCACATCCATCTTGCTGCCCCTAGGTTGATTTTTCGGTGTACTAACAGAGGGATTGGATTTGGATTTCCCTTTAACCAAAGGGGAGCCCCTTACGGCGTGGTATAAGACGAATAGAGGATGCTCTTCGTTGTCAGATTATATTCGTTTACCGAGACACAATCAGACGAATGCGGTAGATTGTAGCAGTTGGAAAATATACTATCTTTCTGGGACTGCTGTTGGCTTTGCACCGCAGTAGTTGATGACTATACTAGCTCATGTATGCCTAACAAGGGGTGTTTCATATGTAGTGTTTGTAGTTGTTCTTTCACTTTACGTTTATGATTGATCACATAACGTAGATCGTGAGAAGAAAGATCCCTCTTTGTGCCTTCTTCAAGACCCCAGGTAGACCAAAGGTCATGGCATGTAAGTGAAAGTATCTCCAGACCCAATTCATGTACATATAGCGCATTTGGATGTTTAGGGATTCTGGAGATTGGTCCAACCCTGGTGCAAGGGCGCATGAGTTGGATCTGTAGAACTTTCCATCGGTCGCGTGTATCACGGTCAGAGGCGTGAGTCTTTTGCCAATTACAGGAGTAGCAGTGGTGGTACACGTAGCACGTATAGCTCGTACCGACTTAGGCCTTTAGTATGCAAAGCCCATGTCTTGGACTCCTTCCCACGCCTGGGACTCATGATCATCCAGTTTGTCAAAGGTACTGACCTTGTCATTATACTTGCATTTATTAGTAAGAGTGTGTGCTCTTTATGCCGCTTTTCTCTAGGAGAATGCATTGTGCTTCCCAGAACTACGTGCCAGAGAGAGAGAGAGAGAGAGAGAGAGAGAGTAGAGAGTGACACCGCTTGTGCACTAGACGAGAGTTGTACTAGCACGTACTGCTCTTCCTTGGCAGACCGTGGGTAAGCTATACGAGCCTTAGGCACCTACGACTTTCTTATATTTTTAGGCTTCAACAGCCTAGGGGAAGGACCTGCGCTATTCCCAGAGAGCATTTCCCAGAAGCTGATTGGTCGAACTTGACGACCAACGTCTTCGTATTGGTCCCGAGCATGGCCGTGTCATATTACGTCATAGCCTTCTCTTTGGTAGAGAAAGTCGTCCCCAACAGAGTCGCCATCTTGTTTGACATCTCTTCATTATACATGAAGGAGAGCTTCGAATGTTGCAAACGAGAATGTAAGAAGGAACTCCTAAACAAGAATTTCCCAATTACATTTTGTTTTTGATCTGGGTTGTGACGGTGGAAGGGTTGATTCTTTACTCTGTTGACGATCTGACGGTGATGAAGAATTGTCGGGTTTAACTTCACTTGCTAAGGGAAGCAACAAGAACTCTCTCTGGAATGCTCAGGAACTCTTGAGGAAATAGGAGGAACTGATGGTTCTGAATGGAGAGGAGCTCCTCTTATTTATACCAGAGGGGAAGTAACCATACACGCGCCTATCAGTGACAGGGTTCAGTTAAAAATATGCGCACACTTCACTGATGTCGGGGTTGTAGCTGATTGCCATGTGTTATGTTGTTGAGATTTGCTGTTGGAGGAGATCTTGAATGGCTTAGAACCCGTTCTTCGGTGTGACTAGGTCTTCAACGCGTGGCACGCATCTAGTTTTACTGTAACCAATAAGACATCCACGCCTAGGAATCACTGTCCTAGGTGGGGTGGGTCTATAGTGGAAGAGAGCTATAATCACGGGGTAGAAGCACTCGCGCTCAAAGGAGACTCTGGGTGGCACACGCATGGATGTTCGAGCAACACGAGCTTGAGTTTATTCAGGCAAAACGTGCCTGTCTACATTGTTTCCAAGGTGAATGAACTTTGGCTTTTGTGTTCTTTCTTTGCACGAGAATCGAGTCAAAGTCTCGAGTGGAGCTCAACTCATTAAATGTAGCCTCGGGGAGAGCAACTGTGAGGCGTAGGTGGAGATACAGAGGGTTGGATGAGCCTATATAGGTGAGGCATGAGTAGAAGGAGGGCGCGCCTTTTAGGGAGGCATGACTAGCATAAGTAATCATGAATCTTTAGTCTTCATGCTTTGGCCATCTTTTGTATGGGGATCGAAGCGTTTCAGCCAAGGTTCGAGAATGAAGCGTGGGCAGCATAACGCCTAGGTGAAGCATGAGTAGCACGGTGCTTTGATAAGGCATGGGCAACATAATGCCTAGATGATGCCTAAATGAGGTGCGAGTGATCTTGTAATCGTTTAACTTCTTGAGACGTGTGGTTTATGCTTCTATATAGGGTGCATGGTACTCTAAATTATTCTAATTTTGTAAAAAAATCTCTAAAATATTCACGGACCGGGCTGTAGGTCGAGACGGGCCTGGACTTCGTGCCAGGCCGGGCCTCTTTAATGGGCCGAGATATGAGACCCGACACGTCCCTATATACTGGGTTGGGCCCACAATTAACTGGGCCGGGCCGACAAATGGGTTATTTTTTTGGGCCGGGCTCGTGCTGGGCTAGGCCAGCCCGGCTTATTTGACAGGTCTAGCGCTAACTCACTAGGTTGTACAAAGCTATAAGGCGACCTGCTATGGCATCCAGTAGGACACCAACCAGTTCTTAGCGCTAGTAGAGCACTACACCTGCACATGTACCTTCTTTACCCCGGTTGGCGAGAAGGGCTTCCCTCTTCATGAGATGTATACAGTATCAAAACTACCCATGTGACATGAAATGTACGAGGAGTATACCCCTTGTCCAGAAGAGACGTCCTATTTGGAAAAGAAGAGCCTACTTCTTATAGACGTCTATATATAAGGAAGTAATGTGCCACTTCCATATTTGCAACATAAAGCATGGCACACAAGGGCATTCCGTGCGATCAACCAATGTTGTCAGAACCGGACCGGACCGAAGGTCCGACCGGGTCGGACCGGATTTAACCAAAATTTCGGTTCGGTCTGATTTAAACCGTCCATTTTTTAAAAACCGACGATTTTTTTACTGAACCGGGGTTGAACCGGTAAACCGTTCGAACCGAAATTTGTTTGAACCGGCCGATTTATTTAAATGAAATGATAAAGTGAGTTGGGAATAGGAAAGGTTCAGCAGCTTTTATTTTTCTAACCCTAGTTCCAAACAAATGAGTGGGGAATAGGAAAGGTTAGCAGCTTTTTTTTCTTTCTTCTAGCCCTAGTTTCAAACGATGGAACTTGGAAGAACTCCCATCAATTTCTTTCTACAAATTTCAGCATCTACACAAAGTCGGATTTATGATCAAAAGAAAAAAAATCAGGTACACTTTCTTTGTCCAGCCCTAGTTCCCAAACAAAAAATCAGTTAACATTTAATCTCAAATTTTCATCTATTTCTTTCTCCAACTCTCATCATCTCACCATCTATTTCTAAAATTTCAGACAAAAATAAGGGGATCTTCTACATTTTTCGATCTACATCAGCCATCAGGTAACAATTAACTTTTTAAGATATATTTTTGTTTTTGTTTTAGAGAATTAAAAAGTCAGATTTATGATAATAAAAAAAATTCCTAAAGAGGAACAATTGTTACATATTATTTCCAGAGGAGAGGAAGAGTACAACAACATCATCATCTACTCTCTTTAAGATATATTTTTGTTTGTATTGTTGTTGTACTCTTACAAAGTCAATTACAAAATCAGATTTTTGCCTTTGCTTTAGAGAATTACAAAGTCAAATTTATTTTTGTAATCTTCCGGCTGAAAGTCTGGAGCTTTCAGATGAGAGAAAGGGTCAACAACATAATCTACTTTATCTTACATTGTTAATTTGTTATAGTTTCATATTATTCTTTATGTTGAATAATTCATTCTTCTAATTCCTTGTAATTTTTAGTTTGTTGTCTTCTACTAAATTAATATAGTATACATTAATATGGTTCTTAATATCTTGTTGTCCACCCACTGGTTCAGGATAATTGTTGGTGTTTTTGATTGATTTTTCAGTAGTTGAACTGAATAAATTGAATTTTGTCAATTGTTCTTAATAATTGTTGGTGCTTTTGAGTGACTTCTATATCAGATGTACATACAGAACACTTCTCATTCCCTTTTTCACATTTTCTGTCAAGCACTTTTGAGATGATTTGAAACTTGTTCTTCAGTTGCCATTCTACTTTGTTGAATTGTCAGGCTTTATCTGCGTGCGTCATGTACCAAAGATTTTTTTTTTTTTTTAAAGTTTGTAGTTCACAAAAACCGGTCAGACCCGGTTGAACCCGGTTGAACCCCGGTCGGACCTATACCAAAGATTTTCGGTTCGATTATCGGTCCGGTTTTTAAAACATTGCGATCAACCAATGGGCCATTTATCTCTTTAAGGAGCACCTGGAGGGGCCCACTGTCCGATACAAGACTAGGACATCGATGAACTCCATGCAGATCACTAATTAAATGATAGAACTGGGAGAGGCTAATCATGAACTTATGGCAGACATTGGAAAGTATAAGCAAGGCACCCACGTCTACAACTACCACAATCATGATCAATATCCTTTATCTGAAGCAGCAGTTGTGGCAGGGTATATCACATTATGGAATGACAAATGTGTTGTTCCTGGTGGTTCTAGTTCGCTTGACAGGCTCCACCAGAATCTAATTTTTCTAGCAACCATGCTTGTATATATTTTTCCATCCGCTCGCCACCCTTCCAGAGATGGTGTGTGGTTAAATAACGGCCTACGTTACTTCAGCAACGCCCTCTCTAAAATAATGACAGACTACATAGGCTTTCCATGAATCAAAATGCCCTATGTCTACTTGATAAAATAGTTGGTAATACACTATCCGGTGCTGATGGATGCAGACCTTGACCAGAGATCTACTCCTAGTAAAGCATTTATACATGCAAATATGAACACTCAAAATGGACTCATCACACTCTTCTTGGAGCTAAGGGAGCCCTGGATAGAGGAATATGGTATAGATTTGTCTGCATCTTCTCCTTTTCGACGAACCTAACAATGAGCACATCGTTTACTGACGAGGGCCCAGATAGAGATACCCGTGGGGGCCCTCAACTAGCTATTCAATATTCATCCTTCCCACTTAGTGTACATGAGTGGGGATATGTGCGACTTGGAGCCATATATGCCAAGTTATTTTTTTTGGCAGTTTGGATATGACCAACTGTATATTGGTAATGCGAGCGCCAGTCTGAGTTACCACGACAACCTGCTCGACGGGGCAAGAGGATGGAGGTACTTTAATATGGATTGCACAAAGCTTAATCACTCTACCAGAAGAGAATGCCAATCTATCTGTGCTTCTGGTCTTTACAAATTTTACTGTACGAGGGCTTCAACGTCGATGATAGCTTTATGAGCCATAAGAAGTGACAACAAACTGAAGAGACGGTTGAATTGCCTGAGCCATCCAGGAAAAGGAAAGAAACTGCTTCTTGTACTGATCTAGCTTACAAAGTCTTTGACCCAGACTATGAAAAGAGTGACGACTAACCTGCCGTCGAGCTGAGGGAACCGAGAGCAAGTACCTATAATAAAGCTGTTAGTCCCGGGACTTGATCAAAGATGGAAAAACTGATGCAATCGAGATCTGAGATGTCACACAAAACTTTGCAGTGATCAAACTCAAGATCTACGATGGTACAATAAAACAAATAGCCAAAGTACAATCTGAAGGAGGGAAATAGAGAAGAGAAGATCTCGTTCTTCCTTGCAAACGTGTTACAATTGGGACAGAACGAGTTACAATAAACTGGAGGAAGATTAGATGAAGAACAGTTGCTGGGGTGTCAAAACACCGTTACTCAAAACAATATTCGCCCCACACGATCTGCTTCCAGGAACTAGCAAGTTGAAGAACTTGTGGAACGCTCGAAGTCACCTCTTTTCTGACTCCTCGGATGAACTTGCAATGGCGGCAGCAACTCTCTCTCTCTTTCTTCTTTTCTGACTTCTATTTTTCGTAGTAGTCACAAAGGAGGCCGGAAGAGAGTATATATAGAGAGGGTGGAAACCCTAGCCGCCTCTTCAGTTATGGAAAGATTGAATCAAATCCCAAAAGATAGCAACGAGATTTAATTCAAATCCCACGAGATTTAATTCAAATCCCACAAAATTAATTCAAATCCCACAAAGATAGGATCTGAATTAATTCAAATCCCACAAAGATAGAATCTGATTTAATCGCATTGATTCAGCCTTTCCATTACTGATTTGAATCTGCACAGTCAGCGGATCCCTCCATACGGCAGCAGCAGTAGCCTGACCGCATGAGCCTAATGGCCGCATGGACCGCATGAGCCGCATGGCCGCATGAGCCGCATGGACCGCATGGACCGCATGGACCGCATGGACCGCATAGACCGCATGAGCCGCATGGACCGCATGAGCCGCATGAGCCGCATGAGCCGCATGGACCGCATGGACCGCATGTGCCGCATGAGTCGCATGAGGCCGCATGAGGCCGCATGAGCCGCATGGACCGCATGGACCGCATGTACCGCATGAGCCGCATGAGGCCGCATGAGGCCGCATGAGCCGTATGAGGCCGCATGTGCCGCATGAGGCCGCATATGAGCCGCATGCCGCATAAGACCGCATGGCCGCATATGAGCCGCATGACTGCTGACGTGCTAAGTGCAAAGTGCGCCAACAAAATGCCATATTACGCCTCATGAGCCCATGAGCCCGAGTCCGGGTCTGAGTCGCTAAGCCCCTTTGGGGCTTAGCTCCAAATGGAATTAATCCAAGAGAATGACAAAAGCATTAATGCTTAATCCTTGGAGCCTTATTCTTATCTTCTTGTAAAATCACCCACATGGTTTCCTCCTTAGGGTCACCACCCCATGTGCATCTCTCAACAACACACCCAAGTATATATGTTGAGATAACTCATGGTGCATTTTCGATGTGGGACTAAAATTTACAAGGCATGTTGAGAGCAAGTTCTCTCCATGTAAAGAAAGCACCAACAATACCCCACATATCACAACATATATATGTGTCCAGGATTGAGCGTTTCCCACAGTAACTGTCCATTTTGCATTAGGATAGATGTCGCTGACGACTTGAATCTTCCCGCATGGGTTAAATAACAGTGTGATACAAGAATGGACTACGCCTTGAATTCTGCACCACAATTGTAATTCTTCCCACTCACAAAGTGTAGTTACGTGTGCTTATAGCTGCACATTAAAGGCCATGTGCCAGCCTGGTTTCAGTGTATAATTTTGGGCGTCTATAAGTTTACCCTCAAGAGACGGCCTGATATCTCTTTCTATACACTATAGGTGAGTTCTTTATTAAAGAGATATGGCATGAAGCCTTGCGCTTCCTTGCGGTGCTACGCCGCTATGACATGGCCTGAAGCCGAGGCATTACCCCTACCTGGGAACCTCATCGTAGTGTCATACTACTGTAGCATGAGGTCACAAGCCCCTTTGTAGTGCCAAACTACCCAGCATGAAGCCTGAGGCTTCCTTGCGGTGTTACGCCGCAACGACATGGCTTGCAATGCCGAGGCTTTACCCCGACCTGGGTACCTCATCGTGGTGTCGTGCCACTGTAACATGGGACCATCCTCCCCTTTGTAGTGCTGTCTACAACTCTTTAATTACGTCATACAGCATTAGGCTACCTGCCTATTTGCGGTGCTACGCCGCTGTGACTTGGCTTGCAAAGTCGAGGCATTACCCCTACCTGGGAACCTCATGGTGGAGTCACCCCACTGTAGCATGGAGTTTCACTCCTTGTAGTGCTGCTCTACTGTGCTTCCTGTAAAGCACACCAGGCATTCACTCTGCCTGAGAACTCATTAATGCGTTTAAGCCAACCTTCCACAGGATCTGTTTTTTCTGCAGAAAAATACATAATAGACAACAGTGGTTATGGGTTCGTATCCCTTCCATGTTCCAGAGAACAAGTACCCACTGTTACCTAATAGTTTCCCAGTCAGTGATCCTCCTTTGAACCAAAAGTTAGATGCCTAGTAGATTTCTCTTTGAACTAATAGCAAAAAACTTTATGGTAGGATTACAAAGACACACTATCAGAATACTTTCAAGCCCATTTTACAAGCTGTGTCATCGACCAACTGGCGCTTGAGGCCCTTTGTGAATGGATCTGCCAGGTTCTCCTGACTCCGAACATCAACCATTGCAATTACACCTCTTATGATAAGATCGTGTACTGCCCTGTGCTTCAATCGCATAGTTCTTTTCTTCCCGTTGAAGAGGTCATTTGATGCCACCGCCGCAGTCGTCTGGTTGTCACAGTATATCGGTATCGCCGGTATCTGAGCCCCAACCACTGGAAGATCATACATGAGCTCCGGAAGCCATTCTGCTTCATCTGCTGCAGTTTCAAGTGCATAGAATTCAGATTCCATGGAGGAACGAGAGAGTATAGTCTGCTTCTTCGACTTCCACGATATAGCAGCTCCACCCAAGGAAAAGACATATCCACATGTGGATCTCTCGCTTTCCACCTCTAAACACCAGCTAGCATCACTGAAGCCTTCCACTATTGTCGGATACCCGTTGTAGTGCAGTGCATATGTCTGAGTTTTTTTGAGATATCTCATCATCCGCTTCACAGCTTTCCAGTGCTCAACCCCTGGGTTGCTTGTGAACCGACTCAGCATTCCCACGGCGAAAGCTATGTCAGGCCTTGTGGCAGTGGTTGCGTACATCAAACTTCCGATAATGCTAGAATACTCCAACTGCCTGACGCTTTCCCTTGAATTTGGCTTCAGCTTCTGATCACACCTGTATGGTGTATCGATCCCTGAAAGATCCTTATACCCATAGCGTGTGAGCATCTTCTCAATGTAGTGAGATTGTGACAACGCTACTCCAGTGTCTGTCCTGATGATCTTTATGCCCAAGATGACATCTGCATCCCCCAAGTCCTTCATACTGAACTTGGTTGAGAGGAACTTCTTTGTCTCTGTGACACAGCCTATATTCGTACCTAGGATTAGCATGTCGTCCACGTACAGACAAACGATGACTCCTCTTCCATCAGCGAACTTTGTGTAAACACATTTGTACGTCTCGCTGACTCTGTAGCCGTTTGACCTAATAACTTTGTCAAACTTCTCATGCCACATCTTGGGAGCTTGCTTCAAACCATACAATGATTTCACCAACTTGCAGACTTTGTCTTCAAGACCTTTGACGACAAATCCATCTGGCTGTTGCATGTAAATCTCTTCGGTCAGCTCCCCATTCAGGAATGCGGTCTTTACATCCATCTGATGTATCACCAACTTATGTATAGCTGCTAGAGCGATTAACATCCTGATGATGGTCATCCGGGCTACTGGAGCGTACGTGTCAAAGTAGTCTATCCCCTGTTTCTGAAAAAATTTCTTGGCTACCAGCCTGGCTTTGAACTTGTCAATAGTTCCATCTGCCTTCATCTTCTTCTTGAAGATCCATTTACATCCGATGGGCTTTTCTCCTTCAGGTAGATCTACCAACACCCATGTGTTATTGGAGGTGATAGAGTCAAACTCGTCATTCACTGTCTCCTTCCAGAAGATAGCATCTCTGGTCTTCATCGCCTCATCATAGGTAAGCGGATCTGCTTCCACATGATAGGTGACAAAGTCATCTCCGAAATCTTTCGGTCTCCTCGCTCGCTTAGCTGACGGCTCTGCGAGTTCTGGTACAAGAGTTGTTTTCTCAACAACAGCTTCTTCTTGGACTACTGGCTCATATGAGATTTCAGTCTCATTTGCACCTACATCATTTTTCGGAATGTCCGAAAGAACAATGTTTTTGTCTTTTGCAAACTTGTCTTCAAAGTATTCGGCATCGCGAGATTCGATGATATAATTTGACTCAATATCAAGAAATCTTCGAGCATCACTCTTCTCGGCATATCCCAAGAAGATCGCCTTCGTAGTCCTTGTCCCTAGCTTCTGAATCTTCAGATCTGGGAGCTTCACATACGCCAGACACCCCCACACTTGAATGACATTCAAGTTTGGTCTGACTTTGAACCAGAGTTCATGAGGAGTTACGTCCGAAGTTGCATACGGCACTCTATTTAGAATAAAAGTGGCCGTCAATGCAGCTTCTCTCCAGTAGCATTTTGGAAGGCCTGCAGTAAGCAGCATAGAATTCATCATTTCTGTTAATGTTCGGTTCTTCCTCTCTGCTACTCCGTTGGATTGAGGAGAATATGGAGCAGTAGTCTCGCATATGATTCCATGTTCTTTACAGAATGATGTGAATTCATGAGACCTGTACTCCCCACCTCGATCACTTCTCAACCTCTTGAGTTATTGTCCAGTCTGCCGTTCAGCTTCGGCCCTGAACTCTCTGAACTTCTCGAAAGCTTCGTCTTTAGACTTGAGCAAATAGACGAACGCGTATTTTGAGAAGTCATCGATAAAGGTTATGAAATACTTTATCCCGACCTTCGTGGAGAAATGTTTGAAGTCACAGATATCGGAGTGCACCAACTCCAGAAGATCTGTGCTTCGATTGACCCGATGAAAGGGTTTTCTTGTGATCTTCGTCTGAGCACATACTTCACACTTCTCCACCTTACCCCCACATTTGGAGATAAGTCCTAGACTAGACATTTTGTTAATTCTTTTACAATAAACATGTCCTAGTCTATTATGCCACAACTCAAGAGAATAGTCAGAAAATACAACTGTATTAATGTCTTCAAACTGGTTAACAAGCTGAATTTAACCATTCCTTCGGTTTGATAAGCCTTTCCGAAGTATGTTCCTTTCTTGGACATCACCATCTGACCAGCATTGATGTCCATCCTCAAGCCTGTGTTGCAAAGCAGGCTCCCAGAGATCAGGTTCTTGGCAATCGCCGAAACATGCTTCACGCCTTGAAGCGTCAGAGTATTTCCAGAAGTGAGTTTCAGTTCCACGGTCCCGATCCCCAGAACTTCAGCTTGGACCTGGTTCGCCATGACAACCTTCTCAGATATCGGCTGGTATGTGACGAACCATTCCTTGCCAGAACAGACATGGCAAATCGCACCAGTGTCTATCCACCAGTCAGAGTCAACCCCCACATTTGTGACCTGTGCGATCATAGCAACAAAGTTAGAAACCAATGAAACCTTATTAGGCTCACCTTTCTCTGATTATTTAGGCTTAGATCTGCATTCACTCTTGTAGTGGTCTTTCTTGTCACAATTGTAACAAGTCACGTGGGACTTAGTCTTCTGTTGTTTGAAAGAAGGACCCTTCACTTTTAGATTAGTGAAGTCCTTCTTCTTGGGATGAGAAGCCGCCTGCTTCCCCTTGGGATCTCTCGTCTGCACAAGATTGACTTTAGCCAACTGTTTGGACAGAGTGTCCACCTTCTGTTGGGAACGCATCTCGTCCTCAACATGGATCTCTTGAAGTAGATCTCTCAAGCTAATGTCTAGCTTCTTTCTGTGCATCCTTGCATAGAAGGTACTCCATCCAGCAGGAAGTTTTGAGACGATCCCTCCGACGACAAACTTGTCGGGAAGGGGCATATCTTCGTCTTCCAGTTTCTGACGCAGCTTCAGAAATTCCTTCACCTGCGGCAGCATGGACTTTTCGTCCTCAAAGAGCAATTTGTGATATTTTTCAACCACAAACATTTTGCTCCTGTTCTTGTCTTCTTCATACAGATTTTTCACAGACTCCCATATGTCTCTGGCAAGTTCCTTCTTCGAGTAGGATTCTGCCAGGGAGACCTCCATAGCATTCAGGATGAGAAGCCTGCATATGCTATTTTTCCTTCTCCACTTGGCCTGGAGTTTGGTAGCCGCGTTGATTGCGGCAGAAGATCCAGTGTCTGGAACAGAGGGTTCTTCCTCTAACAGAACATGATCAACGTCTTTCAGTTGAAGAGTTAGGTAAACCTTTATCTTCCAGACTTGATAGTGCTCTCCATCGAACTTTTCCAACTTGCAGAAGTCCGATTGGAGTAGCGAAGCATTAATGTTTTCCATCTATACGGATCTTGCTTTGAGATTGTTAGTCCCGGGACTTGATCAAAGATGAAAAAACTGATGCAATCGAGATCTGAGATGTCACACAAAACTTTGCAGTGATCAAACTCAAGATCTACGATGGTACAATAAAACAAATAGCCAAAGTACAATCTGAAGGAGTAAAATAGAGAAGAGAAGATCTCTCGTTCTTCCTTGCAAACATGTTGCAATTGGGACAGAACGAGTTACAATAAACTGGAGGAAGATTAGATGAAGAACAGTTGCTGGGGTGTCAAAACACCGTTGCTCAAAGCAAGATTCGTCCCACACGATCTGCTTCCAGGAACCAGCAAGTTGAAGAACTTGTGGAACGCTCGAAAACACCTCTGTTCTGACTCCTCGGATGAACTTGCAATGGCGGCATCAACTCTCTCTCTCTCTTTCTCATTTTCTGACTTCTATTTTTCGTAGTAGTCACAAAGGAGGCCGGAAGAGAGTATATATAGAGAGAGGGTGGAAACCCTAGCCGCCTCTTCAGTTATGGAAAGATTGAATCAAATCCCAAAAGATATCAACGAGATTTAATTCAAATCCCACGAGATTTAATTCAAATTCCACAAAATTAATTCAAATCCCACAAAGATAGGATCTGAATTAATTCAAATCCCACAAAGATAGGATCTGATTTAATCGCATTGATTCAGCCTTTCCATTACTGATTTGAATCTGCACAGTCAGCGGATCCCTCCATGCAGCAGCAGCAGCAGCCTGGCCGCATGAGCCTAATGGCCGCATGAGCCGCATGACGTGCTAAGTGCAAAGTGTGCCAACAAAATGCCACATTACGCCTCATGAGCCCATGAGCCCGAGTCCGAGTCGGACTTAGCTCCAAATGGAATTAATCCAAGAGAATGACAAAAGCATTAATGCTTAATCCTTGGAGCCTTATTCTTACCTTCTTGTAAAATCACCCACATGGTTTCCTCCTTAGGGTCACCACCCCATGTGCATCTCTCAACAATACACCCAAGTATATATGTTGAGATAACTCATGGTGCATTTTCGATGTGGGACTAAAATTTACAAGACATGTTGAGAACAAGCTCTCTCCATGTAAAGAAAAGCACCAACAAAAGCTTCATTTGGGGTATCATAAGCACGAAGCCCCTTTTTCATCTTCACCACCACCGTCAAAGAGAAAGAAGACGACTAAGAAATCTTCCTCTTAGGGAATAAGGTCTACAACTACCTCGAGAAGGAGCACATCCATTCCTTCCCCAATGAAGGAATCTACAACATTACCTCCTCCACCTGCAGAGGTAGATCCGGTCTTAGATGCTATGGCTATAATTATTATTCCAATCACATTTATACCACCTGTCATTTTTTGTCTCATAACTATCATTGATCATGACAATAATGTACCCAGCTACCGTGTCTTCAAGAACTATACATAAAATAGTAGTTGAATTCGTTCACTCATCGTATGAGAATTCCCTGCTGGGGTTGATGCAGACACTACTGGGGTTACCGAAGAACCATAGTTAGCTACAATAGGAGGTAGAAGAGGAATAAATGGGTAGCATGATGAGTGCTGGCTCTCCCCACAAATCAATTTCTGCTGCAACTTAGGGGACGTTTGGTACGTGGAATACTATATAGCCGGAAATTCTATATTTCTGGTAATCAAATTTCAAGGAATTAAATTTCCTGGAAAATTACATTCTCATGTTTGGTGACAATGTAAATATTCCCGAGAAAAAAAGAAAAAATAATAATTAAAAACGAAAAAAAAATCTGTAAAAACGAAAAAAAAATGGTAAAAACGACAAAAAATTGGTAAAAACGACAAAATAACAAAAAAATGACAAAAACGATGAAAAACGACAAAAAATCGGTTAAAACGACAAAAAATGACAAAAAAAAGGACAAAAAATGTATAAACGACAAAAAATAACAAAAAAGGGGTAAAAACGATAAAAATAACCAAAACACAACAAAAAACGACATAAAATCGGTAAAAACGACAAAAAAAACCAAAATGCAGCAAAAATGACAAAAAAATCGGTTAAAACGACAAAAAATCGGTTAAAAACGATAAAAAATCGGTTAAAACGACAAAAATAACTAAAAAGCGACAAAAACGAAAAATAATCGATAAAAACGACAAAAAGGAAAAAAAATCGGTTAAAACGACAAAAAAACCAAAAAGCGACAAAAACGACAAAAAATTGGTAAAAGCGACTAAAATAACAAAAACGGCATAAAATCAGTAAAAATGACAAAAAACCGACTAAAAATCGGTAAAAACAACAAAAAAAGAAAAAAAACGAAAAAAATCGCTTAAAATGATAAAAATTGACAAAAAAGCGACAAAAAAAAACAAAAATTGGAGAAAAACGACAAAAAATAATCAAAAAGTGACCAAAAAAAGACAAAAATGGGTAAAAACGACAAAAAATCGCTCAAAATGACAAAGAATTGGTAAAAACGACAAAAAATGACCAAAAAGCGATAAAACGACAAAAATAATCAAAAAGTGACAAAAAGGACAAAAAATGGGTAAAAACAACAAAAATCGCTTAAAACGAAAAAAAATTGGTAAAAACGACAAAAATTCGCTTAAAACGAAAAAATTTTGGTAAAATCGATAAAAATTGACAAAAAAGCGATAAAAACGACAAAAAAAATGTTCAAAACTAATCAAAATTGATCAAAAAAGAAGAAAAAAATGTAGACAATTTTTTTTTTTGTCCGGGCAAAAAAAAAATACCCACCTATTCTCAAGGGATATAATTTTCATGTTTTGTGGGTAAACTATTTATCCGGGTATTTATAATTTTCGGAAATAAATTTTTTATAAGACAAACAAACGTGGTAATAGATTCTCATCTTAAATTTTTCAGGAAATAAAAAAAGAGCTTTGCTATGCCTACAACCAAATTTTACAACTCTTCTACAATCGGACACGTGTCGGGCTTCGATTGGAGGAGGGAAAAAAATGGTGGAGCCGGGTGGAGCCCATGTAGCAGGGGGGGTGAGAGTGGTGGTGGGACCCGGTGGGACCCATGTGTAAGGGGTGGAAAAGAGTAGTTGTAAGAAGGTTGTAAAAATTTGGTAGTAAACTTAGCATTTTTCATAAAAAAAAATACCGCGTAACAATCGCCCCCCTTAGAAGCTGTTGTAAAGGCTTCTAAAGTTGTTGAAGAACGAACCCCACGTCAATACCGGGTACGTTCCTTTCTCAACTTTCATCAGAGCATAGACTTCAGGCTGCTAGTCCGAGGATGATGACAACCAAAGCGGGAATAAGACAATGTATCATTTTACCCTCTTCCACAAGATTCACTTTCTAGCTTTACATTACCTTGTAATGATAATGTTTTTTTTGATAATCTGCATGCACAACAAAATAAGAGGAAGCCCCTCCTTTAAAATTGAAACCCCTTCATCCAATGACATGGACACTAATGAAGTTTATGCTTAAAAGATTTCTGAAGCTATTTCAGAATATGTGGAGGCTACTTTTGAGCGCAAGGAAGTTGCTTCTGAACACATAGAGGTTGCTTTTGAGAAAATTGAGGTTGATGTCGAGGATCCCTCCACCATTGAATTGGCCACATTCTAAGTTATAATGAATATCGAACCACATGTACTTGAGGTAGCCAAGGAAACTACTAGTCCTCCATCTCCTGTTATCATTGGAGGTTTAAGAATTTGACCTTAAATAATTTCATTTTCGATAATCCAACTTGATTATTAAAAAATTTGTTCTTTGTAGCTTCATCATCCAAAGTACAACCATCAACTATTGTGGTTGCATCAAGTAGTGCAGTTACAATGAGTCCACCTGCTCCCATGAGAACTCCTTCGCTGAGAATATCTATGACCCCAAACTTGGAATCTTGAATGGATATGATGGTGAACATTCTAGTGTTTGGCTTTTATAGCACCTTAGAGGGTAGTTTTTCTTTTGTGATTGATAAGAGCATCTCATTTGACGAGCTCAAAAGAATCATTGTTCCTCAAATTGACTTGATCAAGATGTTAGGAAGCGAGCATCGAGCTCAAGATTTAGAGCTTATTTTAAAAGAACTCGACAATCAGTTCACAATTTGGTCCAACTACGATATGGCGATTCTGACTCCTCTTATCAATGAAGAGTATGAAAATGTAGTCTTTAAACTCTGCTCACTTCTAGACAATTATGAGAAGAAAATGAAAGTCCGAGAAATGCGTAAGAGAGTACTCAATGCTGAGTGGGATAAACTTACCTCTTCCTTAACCTTCCATACTTCTCAATAGGAAAATGTTACTTCTAGGATAGTCAAAGTAGAAGAGCAAATGTGGGAATCCCAGGGCTTACTACAAATATCAAAGGAAGATATGAGGATTGAGGCCGAAGAATCTAAGTCGCTAAGTAAAAAAAGCTACTTTTGCCGAGCATGACAACAATGAAATCGAGCAAGAGTGGGCTAAAATGTTTGCAAAGTATACTCGCTTGGCTAAGAATGACGACTCTATCAATAAGAAGCAACAACCATGGCTCAAGCCAAGAAAGAGTCCAAAATAAAGTCATTAAGCTATCCAAACCTCCTTAGTGATATGTAACTTTTGTCTTTCAAGAACGCTTTTGTATCTTCCTTTTTAGCACTTAAAAATAAAACGTTAATCTTTATGGCCAAACTTGCTTATGTGCTATAAGAGGTATGAAGGACATGATAGTGAAGTTTTAAAAGGTGAAGTATGCTCAGAGGTAATATGGACATGGCAAAGAGGATGAAGAAAGACTTTAGTGGCCCATTGGTCATAGTCACACTTGATTTTGATAATCAACGTAAAATAATACGCAGCTACAGGTACAAAAATAGAACATCTACTTATATACTGCTACCATTCATCGTCTTCATCAAACAACAGATGCTGATCAAGACATTTATCATATTTTATTCTGTATTTTATACTTTATTAAGTCTAGGAAAAATGTGAGGTCGATCGGATTGGCAACTGGCTGTGCTATTAAACTCCACTTTCAAAATAGCCTACCTATCCATAAAATAGGCCACTCCACATTCTATACTAGCCAATACCCAATATCCAATACCCAAAAAGCTAAAAACCTAATATACCCTAAAATCCATATTCATTAAGGACACAAACTGGTCAGAAAACTCACCATAAGAGCTCGGCCAGAGTTCAACCCGAGTTCGGTCAGGTTAGTTTCTGAAATCTTGTCGTCTTCCTGAAGATCTACAACCAACTTTTGAATTACGAAAAATATGCACCCAAACTCATGCTGAGTTCTGCCCATAAAAATGCTAAAAATAGATAAAAAGTTTCCATTCCAAATCATTTCATCTATTCTTCTCTTCTCTATCTATTCAGAAGCATTCAAGAGCTTTACACTTTCATATCTAGCCTTTGACAACTCATAGCCAATCCAAGTTCCATTCTGGTTCGATCTAGAGTTTGGTTCGAGTTTGTAAAGAAGGCTTTCTAGAAATGTTCCAGTTTTCAAGTTCGCCTTATTTGAAGTTGCGAGTCATTCAGATAAAAACTCGTATTTGTAAGGAGCTGCAAGCACTTCAGATTCAAAGCTTGTGCCATAGTGGATTAACATCGAACAAGAGTACTCGAGACTGGACGAGTCCTCTCAGAGAGAAACCAGTATACATCGCTGTGTCATGAGTTTGCGTTTCTGATGCTCTTTACATTATGCATTTAATTTCATATAGTTTGTTACCATATGCCTAATACTTACTATCTGTGACACTGCATATAATTTTAATTTAGTGATTATCATTCCGTTGTACACACGCACTCTATTCCCCTCTAGAGGTGCTCAACGTTCCTACAGACTTTTCTTCTCTGAGGTAATATGGAAATGGCAGAAAATGTCAATGAGTTCCAATGGGGAATGGGTTTGACATAGTTCAAAGGTGTAGAGTGGATATAACTATTTTCTTGAATATATTACTTACTCAACTTGAGATTAGCAAGAGAATTTTCACAAGAGCATCTCGTAAAGAGACTATTCCTAATCCAGCTGAGGATTAGAAATAAGAAATCATTAGATTAACTGGGATCCAAATATAGTTTTTTTTGTAGTATTAAAGTCGCATTGTGATCTCAATAAGAATGTCTTATAGGATATGGGGACAATTCTACTGGAAAACCTTTTTGGGTCTGTTACCCATGGTGTATTCAAAACTCTTGAATATAGATACTAGCTCGAAAACACATATATCACTGTATATTTTACAAATGTGGTACTACACATTTTATTTTATACTGTACTTGGATTAAATATAGTTCTTCTTAAGAAACTTGCCATTGATAGGCACCATGAGCAAGTTGCCATTTGCTTAAAGCCTGTAAGATCCTTTGGAATATATTGACTCCACTATGAACAGGCCCTTCCATTTGGCTTGAAATTTGCCTTTGCTATTATATGTCATGATCGTAGGTCTTCTCACTACTATAACCAGTCACGAACTTAAAATACCCTTTCTTTTACCATTTTTGTTAAAGGCTTTGGAGATACGAGCTTGATGTAGCTCAATGTGTTGTTGAGCTTATAGACGTTTTTTATCAAGTATTTCCAACTCTTGCAACCGTAAGCGATCATTATCTTCGATAGTCAATTCATTGAAAAGAGCTACTCTGAGAGAAGAAATCTGAATTTCCAAAAGAAGTATTATTTCACATCCGTAAACTAAAGAATATGATATACTATCAGTTGGTGTTCGTACCGTATCTATTAAGTGTACAACATTCACCAAGTTTTTTATTCCTTTGCGTTTGTTGGACAAAATGAACTTCTTGAGTAACTGTATAATAGTCTTGTTAAAATCTTCTTCTAACCCGTTAATGGTAGGGTTGTATACTATAGAAGCTATGTTCTGAATAAAATTCTTATTGCAGAATCGATGGAATGCATAGATTATAAACTGTAGCCTATTGTCATGTATGATCCTTCGGAGAATATTGAACCGGTAGATGACATGGTGTTTGACGCGGCTAATTATATTGGACATCTTCACTTCACTGAGTGGTATTGTTTTTGCCATTTGGAGAAGTAATTGATTATTGCTAGGATGAACTGACGTCATTTGACAGAAGGGATGATAGAACCAATGATGTGCATATCCTATGCTTCGAATGGCCATAAAGCAGTCCTCAGGTGTAGAAACTTCGATGGTTGGTGTATAAAGTCTGCATAAATTGGACATGACCTGCATTTTTGGCATTATCTATGATATTTGCTACCATTATGGGCCAATAATAACAATTTTTTTGAGGCAATCATGTAACTTAGGACCTAGTTGATGTGCTCCATATTTAATGCCTTTCTAAGGGTACTACCACTTTTACTTGGGGCTAGCCCTTACTTGGGGGCAGCCCAAGAAGGTGGAACTTTTACTGGGGGCTGCCCAAAAGTTGCTTGGGGCTAGCCCAAACCCCCAAACCCTCATTTTTATTTCATTTCCTTATTTTCTTTCTCTCTCTTCCAAATTCTCTAAAACCCTAAAATCCTATCCCCTCCTCCGTCGCCTCCCCGTCAACCCCCGTCGGCCGCCACCACTCCGCCCGGCAGATCTTCTTCCTCCTCCGCCTCCGCCTCCGTAACCTCCTCTCCCGCCTCTCCCTCCCCCTCCGCCGCCCCTCCCCCTCCGACGACTCCTACTCCTTCCAACCTCCTCTCCCGCTCCTTCCTCCTCTCCTCCCTCCTCCTCCAGGGAACCTATAAGGAAAAGCCTGAGAAATCCTCATTATATTCGCAGACAACTTGTCCATCGTAGATCTAGGGTTGGGTCGTTCCTTGTTGGGAGGGTTTGTTGTAGAGTGAACTACAGTAGACCTACAAAAAATGACAAATTAAAATTTTACTAGAAGATGCAAAGCAAAGTCTCCTTTAAATTGAAGAACAAATTGTCACAAAAAAATCACGCATTCTGGGTCAAGCACACCCACAGTTACATGTACCACGCTGACTTCAATGAATTGGTTCCTAACTCTTTGAAATATCATTCGTGGACAGATGCAAAGCATGTGAATGTTCAAACAATAGTGTGTTCCCTGACAATGAAAGAAACCTTCAAGAAATCTAGATAACAAAGTGTTCTATACCAACTTTCTTAACAGAAAGTTTGGATTAGGACTTGCAACCCCGCTTTCCCAATTTTAGGAAATTTTAAAATTATTATGATATTTAAAGAATATGTTATATTCAAGTTTTTGTTTTTTCTAATTTAAATTTCATGACTAGTATTTTAAGAAGTTATATTAATTGGCATGGTTAGTTAATTAACTAACTATTTCGGATAATAGTTAATTTAGAGTGTTCTTCAAGTTTCCAATCACTTGTAACCACCATAACAACTTTCTAACCAACTTTTAGGGAGAATGTGTAATTAATCAATTTTTATGGGGGGTTCTTTGCAATTTTCCCTTTTCCCCATTTCTTATATATTTCAGACAGGGAGAGAGAGTGGAGCTCTGATCATTATTTTTCTTCAGCTAAAATTCCCAAAGGCCGAGCTCTCTTTCACTTCCCTTTCTTCTTCCAAATCCATCCCCAAACCCTAACCCTAACTTCGTGGAGCCGGCCATGGCGGTGGTGGTCGCACCCCCACGGCATACGACAACGATTGATGAGCTTCCTCTTCAACGGTGTTCATTTCTAGGACAACGACGACCACGACGAGGAGATACCACTCCGCGACGCAGCAACGAGTCTCTTCCGATCCAGGAGTCGATACATGGTGAGTTCATTTTGATCTCTCAATTTCCCGAATTGTCTGGTTTCGATTGATCCGTTCGTTTGATTTCATTTCTTAGATCGGTCGAATTTGCTTCGAATCGATCGAATCGATTGGGAGATTCCATCTCGATCAAGAACCGCTCCAGATCTGGTGGGAATTTTTTTTCCAAATTCTTTCATGTGTGTGCACAGATCCTTCCATATTCTAAATTCTTGATCGATGGGTTCAGGTTTTGTTTGTGGGTTGAATTTGAAATTAAGTTTGAATCTAGTTCGTAATCTAGCCGACAATTGGAGAACGGTGAGTCCGTTGATCTGAGACCTTCATTTCTTGACATCTTGGTTTATTGGTATTTGAAGGATAATGACAGTTCTTCTAAATGAACTTTTCTCTTCTTGTGAACGATATGTGTTTGTTAGAATGCTGCAGTGAGCTCTTTGGATTCAGAATCGTGTGTCCGATCCTGGAGACATGTCCTCATTCGGTCTGATCTTCCTTCAGGTAATTCCTTGTCTTTTAATGATTCTAGAGTAATTTTGCCATGGTTTGTTGATGTGTGTAGTTGTGCCAGGACGTGACCGTGTCAGTTGACCGGTGTTCAGGATGTGTGCGTGTCCCTATACTGCTCGTGTTCAGTATTGAGTGTGTCTGGAGTGGTGTTGTGTCCATCGGGTTCGTGTCCGTTTGTGGGACGTCGAGTACTGATCAAGAAATAGCAGTTGGCGGGCTTTGGGAGAATTTAATTTGATTTTACATTTTGTATATAATTCCTGTATAATTTTCCTTATGGATTTTGATGGGATTCAATTTATATGTGTGTTCTCTGCTCTTCTTCTTATGTGGAGTGCTGTTGTAAAGTTGGAGTACTAATTTTAAATATTTCAGGCTAAGCTTAAGTAATGCGTTCTTGCTGAGTCTTGTGTTTGTGTTCAGCTGGTGGGCTTTGGTTATACTAGTGATGGTGCTGGATACTAGTGCTGGGTATAGCCATAGACATTAGTGTGGGTTTGTAGTAAGTTTGGGTTGGAATGTCTGTAGGTTCGATTTGTATAAAGTGGATTTTTTTAGTTGTTCATGGTGTTATTTGCTAATGGGTTGTATGGGTTATGAGTACAGTCCTTGTTTTGATTCTAGTTGGGTTCTTGAGATTCAGGGAAAAATCAACTTGTCCAGGTTTATGTTTAAACAGGGAGATGAATCAAGTATGCAGGTTCTCTATTTTGCTAGTGTCCTGAACATTTGGTGAAGCATTAGGATTGTGGTTATATTGCAGGTAGTTGGGGCAGTTGTAGTAGGTTCAAGTTAGTAAGCTTGGATCTTATGCAAGAGCAGGTGTTCAATTAGAAACATTGGTTGTGGTTCAATGATTTAGATGGTTGACTGTTTAGTTTGGGTTGGGAAAACATTTTTGGCCGTTGGCTATATATAGATTTCAAGTTAGAGTTGAATCACTGTGTTGTGGCTGGTTGAACTTTCAAACTACATATAGTGTGTCTAAACTCTCAGGGAAGGATGATTAGGGCTTATGTGTATGGCAGTTAGAAAATATTGTAATGCATATTTTCAAATTAACTATATATATAAGAAGTATCAGTTTAATAGAGGTAGTCATTTATTGCTAAGTATTTATATCCTAGTTATTATTTTGTTAAACCCTTTCCTTGCTACTTTTATCTATTCTAAATTGGTATATATATATATATATATATATATATATATATATATATATATATATATATATATATATATATATATATATATATATATATATATATATATATATAGGTTAATTCTTAAGCTAGTTTGTGTATACATATTTAGTTTATTAGTAGAATTGAATTATTAAATTATTTAACTAGCTAGAAATAGCTAAGTTAGTGCCATTATTTAGATTTTAATCAAATCCCAAATTGTTCAGGTGAACCTACAGATCTACTACTACTACTCGATCACCCTGAGCAAGGCAAGTATACTCCTCGGACTTGTCCATTTCTTCATGTCTTGTATATTCATTCTTGTATCTCATTGTTGACATGATATATCACAAGATTGTCTTGTATCATGTTTTCTTGAGTACTTGTGTCTGGGAGAGAAAATACTACAGATGTGTAATCAAATCCAAGTTACTATTCATGTGAATAGCTTAGGCCCCGCATCGTGCACGCGGGACCGAAGCCGTACCATTTTATGTTCCCTGAATCTACCCAAGCCGATCATACACTCTGGATGTATTTCGATATATTGCACACTTCAGGTTCATGTTGTATTTCATGTTCAGGACTCATTTCATATTTCCTGTATTTACTTTTCAGTATTCATGTTCAGGTTTCATGTCTTGTTCTTATTTCTCATACTTTATATATATTTCCTGTATTCTTGTTCATACCAAGATGTTCATGTTTATTTTCTCTGATATACTTAGCTCCGCTCCTGACTAGGATATGTTGCAGGTGTACTTGCAGGGTACCATTCTACCTTATCGGCCAGAGCCAAGGATATTAGCTGAGTAGGATGAAGCAATGATTTAGCTTGAGGCTTCAGGTTTAGACTACATAGCTTTACTCCTAGATATTGTCTTTAGAGTTCATATCATATTTCATTCCTGTTGACTCTGGTACCTTTATGATGTATGGATTTATGGATTATGGTGATCTTCTGGGAACATTTTTAGATGCTGTGATTGTGCACATTCATGTTTATCTGGTTATATTTCCCTAGCTTGGTATAGCTTACTTCGTCGTGTCTATCGACGAAGGCTGGGCGTGTCAGACTCGTGTCCGATTGTTCGGGAGCGGGTCGTGACAGGATTGCCAGCATCCTGGCAGTCCTTCTTCATATTAGGACTGCCAGGATTCTGACAGTCCTAACCCAAACACTCTGTGAAGATAGTGTTCTATCCAAACTCTCTTCACAAAGAGTTTGGATTAGGAATGCCAGCTACCTGGCAGTCCATACTTCATGAAGGACTGCCAGACTGCTGGCAGTACTAACCCAAACGTACTGTAAAGAGAGTTTGGATATGAAACTCTCTTCACAAAGAGTTTTATACATGACTGTCAGCCCCATGGCAGTTTTTCATTAAGTTAGGACTGCCAGGGGGGTGGTAGTCCTGTCCCAAACTCTTTGTGAAGAGAGTTTGGATATAAAATTGTGAAGAAAGTTTTATACAGGACTGCCATCCCCTGGCAGTCCTTCATTAAGTTAGGACTGCCAAGGAACTGGCAGTCTGGTCCTAAACTCTCTGTGAAGAGAGTTTGGATATGATATTCTCTTCACAGAGAGTTTCATAGAGGACTGCCAGTCCCATGACAGTCCTACAAGAATTTGGCTAACACAAATATGTATCAGTTGCCAAGGCTTTTTATTTGAATTATGGGGATTTCTTTTTGTCATGCTGGCTGCTGTTATGTCAGGGTTTCGCTGATCTATGACTCAAATTCTTTTGCAGGTTTGTTATAATTCTTCGTTTCAGTTGTTCAAAAGAAAACAAATGTGTTTACAATATCTTTAATTAACATTCTTTATCTGAATCTTGACTCTTTCTATGCATGTGACCTTCAAACGACATGAAGAAAGAGAGTTATGGTAAGCAATTTCTCATTGCTATTGAAACACATTACACTAAATTCTCACCTAGAACCATAGTTTATGATTACATACAACTATTTAAGAAATTAGTATGCTTAACAACAAGTATACATGCTCCTCGCACATGGATAACTTCCTTGCTGATGCCATATGGATTTTTTTGTTTTAGCAGCATAAAGTTTGAGTAAACTGCAACGTAGTTTTTTTTTCCTTCTTTTTCTTTTTTTCTTGTCAGATTATTATGAGCTCTTTGACATTTGTTTTGCTGCAGGTCTGAAGAACCCATTACTCTGACGAGCTATGTTACCCCTGTGATGACATTAGCTACTGCAATGTTGGAAGGAAAGAAAAATTTGGGGAAAAATTTGGGCTAGGGTTTAATTCTATGACCTAGAAATGTTGGAAGAGAAAAAAAAGTAGAGAGAGAGAAGAAAATAGTTGAGGGAGAGAGGAAAAGAGTAGAGGGAAAGAGAAAAAGAAATGAAAAGTTGTTATTTATACCATTCTTTCGGCTAGCCCCAAGTAAAAAAATGGATGGCAAACTTATAATTTTTTTTGAACATTTTTGGGCTAGCCCCAAGTAAAGTGGTATTGCCCTTAGAAAAAGCCCATATTTACCCTCATGAGCCTCTAAAAGAGCCACTTTTGCTTTTAAGTTAGACATGCATCAAGAAAAAGTCCATCATAGGGACGTCGATATAACATCTTCGTTACCATATCCTAGTTGAATATGAGGGAGCGTCACCAAGTAGAAGCTACTTCCTTCAGATCGCCTGGAAGATTTCTATATACAACATAGACTATGAGGGGGAACCTCTAATCTTGGGGTTTGAAGTATGTAGTGCCCGACACCTGACGTTGCGTTGACTGGAGGGTAGACCGAGCCAGTTAGTAGGGAAAACTATCTTAAGAAAACCTTGCCGGTATTGATTGATCGAGACTTGAGAATTGTGTCTATTTCCAATTTATGGACTTGCTTAGATGGCTTATGGTCCCAAGATGCAGTGAATCATACTTGGTGAAGGAAATCTAAATAAAAGCTTCTTTCCAACCTTTTCATTGTGGTTTTGTTGGATGTTTTTGTTGGCCCATTCCATGGCCACACCCGATTTTAATAATCGACATGGACTTCAGTCAATACACAAAATATACAGACTGCTGCTAATCGTTTCAAGACGTGTGAAATCAATATCGACAAGCGTCGTACTACTGCATCATCAAGCACATAAATCATAAATCTGAAGATTACTTTCATTGGGATCCAGTCTGAGTCATTTTATAATTTATTATGTATTTTATCATTATTGAGTCTAGGATTTAAATTGTAAGATCGACTAGGTAATACTGGCTTAGGTTAATCTCAGTCCATATTTCTAAAAAGCCTACCTATTCCTATTTCATTTTTACCAAAAGTTCAAAATCATTTTTGTAACAGAATTTGACAAATATTTCGAAATTATCCTAGACAGAACTCAAATCGAGTTCGGCCCGAGTTCGGTCTGAACTCTGCCCGAGTTCGGTCTGTTTGAATTCAAATATCCGTTGCCTCCAAATCTGCATGCAACGTACATATGCAAAATCTTTGTATCAGAACTCTGCCCGAGTTCGGTCTCAGAAAATACCTATAAATAGGAGATATTTTTTTTTTAAAATCACTCATTCATTCTTCATCTTTCTTTCTCTATTCAATAAGTGTTTTCACCCGATCAAAAGCTTTCATATCACACCTATACTTCTCTTAACCAAAAGCCAGTAATATCTATTTCGATCTAGAGTCTTTTGGTGTTCAAGAGTTGTAAAGAGGTTGTTCAAAGTACATCAATTATCTTTGTTGTAGAGCCAGTCGTACGCTTGTCATCAAGCACGGTGTTGTGAAGTTGGTCGTGCACTTGTCACCAAGCACGGTGTTATAAGAGGCTGCAAGCTCTCAATTAGCTTGTGCCTTAGTGGATTAACATCGAGCAAGAGTACTTGAGACTGGATTAGTCCTCTCAGAGGGATACCAGTATACATCGCTGTGTCACTGAGTTTGATCTCTCTATCTCTTGCTTTGTTTATTTACTGTCTCTTATTTACTGCCATAGTTTAAAATTTAAATTGGTGATTATTTTTCGCTGCACTCGCACTCACTCTATTCACCCCCCTCTAGAGGTGCTCAACGGTTCTACAATTGGTATCAAAGCCAAGTTATATTCTAATATAACAAACCTCAGAGAGTATATATGGCAGCCGTGAAATCAATATTCAACGGTGAAGGGCAATCCACAAATAGACCCCCACTATTTGATGGTACAAATTATACCTACTGGAAAACACGGATGACTTTCTTCTTAAAGTCTCTTGACTTTGATCTTTGGTCTATAGTTGTTGACGGTTATAAGAAATCGGCACCTACACTGGTTAACGGACAGCTTGTAGACAAGCCTCATGACAAATATACAGAAGCTGAAAAAGCTAAGGCTAGTCTAGATGCTCGTACCATCAATGCACTGTTCTGTGCAATTGATAAAACGGAGTTCAACAGAGTTTCAACTTATAAAATGTCTCACGAGATTTGGAAACTTCTTGAGGTAACTCATAAAGGTACTTCCCAAGTGAAGGAATCCAAAATTAGTAGACTAACACAGGAATATGAATCTTTTAAGATGAAATCCGGTGAGTCAATTACACAGATGTTTATACGTTTCTTTGATATTACTAATCCTTTGCAATCTCTTGGTAAGGATTACAAAAATCATGAGAAGATCAGAAAAGTGCTACGGGCTCTAACCAAGAACTGGAACCCAAAGGCAACAGCAATCATTGAAGGAAACGATCTCACCATCATGTCTCTGGAAACACTGATGGGCAAGCTCATGACCCATGAGCTTGATCTGCAAGAGTTTGAAGAAGCTACCCCAAAAGAAAAGTCTATTGCCTTCAAAGCTCAAGTCAGAAAATCTACATATAATGATTCTGATGAAGAATCATCAAGTGGTGATGAACAAGCCCTACTAGTGAAGAACTTCAGGAAATTCCTAAAGTTTGAGAAAACAAACAGAAAGAAGAGAGATATCCAAGAAAGCAATAAAGATGAAACCATATGCTTTGGATGGAAGAAGTCAGGGCACATGAAGAAGGACTGTCCAACTTCGAAGAAAAGCAGTCCATATGACAGATCAAGATCAAGCAGAAAAGCAACAACCAGTCGAAAGTATGCCAACACAAGTATCTGGCATGAAAGTGATGCCAGTGATACAGAGGAAGAAGACAGACCCTGTGGAAATGCCAATGTCTGTCTTATGGCGCTTGATAAGGTATCCTCAAACCCTCTATATGATGACTTTACTTTCGATGAATTAGAAAATGCCTTTAGCAAATTACTTGAAGAACACAGAACTATGCTTGATAAGTATAAGCAATCTCGAAAAGAGATTAAGGCATACACAACCGAGATAGCTAGACTGTCCAATCTTATTGAAGATATTAAAGAGACGACTACTACCGGTAACACGAAAGAGATATCCAAACTCAAGGTAGACTATCATGAGGCTATCCTCAAGGTTGATAAGAAAGAAAGAGACTATGTCAAAATACAAGAGTTATATGACATAGAGAAGAAGAAGCACTTAGTCACAGAACAAAGACTCTCAGATATGACTGCTAGATATGAAGAGTCTCTTGCGATTTCTAAAAAGTTAGAAATCAAGTTAGGCAAACAGGCAATACCTGTGACACACCCTAAGTTTAGTCCTAATGCTAAGCATACACCTAAGAGGACTAGAAATCAGAAAGCACGGAAGAAATACGACTATCACCATGCTTTCACTTATAGGTTTTCCAAGAAACCAAATAAGCATATCAACACAGTTTCAACCACCACTGGTTCTAAACTAACTTGTACATATTGTGGTACACATGGACACATATCACAGTATTGTTTAGCAAAAAAACTTGTTGACAATTGCACTTTATTCTGGAGACCTAAAATTAATCAATATGGACCCTTCAGTAAATGGGCACCAAAGGATTCATCTACTTGTTTTGTAGGTGGACCCTCAACCCTCTCATGCTAAAAGCAAGTGGATCCTCGATAGCGGATGTTCGCGGCACATGACTGGTGATGCATCTTTGTTCGCCACGCTATCGATGAAGAAAGAAGGATACGCCTTCTTCAGAAATAGTCTGAGAGGTGATACCATTGGCAATGGCACTGTTGGTATATCTCCTTATCCTGTAATAAAAGACGTTTGTCTAGTTACAGAATTAAAACGTAACCTATTAAGCATAAGTCATTTGGCTGATAATAGTTATGGTATCAATTTTGTAAAAGACAAATGTGCCATATATGATATGTCATCTGGTGATCCCGTATATAAAGGGATTAGAGAATACAATATTTATGTTTTCTTTTTGGAGAGTACTAATAATGTAGGAAGATGCCTAGTAGCTAATCTAGATGAAAGCTGGCTATGACACATGAGACTAGGGCATGCAAATATGGACACTATCTCACGACTGAGCACTAAGAAGTTGGTACAAAATGAAAAAGGCTATTTTTATCAAACAAAAGTGATGCTATTTTTGAATTTTAGATATTTTGCAAAAAGGTACAAAATGAAAAAGGCTTTATGATTACTCGTATCCGAAGTGATCATGGTGGCAAATTCGTAAATTCTGATTTCAAAAAGTTTTATGATGATAGTGGGTATTACCATAAATTTTCTTGTCCTAGAACTCCCCAACAGAATGGTGTTGTGGAGCGAAAGAATCGTACTTTAAGCGAAATGGCTAGAGTCATGCTGAATCAGTATAATCTTCCTAAATATTTTTGGGCAAAAGCTGTTAGCACAGTCTGTCATGTTTTAAATAGGATGTTAATTCGACCAATCTCGAAGAAAATACCATATGAACTTTGGTTTGGAAGGATTCCAAACATGTCTTATTTCAAAGTTTTTGGATTTTGCTGTTTTATCCTGAACACCAAGGATAACTTGGAAAAGTTCGATTCTAAAGCAGATGAAGGGATATTTCTCGGATATGCTGCTAAGAGTAAGGGATATAGAATTTTCAATAAAAGGTCTATGATTGTTGAAGAATTAATTAACGTTACTTTTGATGAGCTTAATAGTCACAGATCCAGCGACAGTGATAATGAAGGTGTACAAGCAAAAACTGAGAAAAGTCCTGTGGAAGATCTGACTCAAAATTTGATTCATTAAAATTCTTAGCAGATCATCCAGAGACACTCATCATAGGTGATGTATCAAAAGGTGTAAGTACACGCTCCTCTCTTAGGGATTCTGAAATAGCAGCAAATGTAGCTTTTATTTCTCAAATAGAACCTAAAAATATAGAAGATGCCTTTTCTGATGAGTTTTGGATTGATGCCATGCAAGAGGAACTAAATCAATTTGAGAAAAACCAAGTTTGGGAACTCGTTCCTAAATCTATTGGTCAATCGATAATTGGTACCAAATGGGTGTTCCGAAATAAACTTAGTGAAGATGGACAAGTTCTACGCAACAAAGAACGTCTAGTGGCACAAGGTTATAATCAAGAAGAAGGTATTGATTATGATGAGACATATGCTCTTGTTGCTAGACTAGAAGCCATCCACATGTTTTGTGCATTTGTATGTTTTAATGATTTTAAATTATTTCAAATGGACGTGAAAAGTGCATTTTTGAACGGATTTTTAAAAGAGGAAGTTTTTGTGAAATAACCCCCTGGTTTTGAAGATTTTTCAAAAACTTGATCACGTCTTCAAGCTTAAGAAAGCACTCTATGGACTCAAATAGGCACCTCGTGCTTGTTATGAACGCCTAAGTGCCTTCTTACTTGATAATAGTTTTTTAAAAGGAAGAATTGATACAACTTTGTTTATCAAATCTTTAAATGATGACATTCTTCTTGTGCAAATATATGTAGATGACATTATTTTTTATTCTAATATGAAAAACTTTGTCAAGAGTTTGCTAAGTGTATGTAGAGTGAATTTGAGATGAGTATGATGGGAGAGCTAAACTTCTTCCTAGGACTTCAGATCAAACAATACTCAAAGGGAACATTCATCAACCAAGCCAAGTATACGAAGGACATACTAAAAAAGTACGACTTCGATAATGTAAAGCCAATCGGAACTCCAATGGCTAAATCCACAAAGCTTGATTCTGATGAAAGTGGCAAACCTGTCGACCAGCGTAAGTATCGAGGTATGATTGGTAGCTTATTATATTTAACTGCTAGTCACCCTGATATTATGTTCAGTATTTGCATGTGTGCACGATACCAGGGAAATCCTAAGGAATCACACCTAATTGTCGTTAAGCGTATCTTCCGATACCTTAAGGGAACTTCTACAGTAGGCTTGTGGTATCCTAAAACCAAATCCTTTGACATGATAGGTTACTCGGATGCAGATTTTGCAGGATGCAAAATAGACCGTAAAAGTACCAGCGGTACGTGTCATTTCCTAGAAAAGGCCTTAGTCTCTTGGTTTAGCAAGAAGCAAAATTCTGTAGCATTATCAACTACTGAGGCTGAGTATATCGCCGCAGGACATTGCTGTGCTCAAATTTTGCGGATAAAGCAAACCCTAGAAGACTACAATCTACACTACACTAAGATTCCTATTTATTGTGATAACACTAGCACCATTAATCTGACTAAGAACCCTGTATGACACTCGCAGTATGACACTCGCGCACAAAACACATTGAGATACGTCATCACTTTTTACGTGATCACCAACAACATGGGGATATCTTCTTAGAGTTTATTGACACAGATCATCAACTAGCAGATATTTTCACAAAAGTACTGGCGGAAGACCGTTTTAATATAATGAGGCGAGAGCTCGGTATACTTGAATTTTCAGATTCATAGTGTAGTATGGTAATTAAATCTAAACTTATGACTCGAAACTTTGAAATTTATTTAACAAAAATTATTTTGGGTACAAGCCTACAACGGGTCTGTCTGTCACCACGACTACGGTCAAAGCGAAGAGGTACTTAAGTGTTCCCCGGTGAACCTTCGTTAGCTGGGACAGTACCCTTACAGCTAACCCAAATAATAAACGCTATTAAATGTAGAAGTCAACAGTCAAAAAGTTAATTTAAAATACTAAAACTGCATTTATGACATCGAAAATACAAGTAGCTGAACTCGGACCGAACTCTGACCGAGTTCGGGCCAAATTCGGGCAGAGTTCGGTCGACGCTGTTCAGCTTCCAGAATCGAACAGCCGGCCCTAGCCCTTATAAACCCCTCATCTCTTCATCTTTTTCATACAACTATTTCGTAAAAAACCTTCTACTTCTCACAAAACTCCTTCCTACTCTTTTCCTTCGAGTTTACAAGGAGTTCTAGTGGGCTACTTAACTTCATCTTCTTCCTCCTTTCCAAGGTACTTCAATTTCCTTTCTTTTTTATCTATGGCTCCAAGCATCAGAGAAGACAGGTTGATCCCTCACAAGCAGGATCTTCCTCGTCCGACTATGTCCCCACCAGTCTTTTCGGTCCAGCTAGATCATTAGGTTCAGATGACTTTGATTCTTGTTTATTTCCTGATAAGGAATTTTCTGGCCTATGGTTTGATTCTTTCTCTGGTCGTAGAATATGCGCTGGAGCTTGCGTAAACTTTACTATTTTTTCTGAATATGCTCCCACATTTGACCATCTCGGCTATCGTGACTTCTTCGAAGTAGCCGATAACATCTACGATAATGCTGTCTGTATGTTTTACTACAACTTGCAGGTAAAACCAAACGAAAACTTCTATTCTTGTGTTGCTGGGCAAGAATTGGAGTTCAGCGCCACTGACATCAGCGAATATTTCCATGTTCCTGTAAGCCCACTTCCCAATTTTTTTAATTTTTTTAATTTTATTTGTTTATGATTAATTTTATGGCCATTGTGAGTCATGCCAAAGCTTGTAGGTGGGCTATGACCATATTAAGGTCATGTGACCTCTAGATAGCTTATATATGTATTATTTAGCTATTTTGTATTTTTCTACAATTTTTGGATATTTGTAGGTATTTAATATTTAAGGTTTTATTATTTTTAAGGACTTTCAGGATTTACTGTAAGATCATACGGGGGTATTTCGGGACCAAATATTTTTATTTGGGTTCTAAATGACTAAAAATATTTTCTAGAATATTTTAGAATTTTTCTGAATTTTTTAGAATTTTTGGGAATTTTTATATAATTAAAACCTATAGAAATAATATTTTATAGGCTTTAGAAATTTACTGTGAGGTCACATGATGATATTTTGTGTTAAAAGTATTTTATATAGATTCTAGACACTTAGAAATATTTTTTAGAATTTTCTAGAATTTTTCTGGATTTTTCTGCAATTTATTTTGATTTATTTGGACTTAAAATAATTTTTAAATAATTTTCTGAATTAAATAAATAATTATCCAAAAATCCACCCGGGGGGCCCACCTTTCGGCGCTGCTACAGTAACCGCCTCTCTCTCCTATATATATGCATTGTATATTCACAAACCCTAATTAATTATAGCCTCCTCCTTTTGGAGTTTGATCCTGGTGATTCCCCGACTTCTCGAGGCGATTGCCGTCAACTCGGACCTCATTTTCGCGTGCCGTTTTTTTTTATTGGAAGCGTATTGAGGTATAGTTTTTGAATATCTAATTTATTTTCGTAATTTCTGAACCTAAACTTCTGAAAAATTCTTAGAGTGTCGGTTGTCCGAAACTTGACACGTTTCGGCGTTTTCGAGATTCCGGGAGAACCAGAAATCGAAATCACGAACCGTTTGAATTTTCGGAAAGCTAACACAGAGCTCTATGACATATATTTTTCCCAGAAATTATTTCGTTCATTTATTATTTTAGTTTTTCTGTTGAACTCAGAACTGATCGGTTGATCTCCGTTTTGGTCACGATTAGCCATAACGGCGATATCTTTTGACCAAAATGTGATTTTGCGGCACGGTCGATTCCAGTGCACTTGTGGCACTAAAGTCTACCAAGGTGCACTTTCCAAATCTAGAGTTCACAGCGGTTGACTAAAAAGTCAATGGCACGTCTCGATTTGCGTGCCATGGTTTCCAAAATTGAGAAACATGACTTTTGATGGCCAAACTTATATGTTTAGATTATATTCAGATTATTATTAGGTTAAATTAGATTTTTAAGTGAATTATTAAAGAATTAATTATTATTAGATTAGTAACCCAACTAGCCACTATTTAGAACTAGAACATTAGAATTGATTTGTGATTTTCGTGCACTGTTCGTGGTACGATGTATGTTATAGGTTGACAGCTTATAGATCGGCATTCCCTCATCCTCGGCTTGTAACTACGGTTTGTGCAAGGATTTAGGCAAGTACAGTATTGTAATTATGTTTTAGTTCATTAAAATGTTTACTCTATCGTTTTCTCGTTTGATATCCCGTTGAGTCATTGCTTGATATTCCATTGAGACACCATTGCGACACGGTAGTTATCGTATCCTTCTTAGTGTATCATTGACCGTTATTGATTGTTATAGAGTCGGAAGGGGAAATACTCGATAAATACGTGAACAAACCTAATTACCGTTACCGAATGATAGCTAAGTCATACACACCCACGTATGAGTTAGCCGTACCAATTACTGAATGATAGCCATCGTATGATGTGCCGTATTAGCCCAGCCGTTCATGTATTAAAAGGTATTTTACACACACATAGTGGTTCATATTTTTCCTTTATCTAGTCCATTATCTTGTTAGTTCATATCTTGCTAGTTTACATCTTGCCAGTTTATATCTTGTTAGATCCCATCTTGCTAGTTTACATTTGGCTGGTTCATATATTGATCGTTCATACCTTGCTAGTACTATTTCTTTATATACTCTTTGTCATCATTGTTTCTCGCTTGTTCTAACTTATTTTGGACTAACAACATTAATTGCAATATGGTTGTACTCTGCTCCTTTCCTGATTGGATCGTTGTTATAGGTGAGGTTGACGTACCTACTCTTGCGCTATGGACCATACGAGGGGGAGATAGAGACTCGAAGGCTAAACCATAGAAGACTAGTTAGTTGTGTGGTAGTTTTCTATAAATGTAAAACCTTATATTCTTCTTCAAATGTAAAACTTCTATATTTCATAAAGTTGATTTAGTTGTTGTGAATGAGCAGTTAGTATTTGTGAGCATTTTGTTTATTGCGGGCTAGACAGCGTACTACTGCCGATAACGCGGCGTAGGCTGGGCTTGGACACGTCTCGTATCCAAAAAGCGGGTGCGGGTCGTGACAAGTTTTTATGGTGGCCCATACAGGTCTGATTTTGCAAAAGATTGTGAACTTGTGGTAGTACTTAAGTTAGCAGTACTACTGCAAGCCTGCGACTAGTGTGCTCATTCACAATTAGGATTGATTTAATTTTAGGAGAATAAATAGGACTAGGAGTCCCTTATTCAATTTGACCCTTGGATAGTTAAGATTGTTAAATAGGCCATGTGATTTAGCTAATGATTTATTGAAGTCTCGGTATAGATAAATCGAAGAATTTTTCTAAGAGAATATGTTATTTTGTTTTGACATGTTGGTAGGATCCAAGGTGGGTAGAATATACGTTTGGTAAGTTAGGCCTTCATAGAATTCAATTCCTAATTTTGATCATTTTTGTGCCATTTTATCTTCTGCCTTCTCTAAACCCCGTTTTATTTTCAAAACTATTTTGCAATCATTTTATTTTTAATTCCTAATCTTGGTTCAATTATCTATATATTAATTCAAGTTGTCTTCGTTCATTTTGTGATCGTTTTGTTTTCAAAACTGATACTTTTACTCAAGGACATATAACTATATTTTCTTATCATGATCGACTTAATTGAATTTATTGAAGTTCCTTTGAAATTCTTATGGATATAGTTAAAATAATTTTCGGTGACATACAATGGTAAGCCAGATGTGCACTGTTCCTATTTATTTGAATTATGGAGACTGCGGGTTCACTGCAGTCAGCAGCGCACTGGCGTGGCATGACCCCTAAGTTGAAATAATTTTAAGTATGCGTAGGTTGTCGAATATTACTAAAACTATATCATAGTTATATTATTGATCTTTTGATTTATTATGTCAATATTGGGTAGAGTTGATAAAGTGTTCGATAACATATTATACTTGAGTCATGAAACCAAGGGTTCACGACAGCCAGATGTACACTGGCGAGGCATGGATTCTCGGTTAAATGACTTCGGATATACTTATGATTCTCGAATATCATAGCGACTATATCTTTTATTGGCATACGACTATTAAATTTTTTTTCTTTAAAATTTATTTGATGTCTTATTTTTGTTACCACCTTCTCTACAACTAGTAGTTCTTTATTTCTTTCATATTTTTCTATTTTCGAATTGTCATCTTTAAAACCTATTTTGGTTTTCTTCCACTATATTTCTAAAACGTATTTAGATTTTGATTCTATATGCCTGATCAATTTCGATCATTCATCACATTATTTTCTTGATTATATTCTTTGTCATGCTTATTCATATCGATTGGTCATGTCATACTTTGATGATATTCTTGGTTGTGTCTATTTGTATCTTTTGAAATTTCGAGGACGAAAATTTTCTAAGGTGGGTAGATTTGTAAGCCTTCCCAATTTTTTTTAATTTTTTTAATTTTATTTGTTTATGATTAATTTTATGGCCATTGTGAGTCATGCCAAAGCTTGTAGGTGGGCTATGACCATATTAAGGTCATATGACCTCTAGATAGCTTATATATATGTATTATTTAGCTATTTTATATTTTTCTACAATTTTTGGATATTTGTAGGTATTTAATATTTAAGGTTTTATTATTTTTAAGGACTTTCAGGATTTACTGTAAGGTCATACGGGGGTATTTCGGGACCAAATATTTTAATTTGGGTTCTAAATGACTAAAAATATTTTCTAAATATTTTAGAATTTTTCTAAATTTTTTAGAATTTTTGGAAATTTTTATATAATTAAAACCTATAGAAATAATATTTTATAGGCTTTAGAAATTTACTGTGAGGTCAAATGATAATATTTTGTGTTAAAAGTATTTTATTTAGATTCTACACACTTAGAAATATTTTCTAGAATTTTCTAGAATTTTTCTGGATTTTTCTGCAATTTATTTTGACTTAAAATAATTTTTAAATGATTTTCTGAATTAATTAAATAATTACCCAAAAATCCACCCGGGGGGCCCACCTGTCGGCGCTGCTACAGTAACCGCCTCTCTCTCCTATATATATGCATTGTATATTCACAAACCCTAATTAATTATAGCCTCCTCCTTTTGGAGTTTGATCCTGGTGATTCCCCGACTTCCCGAGGCGATTGCCGTCAACTCGGACCTCATTTTTGCGTGCTGTTTTTTTTATTGGAAGCGTATTGAGGTATAATTTTTGAATATCTAATTTATTTTCATAATTTCTGAACCTAAAGTTCTAGAAAATTCTTAGAGTGTCGGTTGTCCGAAACTTGACACGTTTCGGTGTTTTCGAGATTTCGGGAGAACCAGAAATCGAAATCATGAACCGTTTAAAGTTTCGGAAAGATAACACAGAGCTCTACGACATATATTTTTCCCAGAAATTATTTCATTCATTTATTATTTTAGTTTTTCTGTTGAACTCAGAACTGATCGGTTGATCCCCGTTTTGGTCACGATTAGCCATAACGGCGATATCTTTTGACCAAAACGTGATTTTGCGGCATGGTCGATTCCAGCGCACTCATGGCGCTGAAATCTACCAAGGTACACTTTCAAAATCTAGAGTTTACAGCGGTTGACTAAAAAGTCAACGTCACGTCTCGATTTGCGTGTCATGGTTTCCAAAATTGAGAAACACGACTTTTGATGGCCAAACTTGTATGTTTAGATTATATTCAGATTATTATTGGTTTAAATTAGATTTTTAAGTGAATTATTAAAGAATTAATTATTATTAGATTAGTAACCCAACTAGCCACTATTTAGAACTAGAACATTAGAATTGATTTGTGGTTTTCGTGCACTGTTCGTGGTACGATGTATGTTATAGGTTGACAGCTTATAGATCAACATCCCCTTATTCTTGGCTTGTGACTACGGTTTATGCAAGGATTCAGGCAAGTACAGTATTGCAGTTATGTTTTAGTTCATTATAATGTTTACTCTATCGTTTTTTCGTTTGATATCCCGTTGAGTCATTGCTTGATATTCCATTGAGACACCATTGTGACACGGTAGTTATCGTATCCTTCTTAGTGTATCATTGACCGTTATTGATTGTTAGAGAGTCGAGAGGGAAAATACTCGGTAAATACGTGAACAAACCCAATTATCGTTACCGAATGATAGCTAAGTCATACACACCCACGTATGAGTTAGCCGTACCAATTACTGAATGATAGCCATCGTATGATGTGCCGTATTAGCCCAGCCATTCACGTATTAAAAGGTATTTCACACACACATAGTGGTTCATATTTTTCCTTTATCTAGTCTATTATCTTGTTAGTTCATATCTTGCTAGTTTACATCTTGCCAGTTTATATCTTGTTAGATCCCATCTTGCTAGTTTACATTTGGCTAGTTTATATATTGATCATTCATACCTTGCTAGTACTAGTTCTTTATATACTCTTTGTCATCATTGTTTCTCGCTTGTTCTAACTTATTTTGGACTAACAACATTAATTACAATATGGTTGTACTCTGCTCCTTTCCTGACTGGATCGTTGTTATAGGTGAGGTTGACGTACCTACTCTTGCGCTATGGACCATACGAGGGGGAGATAGAGACTCGAAGGCTAAACCATAGAAGACTAGTTTTTTTTTTTACCAACGCGTGCGGGCTCAGTATAATCGTGTGTCCCACGCACACGATCATAGAAGACTAGTTAGTTGTGTGGTAGTTTTCTATAAATGTAAAACCTTATATTCTTCTTCAAATGTAAAACTTCTATATTTCATAAAGTTAATTTAGTTGTTGTGAATGAGCAGTTAGTATTTGTGAGCATTTTGTTTATTGCGGGCTAGACAGCGTACTACCGCCGATACTGCGGCGTAGGCTGGGCTTGGACACGTCTCGTATCCAAAAAATGGGTGCGGATCGTGACAGTTCCTGATGTGGGTGAAGCTCTTATGGATATCCATCATATCCAATTCCCAGAAGGTGTCACTCTCAACTCCTTCAAAGAACTGCTTTGCCATCTACGACCTGTTCCTAGAAGAGTCTTCTCAAAAGACCTTAACCAAAACTTCTATGAACTCTATCGTTTTATTTTCTCAGTTCTCATTCCAAAAAAAGGATCATCTGATGAGATCACTTTCTTAGAGCTGTCCGCTATGTATTATATCCATTTTGGTATTCCTTTTTTGATTTCCAAGACCATGATGGCCTGGATGCTGAACTGCAGAAATACAGGACGCAACCTGGTCTATCCCATGAACTTGGCCTCCATCTTTTAAAGGTTTGAAATTAATCTTCAAACCTGTGCCTACTCCTCCACATCCGTAGAGCTCAGTAGATCTCGTCGATACCCTACTCCACCTCTGCCTCCTGGAGCTCAGTCTGCTCCACATGCTGACGCTGAGGCTCCTCCTCCTGATGCTCCAGCTCCTACTCTGGCCCCTGCTCCGGGTTTTGACCCAGGATTTTATCAGTAGTTTGATGACTTTGTTGCTCTCTTTACGCAACGTCATCAGAGCTACCTCGACTCAGAGTTCTGCCATATCTACCATGCTCAGGTGACGCAGAATGGCATTGCTGATCTCCACTGGAGTCTCTCACAGGACCCATCTCATCCAGTGACTATCCTTCCTCACCCAGGCTTCCCATGACCCAGGTTCGGAGATAAGACGACTTTTCCTTACTTCGATCCAACTGCTGCTTACTTTCCTTCGGATGCTTTTGGCGGTGACGACCCCACTATGTGATACAGATTCGAGCTGGTGGATAGTGGATATGATGTTAGCTGATGATCTATGTTATGATGTAGTTTTTATTTTTGTCTAAACTTTTTAGTTAGACAGCTTATTAGCAGTTTATGATGATGATTGTATCTTTCCTTCAGTTTATGCATGATATTATTAGTTTATTTCAGTACTAGTTATCTTTTATGCACTTTGTGTTATTTGGTCATCTCTTTAGCTTCACTTTGTCTGTTTGTTGAAAATTGTTGGCTTCACACATTACGGGGGAGCCAAAGTCATTTTTATATTGACAAAGGGGGAGAAAGAGTACATACCAAAAATAAAAAAAAGTCAGAGAAAGCATATAATCCATGACAAAACCATTTTTTTCAGGTACATTTTATTTGTTCTATTTTAGATATATTTTGGTATAAGACTCAAGTTTGTCAATTATCAAAATAGGGAAGATTGTTGGCCCATTCCATGGTCACACCCGTTTTTAATAATCGATACGGACTTCAGTCAATACACAAAATATACAGACTGCTGCTAATCGTTTCAGGACGTGTGAAATCAATATCAACAAGCGTCGTACTACTGCATCATCAAGCACATAAATCATAAATCTGAAGATTACTTTCATTGGGATCCAGTCCGAGTCATTTTACAATTTATTATGTATTTTATCTTTATTGAGTCTATGATTTAAATTGTAAGATCGACTAGGTAATACTGGCTTAGGTTAATTTTAGTCCACATTTCTAAAATGCCTACCTATTCCCATTTCATTTTTACCAAAAGTTTAAAATCATTTTTGCAACAGAATTTGACAAATATTTCGAAATTCTCCTAGACAGAACTCAAACCGAGTTCGGCCCGTGTTCGGTCCGAACTCTGCCCGAGTTCGGTCTGTTTGAATTCATATATCCGTTGCCTCCAAATCTGTATGCAACGTACATATGCGAAATCTTTGCATCAGAACTCTGCCAGAACTCTGCCCGAGTTCGGTCTCAAAAAATACCTATAAATAGAAGAGAGTTTTTCATTTCAAATCACTCATTCATTCTTCATCTTCTCTTCTCTATTCAATAAGTGTTCTCACCCGATCAAAAGCTTTCATATCACACCTATACTCCTCTTAGCCAAAAGCCAGTAATATCTATTTCGATCTAGAGTCGTTTGGTGTTCAAGAGTTGTAAAGAGGTTGTTCAAGTACAGCAATTATCTTTGTTGTGGAGCCGGTCGTGCGCTCGTCACCAAGCACGATGTTGTGAAGTTGGTCGTGCACTTATCACCAAGCATGGTATTGTAAGAGACTGCAAGCTCTCAATTAGCTTGTGTCTTAGTGGATTAACATCGAACAAGAGTACTTGAGATTGGAATTGTCCTCTCAGAGGGATACCAGTATACATCGCTGTGTCACTGAGTTTGATCTCTCTATCTCTTGCTTTGTTTATTTACTGTCTCTTATTTACTGCCATAGTTTAAAATTTAAATTGGTGATTATTTTCTGCTGCACTCGCACTCACTCTATTCACCCCCCTCTAGAGGTGCTCAACGGTCCTACAGTTTTTGCTACATAGCTTTGTTGTATACTTTTTCATGTTATTTTCGATGATTGATTTTCATTGTTTACTTTCATCTAATTTTGCATTCATTCTGAATCTTGAAAGAAGGAGATCGAAGTATCTGATCAAGTATTGGTACAATTTTAGGACGCATAAGTGAGGCGTGATCCTTGCGTGAAGGCCTTCTTTCTTTCGAATAGATTTTTTTGGTGAGTTGCTTTGACCTGACGATCTTTTATCTTTACGCCTTAATAAAAGATCTTTTTTTGCCTCTTTGTGTGTCCCTATGATCAATGATACCGTTAATAAAGAAAGATAAGTTAAAAAGGTGAATGACATGTTAGTATCATAGAACTGTTGTTATTCTTGCTCAATAAGAATGATATACACATATGTTTACATGTTATTTAACTGCTGTAAGTGAAATATTTTATATGATAGATGTGCATATCATGCATTGATCTGGAAAACTTATGCGCAAGGTATAGTCTCTCGACCGGTTCTTGGGCACTGAAGCAGCTTGGCCTATGAGAGAATAGGACTCCTTGAGGGTTGTATGTCCTCGCTATAATGGAGTGTCATGTCTATTAGTGAGATGGGCTTGTACGTCCCAACTGCTAGTCATGAGAAGTCACCCATAGACCAACATATAGCTAGGTCGCATGCATACGAAAAGATCTTCACGAGCCTATTAATGCATAAATGAATATAGAAAATTGATACCTCTTATATATATAAATTATGCTAATCTTTGTCTGCTATAGGGATGAATAGTCAGCCACGGATAAGGATCACATATAAGTGATATTTTTATTGTTTATGATTCCTTTTATAAATTGTTAAAAAGAACCTAGACAAGTAGAAAAATTACTTAATAATACTTTCTAGCTTCACATGTTTACTTAGTGTTGATTTAGGTGAGTTCGGTTACTGCCGCTCACCGACACGCAATATGTACTGAACCATGTTTGTGGGCATCCTCAAGTAGCGAGACATATGAGCATACTCAGAGGTGATAGAAGCTTGTCCAATCTAGTGGAGCCTTGTTCGACGCCTCGAAGTATCCAGTGCTAAAGTAATAGTTTCTTTTGAGGGTATTTATCTTTTAATTTTAGTAAAGTGATATGATGTATGGACATTGTTGTTATTTCGAAGAGATATAAGCCAAGTATGGTATTTTGAGTTGGCTAGCAAGAGTACCTTGGATTCTCGTTCAAATTATCAATAAAGAAGTATTTTGTTCCTATCTCAAGTATTATAATTTAGTTTTTTGCGTTTAAATTCTATTGCTTCTATATTTGTTCAATCTATTTTGTTGTTGTACAAGACCATACCTTGTATAAGCATAACTTAGGTTTGTACGACATCATTCCGAATGGCAACTTTACGGTACTTCGGGATCGGCGTGTGACAAAGTCTATCTCTGCTATATAACTTCAGTTGCGTCTTGACTGACACTGCTAGGGCCGTTACGAGTCTGGATAGAGCATCCGTTTCAGTGTTCCATAATCGAGGCATATAATAGATATAGTTGTAGCTAGCTCAAGAGTATCTTGATAATATGGAATAAGATCATCATGTATGACTTTATATTCACCTCTGTATTGACTGACAATCAGCCTAGAATCACCATAAGCCTCTAGATAGTCTATCCCAAGTTGACGTACTAACTAGAGTACGATGATCAGCAAAGCATTATACTTTGTTACATTGTTGGAACATGTTTCCATAAGAGAATAGATACAATATATTACAAGATTTCCAGGGAAGACGAGCACTACTAACACTCTTGCAATAATATTGCCTTTCGGTCCTATTCTTGATGCACCGTCAAAGATTATTTGCCAAATGACTTCATATGATGCCATGTTAGACTCTAACATTTCGTCTAGAATATATTCGTGTTAGCCCAATGAATGTATCATGTTTTTAAATATGGATAATCAATTAAGTTTAACATAATGATGTCACTAATATTCATGTAATTACTATCATGTTGCTACTTAAACTTAGCATTATCCTACTGTTCATTAAATTTATCATACTACTATACTGCTTTGCTCGTCTAACATTGTCATGCCCCAGAACCAGAATAATGGAGAGCGGAGGACATACACAGCCAGCTATGTCAATTAAAGTGTAACCCACCTTGGTATACGGTTAAGGCTGTCTAGATGCATGAGGGTTTAATTACAAGCCAACAGTCTCTTATGGTCAAGAACAAGCATAGTGTCTCAATCTCAAGCAAGCAAGTAATTGTTACAAGATATTAGATCATCAGACATACAAGGTAAGGCATCCTAAACATTACATATTCAGATGATTATGAAGCTAGTCATACAAAATACGAAGACTAGCAAGAGTTTAAGTCATACATGATCAACCCTAGTATTTGTCAATCATATTACAGTCCTTAGGCAGACAAAAGTAAGTTTCAATACGAGCTAACACTTGCTCGGCGGCTAAACGCCTCAAATTTTTTTTACAAGAGAGCGGGGGAGCAAAAGAAGAAACCTACTCGTTGCCAGGGTTACGCCTGGTGTTCACCATCTAGCTGGAAGACTGGTAGATCCTCGGATGCTACTCTAAAATCTGGCCATACAAAACCAGCTGGGTTAGAACCCAAAAGAGCAAGTGCCACAAGGGAGGCTTCGCTTAAGAACTAAAACCAGAATATTAGCATATGATACATAAATGATAATGAAAGACATGAGTTAGAGAAAATAGGGTGATAATCGATAAGATAACTGAGAGACTATTCCGGTAACCAAGTTACAACCCATAAACCAAACAAGGACCGGGGTTGTAACCCTTCACCTGAACAGAGCTTAGTCTGTAATCATTTATCGACAAGAGTAAAGCATAAACAGTAAATGCACTGAAGTAATCATAGTCTGGCACTGTCTAGACAAGACTAGACTGGACTCCATCCATCAGTCACGGTCAAGCAATGAGTACGACTTGATACTTTAACTAAATAGGCTTATCGCAAGCCTAGTTACTACAAGATGCAATGAGATGTTCCAGCAATCACATGCCCTGCAGACTATCCAGTTATCCTTTCGCAGATTAAGAGAGTTGATTAGGTGACTTTGTGGTGCGACACATGACAGTGTGCTAGAAATGTGCCCTACTCGTCGGTAGGCTACAAGTCAACTTGAGGCACCCAGATAACGGGATTACCTGTGACTAGGAATTTTTTTTATGATCTACATGATCAAACTAGTCATTAACTTAGTCAGATTTAGTATAAATTCCTGACCGTAGAAATCAGGAATTCATGTCCTAGACATGATGCAAGACGGGACATATAGTTTGTATAGACACAATCAAGAGAAATCACCCACGGTGTCAAGACGAGAGTTACTTGTCAAGATTACTTGTCAGGAGTGCGCCACGATTGGCCACTATCAAGCTTGTACATGTCATATTTACTTATTACTTGTCAAGGGTGCGCCACGATGGGCCACTAATAAAGTTATCATGTCAAGGGGCTTGTTAAGAGTTCGCCTCAATGGACCACTATCAGAGTTATTATGCTAAGCCGTATTGCCATGTCGTGTTCATGTTTATCATGCCGTAATCTTGCCAAGTGAACTTGTATGCCAAGGATTTACTGGTCAAGGGTGCGCCACGACGGGCCACCGAAAGAGTTATCAAGGAGTATACCTGTCATGCTAAGATCGTGCTTAAATCCCAGAGTACATACGAAACACAGATAATACATTATAAAAGGCCACCATGGAAGATGCCCATCATGCTCAAAGGTCACAACTTACACTAAGGACCATAGGGTCAAGCATGAAGAAAGTAACATAAATTATCATGGCAAAAGAAAGGGGGCCAGGGACATCATGCGCCCAAGGAAGCATGCGCCAGGGCAGCATGCGCCCAAAGAAGCATGCGCCCAAAGAGCATGCGCCTAGGGTCATGTACTATGGAAGGGCATGCACCCAAGAGTGCATGTGCCCACCTGCTTAGGGAATGGGTGCACTGGAAGGAAAGCAAGGAGACTATCTTCTATGACTAAGTGGGCGCGCATACCAAGAGCCATGCACCCAAGCAAAAGGAGACATAATGCCTCAGACACATATCAGAGACTATGCGCCCAGGCAGGGAGAAAAGCTTTGGGCGCATATCAAGAGCTATGCGCCCAAGCAGAAGAAAGCAGGGTGGTTTGGACGCATATATAGGGCTATGCACCCAAAGAAAAGACTGTTGTGGGCGCACAAAAAGTGCTATGCGCCCATCACTGTTCTTCTTCTCTATGTTGAGAGCATGAGTTCATGGAACCCATGAACTTTTTATGTTCATAAATCCCTCAAAACAACTCGAAATCGGGAGTTTCAAAGGTCTAAATTCGCTAGAACAAAATTCTTTACAACATGGAACAATCAAAACTTGAAAATAATGAAGTTTGATAGATCAAAACCCCGGAAAACCAAGATTCGTGTAAACTTAGATCTACAAGATTTTATCCACTAAAACCAAAAATACCAAGTACTAAAGAGTCATAAAACTATGTAAGGAAGACATTGGAATAATAAAACATGAGATCTCTCATGGAGCAAGATTACACTTGCCTAAGGGTTGGGGAGAAAATAAATGAAAAAGAAAAGTAAATGAAGAAATAAATAAAAGTAAAGGAGGAGAGAGAAAGGGGTTGGGTTATATAGAGGGTTCAACATGATGAACCATCTTGACCCAAACCAAACCAAAATAAACTAAGCCAAGCTAAACCAAGACCAAACCATGCTAGACAAGTCAAAATACGGGTTGAGAATCCATACACGTATACTGAAAATACGTATAACGGGAAACGAGAGTGACAACTCTACCCACCTTAAACGAATTCTGTCCTCAGAATTTAATCAAGAGGCTAGAGATGTCGGGACAAGCTATACTAATCATAAGCAATCTATGACTAGCAGTCAATCAAGCAATCATTCGTACAAGCAAGGAATTAAAAGCATAAGCATAAGGAAGACATTATACCTTATGAGTCAAACAGGTATGGATATCGCGATCGGATATCATCCTTACGCTCCCACGTTGACACATCCAAAGAGTGATGACCCCAAGCAACACGAACTAAACTAATAGTCTTGTTCTTGAGTACCTTCTCTCTTCGGTCCAATATGGATACATGCATTTCCTCATACAAAAGGTTGGTACCAACAACCAATTTTGAATGATCAAGGATATGGCTCGGATCCGGGATATACCATCGTAATTGGGATATATGGAACACGTTATGTACCTCACGTAACAACAACGGAAGAGCGAGACGATAGGACACATCACCTACTCGCTCAATAATGTCGAACGACCCTATATACCTAGGACTGAGCTTTTTTTGTACGCCGAAATGAATGACGCCACGGGTAGGCGAGATCCTAAGGAATACGTGGTCGCCGATGGAAAATTCAAGGGGATGCCGATGAGAATCGACCCAATGACGCTGGCGATCTTGGCAACTCAAAGATGATCTCTGACTTGCCTGACCACCTCGATAGTTTGTGTAACCGTCTCTGGACTAAGCATCTGCCTCACGCCTATATCATCCTATGCTAACGGGGATCTGCATTTTCTGCCATACAATGTCTCAAAGGGTGCCATCTGGATACTGGCCTGGAAACTATTATTATAGAAGAACTCTACTAGATACATGTGATCTTTTCACTGTAACACCCACTTTTCTAAAATGAAGGGAATTTTGAACTTTTGTAAAAGTTTATTATTTAATAATAGAATTTATGATTTATGGGATTTTTTAATTAATTTAATACTATTTAAAATTGGTGAATTATAATTTTGATGTGTTAGCCAGTGAACCCTAGAACTTTTGAGCCTAGAGACTAACCATGACCATGGGGACCTAACCATGTGATTAGAATGGCTATTTACAACTTTTTAGGCTAAAGATATTTTGGTCATTTTGTGACTTTTAAATTATTTAGGATTTTAATTAATTGGTGAATTTTAGATTATTTTAATAATATTTAAATTGATTTATTATGATTTTGGTTATTTTTTATATTTTAATATTTTGGGAAAATTTTATATTTTTAATATTATTTTTATTGGATTTGTTTAGTCGGGTTTGAGTTTCGTCTCGTTCCGACTTGTATTGTGACCCGGGTAGCTTAAACTCTAGATGGGACCCAATATTAAGTTAAGCATGGTCCACAAAACCCAACATTTAAGTTAGTTAGTTAGACTAATTTTTATCATGTTAGAATGGTTAAGTTAGAGACTCAAAACTAGATCCTTTTGACCCCAAACTTGAACCTAGTCTAGACTTAACCATATGAGACTAGAGAGGGGCAATTAGGACATTTCCCATTAGCCCTAATGGACACTTCATGGCAGCCACCTTTAGGGGAGAATGATTCATTTCATTCATTACAATCTTGCCTCTTTTATTTTCCTTTTGTTCTTCTCTAATTTTAAAGAGCCTTTCCTTTGATTTGATCTCCAAATCAAATCATTCCTTCACCAAATCTTCCCTCAATCATTCCCATTCTCCAAGGGAAGGGTGCTACCAAGGATTGGAAGAGATGTGCAAGGAGGAGTGTCCACTTTGAGGGATCTTCGTATTAGAGCCGTGTCCTAAAGGATTTCATTGGGATTCTACTCCCAATAGGTAAAATCCATCCTCTAAATTGATTTTCTTTGTATATAAATAAGTTTTGAATCTGTAGGATCCATCCTCATGCATGTGTCCCATTTAGATTCAAATTTGAGACCATTTGGAGCACTCTTAAGGATTTGAGATATGTGTCTTGTGTCCTACTTGATAGATCCCAAATTAGGACACCCCATGTGTATGTTTGTATGTTAATAGTTTAAATAAATATTTAAATTCAATTTTAGAATGGTTAGAGAGTGGATTTATCTTAGTTAGGATGGTTAGAATGAGTTTTATTTGGATACCTATGTTGGTATCCAAGTATCTTGGCCTACATGTGTTTCTTTTGTCCAAAACAACTCAATTTCGTCATAATATTCATCCACGTTTTTATTAACCAAAGCAACTTAGAAATGTCATAACTTTTAGCTTAGAACTCCGATTTATCTTCCGTTTTTTTAAAAGAACCGTATCGAAGTTAGATTTCCAAATATATATTTTAATAAGCCAAATTCTTTCTGAAACTTTCTGTAGATATATTTGAGTGTCAGCTATACGAAAGACAAACGCGTTTCGGTATTTTCGCGATTTCGGGAGCTTCCGGACACGAAAATGCGATCCGTTTGAAGTTTCGGAAAGCTAACACGAAGGACTAAAACATACTTTAATCTTAGAATTTAGTGAAGGCCTAATTGGTACAGTATTGATTTTAAGTAGAAGAGTGACTATACGATATATGTATTTTGTGTAACCTATGAGCCTATGTAGTATGTATATTAAATGAATATAGAGTATGCAATGCATGATATGTTAGATGAATGAAATGATATATATGATATATATCATCTTTACAAATATGTATATATATGGTTGAATGCAAGCATGTAGGAATGTAATCAATGTAATGTATGTAAACAATGCATGAATGAAAGAATGATATACAATATATGCATGAAAGTATATAATGAATGCTAGATATAAATACAAGATATATGTCATGATAGATATGAATGCATAATGTATAAATAATGTAATGTAATATATAATGATAACATGTATGGTAATGAAGAATATATGATGCAAGCATGTATATGTCCACTGTTATTTATTTTTCTTACATTTTTCCTTCCTTCCATTTCCATTTCAATTTTTCCCTTTTTTTTCCTTCTTCTATTTTTACATGTTGTATAAAATGTATATAATATATAGATGCATGTAAGTATGTAATGTGCATGAATGAATGCAAGTATGTATATATGATACGTATGTAGGCATGTATGTAATGTATGTATGTATACATGATATATATGTATGCATGTATGCAATATAAGCATGTATGAATGTATACATGTATGTTGTGTATCCATGTATGTATGTGTAGATACATGAATCAAATATGTATATAGTGATAACATGAATGAATGAATGTATAAATGCATGAATGAATGTCATATATGAATGAATGAATGAATCAAAGGTATAAGTAAAATATAATGCATTGTAATGAATGTTAACATATATAATGTATAAAAGTATGTACGTAAATGTACATGAATGTATATATCTATGTGACTATGTAAATATCCATGATGTAACATATGCCTATATATATAAATATGTATGTAATGTGGATATACATATATGTATGAAGGTATGTATTTATACATAGTATCTATTTTATATTATGCATTGTTGTGGTTCACATTGCCTTGTGATTGTGTGAGTGCTAGCCTAGGCTTGGTTAGGCCTAGTGAGACTTGTTAGACTTGTTTGGGCTAGGACTTTACTTAATTGACCTACTTTGACTAGTATAGTTGACTAGAGTTGGCCAATGGTTGACTTTAGCCTAGATTGACTAAAACATCATGTAGAATGCATTGTAGTAGTCTATTTTACTATTTTGGACATGTAGTGACTTGTACTGTTCTATAGGAGCCAGACACCACTCCTCGGACAGTATATTCTCTTCAGATATTCAGGATACCAGACGAGTACATTTTCTGATCATTTTATATCCTGTTTAGGAGTATATTTCCTGCTTTAGGTTACTTTACTTGATGCTGACACGTTGGTAACACGGATTAGTACTATATGGATCTTGTCGTGTGATGTTATCCCTTTAGCGGATACATCGGGTATTTTATGTTCGTGTACTTTATCATGAGCATCGTGTACTCCTTGTGTTCGTGTCTTTCGTGTATAAATCGTGTGAAATTGTGTATAGTTATGTGCTCACATGATCTTCGTGTACGACTGTACTTCGTGTGCAATAACATATCTTGGCTAGATCCTTGTGTATTGATTGGGGCAGAGGAGTAGAAGTGGTTATGTAATCAATCCAGTAGATTACTCGTGTACAACCTCTGTAGATTACTCGTGTACAACATCGTGCCGTTTACATAACCATCTTGTGCTCTGAATCACTAGTCACTGATAGTTCTCTATATATTGTAGCTATTTACTTACAGTCTCTCTCTTTTACATCATGTTGTTCTTCAGTTTCCTGTATCTTACTCTCTAGCATGTTTATATTTTCTACCCTGTTATAATTTATTGAGATGTACTGTACTCGCTCCTATCCTGACTGGACCTGTTGATAAATTTTACAGATAGCTTGGAGGTTGCCTGCTAGCCTAGAGGAGATACAGTAGAGGTTGTATAGATAGCTAGGGTTTTTTTATAGCTTATTTTCAGTTGTCTTGAGCTGTATTTACTCTATGGATTACTGTATTTGAGATTTGAGATTTTTTTGGGTTTGTGTATCTTAGACACTTAGACTTCTATCTGCTGTATCTCTTTGTGGATTTTATATTTTATCTATCTTTTATCATGCTCTACCTTAGATGTGATTGAGACTGAATTTGCTATGTCACTTCCATTCGGAGTGTATATACTATACAGGTACCTTTATATTGTTAGATGTTTGACCTAGGACAGCGTTCTACCGTCGACACGGCGTAGGCTGGACGTACCCACATCTCGTGCCCTTACTCTAGGGTGCAGATCGTGACACGTTTTTAGTGGTGGCCCATGTAGGTCGAGTTTGTAAAGTGGTATTCAAACTAGAGTATCACTACAGCCTGCAGTAGGATTAGGATATATTTTTGAAGGTACTCAATCACAGTTAGGATCCCTTGAGAGATTCCTGAGATGACCCTTGAGAATCTAATTATAAAATATCTCGAAATTTGATTCTAATAGTTTATATTTTTCTTTCTTGGTTAGTTAATGAATTTGATTTTTGGTATCCATTGTTGATTTAATTTTTATCAAGATGAAATTATATGGGCTAGGTCATCTAAGTTATGGAATCTAGTCTTCTACAGTCACATTAGCCAGCATGGTGAGGACATATAGTCTGACTTTGGATATATTTCTCGGGTGTGGGAATTTAAGGTTTTCGCAGCCAAGCTAGCGGTATCGTAAAAATTTTAAATACCATGATTCTAGAGGTATGTGCCTTAGTCGAGGACTCTGTGATTATCGTAGACATGCTTACTAGTATGACGAGGATTTAGAGTACCATAATTTTGGATAGACGCATATGATTATCAGATTGTACCTTAAATGCTTTTGAACATGTTTTCTCTACTTTTGTTTCAGTCCTTCTCAAAAAAAAAAATTATTGTTTGTTTTGTTTTGCTTCTCATTATTTAACTTAGGAGTAGCTTTAACTGTTATTATAAACCTTGTGTAACTTCTTGCTATGAGTTTCTTCATAATACAATGAATCGATGATTTTGCTAGACCTTATCTTGGATTTGATATTATAGCTCTGGTTTCAAAATGGTTCCTTCTTTTAAACAGATAAGCAGAATAGATTTTATCGTTATTTCCTTCTTGCTATTATTCTTGTATTAAATAATAATAATAGTAATAAAACTATCTTGATTACATCAATCACCTACCTTGCAATCTTGGTAGGAATCTAAATGTTGGTCTTGATATAGAATTTGATTTGTATATTGGGACATGAGAATATATATAGTGGACACAGACACTTTGCCTGACACGTATGCATGCTACACTTTGATTACCAACCTATCTAAATACATATTAATATATTGTTGATGTTTAAATTCTCAAAACCCCAATATTTCTGATACAGTACAGTATCAGAGACTGGTTCTCTGCTTTTTCCTATTTAAATTTGTAATTTGAATATAAATTTTATGTTATTAGTTTTGTTTACATCACTGCACATGTATATTATATACATGGTTTCAATTCTTAAAGAAATTGGTTGAGTTTTGTGTTTGACTTTGTCAAATCTGAGACTGTGTGCATATTAATCCTTAATACTGGATACCAAATGTTTAGTTCAATTTGCTATTTTTTTAATGTAATATTTTGAGCTATATACATTGTTGTATGTAGGGATATAATGTTAGGTTTATACTCTTACATGTTAGGTTGTGGTTGTGATGAACATTGGGTTGGTTGATGTTCGAATTTTTCCAAAATCCTAAAACTGATTACATGTTAACATTTTTACATTGATTTCAAATATTCAGTTCAATTTCAGATTTAATATGTAATGTTGAACTGAACTGAATGATTGAACTTTCAAGTTATAACCCATGTACACTTGACACTCTATACTAATGTTCACAACTGCCATGTAAACCTATCCCTTTCTCTCTATGTTATGTTCATATATCTATAAAGATATATATATAGTTTATGCATACATGTTATAATGTATATAGATACATGACTAAATCACTACCTCTCTCTATATATATATATATATATATATATATATATATATATATATATATATATATATATATATGGTTAACCATGCATGTTATGAGTAAATAGGTTGTGCATTGTAGATTGTTAATTAACCAATATGCTATGAGTAGTATAGCTTGATAGCTATTGTTTTGAAACCCAAATCCTCCTATACACTTTCATGTATATTTCACATACACACATGCCTACTATCTAACCATATGAACATGTCCACATACACCCATACACACACGAACCACATAACTTTACATAATGCCAGCTTTTCCCTCTCTAACGCGGTCTCTATCTATATATATATTGTGATTGGATTTCAATGCAATTGACTTTCATTCTTTAACTTTTGATTGTGATTTTTTTTTCTTTGAATAGTACCCCTTTATAGATAATTTGTAGTTATCTTTATTTTATTTTTTGATAAGTACCAGTTTTCATATAGGATGGTAGACTGCCTTACAGTTTTGATGATTTGTTATTTCTGTATCTTTTCTAGTTTGGCACCCTAGATTGCTTGTGTGTTTTGATACCCTATGCTTGTTTTGGTCTAGTGTGACTAGTACACCTAGATGAGACTTTTACTGCCACCGTATACCATGACCCTGTATGTTATTCTTTTAAATTGTATGATTTAGGTAAGTTTTGAGACTTTGATTGTTGGGGACGAGACTCTAGAAGAAGTATGACCATCTTAATTTCGAGGACGAAATTTTCTAAGGAGGGTAGACTTGTAACACCCACTTTTCTAAAATGAGGGTAATTTTGAACTTTTGTAAAAGTTTATTATTTAATAATAGGATTTATGATTTATGGAAATTTTTAATTAATTTAATACTATTTAAAATTGGTGAATTATAATTTTGATGTGTTAGCTAGTGAACCCTAGAACTTTTGAGCCTAGAGACTAACCATGACCATGGAGACCGAACCATGTGATTAGAATGACTATTTACAACTTTTTAGGCTAAGGGTATTTTGGTCATTTTGTGACTTTTGAATTATTTAGGATTTTATTAATTGGTGAATTTTAGATTATTTTAATAATATTTAAATTGATTTATTATGATTTTGGTCATTTTTCATATTTTAATATTTTGGGAAAATTTTATATTTTTAATATTGTTTTTATTGGATTTGTTTAGTCGGGTTTGAGTTTCGTCTCGTTCCGACTTGTATTGTGACCCGGGTAGCTTAAACTCTAGATGGGACCCAATATTAAGTTAATCATGGCCCACAAAACCCAACATTTAAGTTAGTTAGACTAATTTTTATCATGTTAGAATGGTTAAGTTAGAGACTCAAAACTAGATCCTTTTGACCCCAAACTTGAACCTAGTCTAGACTTAACCATATGAGACTAGAGAGGGAAAATTAGGACATTTCCCATTAGCCCTAATGGACTCTTTATGGCAGCCACCTTTAGGGGAGAATGATTCATTTCATTCATTACAATCTTGCCTCTTTTATTTTCCTTTTGTTCTTCCCTAATTTTAGAGAGCCTTTCCTTTGATTTGATCTCCAAATCAAATCATTCCTTCACCAAATCTTCCCTCAATCATTCCCATTCTCCAAGGGAAGGGTGCTACCAAGGATTGGAAGAGAAGTGCAAGGAGGAGTGTCCACTTTGATGGATCTTCGTATCATGTCCTAAAGGATTTCATTGGGATTCCACTCCCAATAGGTAAAACCCATCCTCTAAATCAATTTTCTTTGCATATAAATAAGTTTTGAATCCGTAGGATCCATCCTCATGCATGTGTCCCCTTTATATTCAAATTTGAGACCATTTGGAGTTCTCTTAAGGATTTTAGATATGTGTCTTGTGTCCTACTTGATAGATCCCAAATTAGGACACCCCATGTGTATGTTTGTATGTTAATAGTTTAAATAAATATTTAGATTCAATTTTAGAATGGTTAGAGCGTGGATTGATCTTAGTTAGGGTGGTTAGAATGAGTTTCATTTGGATACCTATGTTGGTATCCAAGTATCTTGGCCTACATGTGTTTCTTTTGTCCAAAACAACTCAAATTCGTCATAATATTCATCCACGTTTTTATTAACCAAAGCAACTTAGAAATGTCATAACTTTTAGCTTAGAACTCCGATTTATCTCCCGTTTTTCTTAAAAGAACCGTATCGAAGTTAACTTTCCAAATATATATTTTAATAAGCCAAGTTCTTTCTGGAACTTTCTATAGAATTATTTGAGTGTCAGCTGTATGAAAGACAAACGCGTTTCGGTATTTTCGCAATTTCGGGAGCTTCCGGACACGAAAATACGATCCGTTTGAAGTTTCGGAAAGCTAACACGAAGGACTAAAATATACTTTAATCTTAGAATTTAGTGAAGGCCCAATTGGTATAGTATTGGTTTTAAGTAGAAGAGTGACTATACGATATATGTATTTTGTGTAACCTATGAGTCTATGTAGTATGTATATTAAATGAATATAGAGTATGTAATGCATGATATGTTAGATGAATGAAATGATATATATGATATATATCCTCTTTACAAATATGTATATATATGGTTGAATGCAAGCATGTAGGAATACAATCAATGTAATGTATGTAAACAACGCATGAATGAAAGAATGATATACAATGTATGCATGAAAGTATATAATGAATGCTAGATATAAATGCAAGGTATATATGTAATGATAGATATGAATGCATAATGTATAAATAATATAATGTAATATATAATGATAACATGTATGGTAATGAAGAATATATGATGCAAGCATGTATATGTCCACTGTTATTTCTCTTTCTTATATTTTTCCTTCCTTCCCTTTCCATTTCAGTTTTTCCCTTTTTTTTTCCTTCTTCTATTTTTACATATTGTATACAATGTAAATAATATATAGATGCATGTAAGTATGTAATGTGCATGAATGAATGCAAGTATGCATATATGATACGTATGTAAGCATGTATACAATGTATGTATGTATACATGATATATACATGATATATATGTATGCATGTATGCAATATAAGAATGTATGAATGTATACATGTATGTTGTGTATCTATGTATGTATGTGTAGATACATGAATCAAATATGTATATAGTGATAACATGAATGAATGAATGTATAAATGCATGAATGAATGTCATATATGAATGAATGAATGAATCAAAGGTATAAGTAAAATATAATGCATTGTAATGAATGTTAACATATATAATGTATAAAAGTATGTACGTAAATGTGCATGAATGTATATATCTATGTGACTATGTAAATATGCATGATGTAACATATGCCTATATATATAAATATATATGTAATATGGATATGCATATATGTATGAAGGTATGTATTTATACATAGTATCTATTTTATATTATGCATTGTTGTGGTTCACATTGCCTTGTGATTGTGTGAGTGCTAGCCTAGGCTTGGTTAGGCCTAGTGAGACTTGTTAGACTTGTTTGGGCTAGGACTTGACCTAGTTGACCTACTTTGACTAGTGTAGTTGACTAGAGTTGACCAAGGGTTGACTTTAGCCTAGATTGACCAAAACATCATGTAGAATGCATTATAGCAGTCTATTTTACTATTTTGGACATGTAGTGACTTGTACTGTTCTATAGGAGCCAGACACCACTCCTCGGACAGTATATTCTCTTCAGATATTTAGGATACTAGGCAAGTACATTCTCCGATCATTTTATATCCTGTTTAGAAGTATATTTCCTGCTTTAGATTACTTTACTTGATGCTGACACGTTGGTAACACGGATTAGTACTATATGGATCTTGTCGTACGATGTTATCCCCTTAGCGGATACATCGAGTATTTCGTGTTTGTGTACTTTATCATGAGCATCATGTACTCCTTGTGTTCGTACTTTTCGTGTACAAATCGTATGAAATCGTGTATACTCATGTGCTCACATGATCTTCATGTACGACTATACTTCGTGTGCAATAACATATCTTGGCTAGATCCTTGTGTATTGATTGGGGCGGGGGAGTAGAAGTGGTTATGTAATCAATCCCGTGATTACTCGTGTACAACCTCTGTAGATTACTCGTGTACAACATCGTGCCGTTTACATAACCATCTTGTGCTCTGAATCACTAGCCACTGATAGTTCTCTATATATTATAGCTATTTACTTACAGTCTCTCTCTTTTACATCATATTGTTCTTCAGTTTCCTGTATCTTACTCTCTAGCATGTTTATATTTCCTAGCCTGTTATGATTTGTTGAGATGTACTGTACTCGCTCCTGTCCTGACTGGACCTGTTGATAAATTTTACAGATAGCTTGGAGGTTGCCTGCTAGCCTAGAGGAGACACAGTAGAGGTTGTATAGATAGCTAGGGTTTTTCTTATAGCTTATTTTCAGTTGTCTTGAGCTGTATTTACTCTATGGATTACTGTATTTGAGATTTGAGATGTTTTCTGGGTTTGTGTATCTTAGACACTTAGACTTCTATCTGTTGTATCTCTTTGTGGATTTCATGTTTTATCTATCTTTTATCATGCTCTACCTTAGATGTGATTGAGACTGTATTTGCTATGTCACCTCCATTCGGAGTGTATATACTATACAGGTACCTTTATATTGTTAGATGTCTGACCTAGGACAGCGTTCTACCGTCGACACTGCGGCGTAGGCTGGACGTACCCACGTCTCGTACCCTTACTCTAGGGTACGGGTCGTGACATTCACGAACCACCGAAGTCAAGCATACAAAACCACAGCATATCTTCAAGAGTCTGGATTGTGCGTTCTGACTGACCATCTGTCTGCAGATGATAAGCTGAACTAAACTTGAGATGAGTCCCCAAGCTCTCTTGAAGACTCCGCCAAAAGTGTGATGTATATATTGAACAATACTGACTGGTACTCCATGCAACCTGACTATCTGCTTGAGGTACATCTCTGCTAGCTGATCCGTCGACTGACCAATCCTGAAAGGAAGAAAATGAGCTACCTTGGTGAGTATGTCAACTATAACCCAGATAACATCTCTCCCAACTGGGGATTTAGGTAACCCAGTTACAAAATCCATGGTAATGTGCCCCCATTTCTATTCTGGTATCGGTAAAGGTTGAAGAAGTCCAGCTGGTCTCTGATGTTCAGCCTTAACTTGTTGGTAAACTAAACAATGAGAGACAAATCGAGCTATCTCCCTCTTCTTGCCATTCTACCAAAAATGCTGACGGATATCATGATACATCTTTTTACCGTCGGAATGAATTAAATATTATGAACTCTGATCCTCTGCCATGATCTCTCGCTTGATGTTGCCATTGGGTATACAAAGATGCCTTCCATGTCGAAGTGTACTATCTTCATGAATACATAGCTCTGCTCTCCGTCCTGCTACACATTCTACCATAAGTCGCTGAAGCTTAGAATCCGTTGACCGAGCTAACTTAATCCTCTCAACTATACTGGACTGAACTTGTATATCGGCCATCAATGCCATATTGGAAGGAAGAACAATTTTAATACCCATCTTCTGAAGATCTGCTAACAACTCTGGCTGTGCTGTTAGAAAATAAACTTCTGCTCTTCTACTCAATGCATCTGCAACAACATTAGCCTTACCAGGATGATACTGCAGGTTGATGTCATAATCCACAAGTAGCTCTAGCTATCTTGTTTGACGCATGTTAAGGTCCTTCTGAGTAAACATATACTTAAGACTCTTATGGTCGGTGAAAATCTCTACCTAATCTCTATACAAATAATGCCTCCCCAATATAAGTGCGAAAACCACCGCTGCTAATTCCAAGTCTTGGGTTGGGTAATTCCTCTCATGATCACGAAGCAGACGTGATGCATAAGCTACTACCTTACCATGCTGCATCAAGACGCATCCCAATCCTCTATCGGAAGCATCATAATAAACCAAAAATCCTCCAGTCCCATCTGGAAGCATAAGAATAGGGGCCGTTATCAATCCTTATTTCAACTACTTAAATGAACTCTAACACTCTGCTGTCCAAGCAAACTGCACATCCTTACGGGTCAACTGCGTCAATGGTGCTGGAATCCGAGCAAAGTCTGATACAAACCGCCAGTAATAGCCGTCTAATCCTAGGAAACTGCGAACTTCTGCAACTGTTCTGTGTACTGGCCATGTCTCTATGTCCACTATCTTCTGGGGGTCTACTTCCACTCCACCTCTGGTGATGATATGGCCTAAGTACGAAATATGATCCAGCTAAAATTCGCACTTACTGAACTTCGCGTACAACTGGTGCTCCCTGAGAATCTAAAGAACTACACGGAGATACTGCTCATGCTCTGCCTCATTCTTGCTATAGACTAAGATGTCGTCTATAAACACTATCACGAACTGGTCTAAATAGGGCATGAAGATATGATTCATGAGGTCCATGATTACGACTGGCTCATTGGTCACTTCAAATGGCATAACAAGGAACTCCCAATGTCCATATCTAGATCTGAATGCTGTCTTCGGGATGTCTTGCTCTCTGACTCGAATTTGATGGTATACTGACCGCAAGTCAATCTTCGAGAATACTGCCGCTCCTCTGAGTTGATGAAATAAATCATCTATCCTTGGTAGGGGATATCTATTCTTGATTGTTACAGAGTTCAAGGTATGATAATCAACACATAATCTTGATGTACCATCCTTCTTTTTCACTAGAAGCATCGGGGTTCTCCAAGGCGATCCACTAGCACGAATGAATCCCTTGGTTCTGAGTTCTTCAATCATCTTGTACAAGATCTCTAACTCTAAAGGTGCCACTCTGTAGACTCTCTCTGACACTGGTGCCGTCCCAGGAAGCAAATCAATGTTGAACTCTATCTCTCTCTCTGGGGGCATGCCTGGAAGCTCTTAGGGAAATATATCAGGAAACTCTTCTACTACTCTAGAAAACTGAACTGCTACTGCTACTGCCATCCGCAAGATTGGTGGAGAAGGTTCTACTTCGCCTCTGGAAAATAAAAACTCTGGTTCACCGAAAATACCAAAAATAATCTTGCCAATATGGCAGTCTATTCTTGCGTATTGATCCTTCAACCAATCCATTCCTAGGACCATATCATAGTCTCCATCGAAAATTCTATAAACCTAACGGAAAACTCTCTACCGCTAACTACGATTCGACATGAGGAAAAGACTCTATCTACCCCCACAAGACCGTTACCAGTAAGTATATTGAGCCTTACTGATAATGACTTGGGCTCCAGTCATATACGTGTAGCAAATTGTGCGGACATAAATGATTACGATGCACCCGAATCAAATAATATCGATACTGGAAAAGAGTTGACGAGAATGGTACCTGCCACAACCTCACCTAATGCCAATTCTTCTACCACGGTCAGAGCTATAGCCTGATCTTGTCCTCTTGGTGCTGGTCCCCTCTGCTAGAAACCTCTTTGCCGGTTCTGAATCTGAGCTTGGGCATACTGTTGAGCCTGAGACGGCAATGGCCTCAGAGGCTGGTACTGCTGCTGCACTGGTGTTGGACCCCTAACCGATGGACTGGTGAAGGTTGATGACGATGAACTGGCTCTATGCGGGCAGGACCCTATTGTGTGGTCCGGTGCCCAACAAGCCAAGTACAATCCCTGTGCTGTAAGATACTGATACTATATGTCCTGGCTTTCCATAATGAGTGTAGCCCATTACGGAAGACTGCTTCTGCTTCTGTTGATGAGGATACGTCAGTGTCGAGTGCTGAACCGACGAGAGTATGGTCACCCTCCTAAGTGCTCTAATAGTCAAAGTCCTAGCTGCCAGGATTGGTGTTGATGACTGGGATATCTGTCCATGGGACCTCTTCCTTCCTCTAGTTTGATCTACTATCCTCTGAAAAGTATATTCATGCATTTTTGCTGCTCGTAATACGACATCAAATGTCTGGTGCTCAAACTGCTCCACTGATATAATGATCTCTAGGTGGAGTCCCTGCTGGAATCACTGCGCTCGGTCCAATTCGGTTGCTACCAAGGTGGGAGCAAACTGACTATGTCTAGAAAATTTGGCCGTATATCCATCGACCGTTCTTCCCATCTGCTTAAGATTAGTGAATCTCGTTTGCAGATCATACCGAGCTACTACATCAAAATACTTCATCTGAAACTTGTTACTGAAAACCGCCCATAAGACAGGCGTTGCTAATACAACTGCTAGCATCACCCACCAGCTGCGGGCTAAGTCCAATAACTGTAGGCGCACAACGGCCACCTTCTCTTCCTTAGGAATCCTAGCTACCTCTAGGATAATTTCAATGTCCTGAAGCCAAGCATCGGCAGCAATAGCATCTTTACTGCCATCAAAGAAGGGAGGGTTCAGATGTTTGAAGCTGGTGGCCACGTTGTTCCCTAGATAACCAACTCTGCCCATGGCATCTTGTACTGTCTGGTACAGGGCATCGCCCCGACGATCTTGTGATGCAAGCAATTCCCTAATAAGTCCCACCAGGGTTCCATTGTCAGGCTCTGCAGGCTGGACTGGCTGAACTGGGGGCTCTGGGTTCCCAGAATACATGACTCAGGAAGCAGCTCCAGAGTGCTGGGCTTGGTCCCCAGGTTGCTGTTGGTTCACTGGAGGTGCTCTACCTTGTACATCGGTAGGACCAGGAGCAATGCTACTGAAGAAATGACTTAGAGAACAATAAGGAAGGACCAAGATAGATCGAGGATATAAGCATGTGATCAGGTCAAGATTTCAGAAAGATTAGAAGACACGAGTAGAGATCAAGGGCGAGTGCTGATTGAGACAACTATTTAGTGAAACCCTCACACATCTTGATTTACAAGACCTGCATGGGCCACCACTTAAACCGTGTCACGCCCCAGAACCAGAATACTAGAGAGCGGGGGACAGACACAGCCAACTACGTACATTAAAGTGTAATCCACCTCGGTATACGGTCACGGCTGTCTAAATGCATTAGGGTTTAACTACAAGCCAACAGTCTCTTATGGTCAAGAACAAGCCTAGTGCCTCATTCTCAAGCAAGCAAGTAATTGTTACAAGATATTAGATCATCAGACATACAAGGTAAGGCGTCCCAAATATTACATATTCAGATGATCATGAAACTAGTCATACAAAATGCGAAGATTAGTAAGAGTTTAAGTCATACATGATCAACCCTAGGATTTGTTAATCATGTTACAGCCCTTAGGCAGACAAAAGTAAGTTTCAACACGAGCTAACACTTGCTCGGCGGCTAAACGCCTTAAAAGAATAATTTACAAAAGAGCGGGGGAGCAAAAGAAGAAACCTACTCGTTGCTAGGGTTACGCCTAGTGTTCACCATCTGGCTGGAAGACTGGTAGATCCTCGGGTGCTACTCCGAAATCTGGCCATACAAAACCAGCTGGGTCAGAACCCAAAAGAGCAAGTGCCACAAGGGAGGCTTCACTTAAGAACTAAAACTAGCATATTAGCACATGATATATAAATGATAACGAATGATATGAGTTAGAGAAACTAGGGTGATAAACGATAATATAACTAAGAGACTATTTTGGTAACCAAGTTACAACCCGTAAACCAAGCAAGGACCGGGGTTGTAACCCTTCACCTGAACAGAGCTTAGTCTCCAATCATTTATCAACAAGAGTAAAGCATAAACAGTAAATGCACTGAAGTAATCATAGACTGGCACTGTCTAGACAAGACTAGACTGGACTTCATCCATCAATCACGGCCAAGCAATGAGTACGGCTTGATACTTTAACTAACTAGGGTTATCACAAGCCTAGATGCAATGAGATGTTCTAGCAGTCGCAAGCCCTGCAGACTATCCAGTTATCCTTCATCAGGTTGAGAGAGTTGATTAGGTGACTTTGTGGTGCAACACATGACAGTATGCTGGAAATGTGCTCTACTCGTCGGCAGGCTACAAGTACACTTGAGGCACCCAGATAACGGGATTGCTTGTGACTAGGAATTCTTTTTATGATCTACCTGATCAAACTAGTCATTAACTTAGTCAGATTCAGTATAAATCCTTGACCATGGAAATCAGGAATTCATGTCCTAGACATGATGCAAGACGGGACACATAGCTTATACAGACACAATCAAGAGAAATCACCCACGGTGTCAAGACGAGAGTTACTTGTTACTTGTCAAGATTACTTGTCAGGAGTGCACCACCACGGGCTACTATCAAGCTTGTACATATCATGTTTACTTGTTACTTGTCAAGAGTGTGCCACGACGGGCCACTGATAGAGTTATCATGTCAAAGGGCTTGTCAAGAGTGCGCCTCAACGGGCCACTATCAGAGTTATTATGCTAAGCCGTATTTCCAAGTCGTGTTCATGTTTATCATGTCGTACTCGTGCTAAGTGTACTTGTATGCCAAGGATTTACTGGTCAAGGGTGCGCCACGACGGGCCACCAAAAGAGTTAACAAGGAGTATACCTGTCATGCTAAAATCGTGCTTAAAACCTAGAGTACATATGAAATGCAGATAATACATTATACAAGGCCATCATGGAAGATGCCCATCATGCTGAAAGGTCACAACTTACAATAAGGACCATGGGGTCATGCATGGAGAAAGTAACATAAATTGTCATGGCAAAATGAAGGGGGCCAGGGATATCATGCGCCCAAGGAAGCATGCGCCAGGGCAGCATGCGCCCAAAGAAGCATGCGCCCAAAGAGCATGCGCCCAGGGTGCATGTACTATAGAAGAGCATGCGCCCAAGTGTGCATGCGCCCACCTTCTTAAGGGCAGGGTGCATTGGAAGGGAAGCAAGGAGACTATCTTCCATGACTAAGTGGACGCATACCAAGAGCCATGCGCCCAAGCAGAAGGAAATATAATGCCTCAGACACATATCAAAGACTATGCGCCCAGGCAGGGGGAATAGCTTTGGGCGCATATCAAGAGCTATGCGCCTAAGCAGAAGAAAGCAGGGTGCTTTGGGCGCATATATAAAGTGGGACTTTCAAAAGTCTAAATTGGGTAGAACAAAATTCTCTACAACATGGAACAATCAAAACTTGAAAATAATGAAGTTTGATAGATCAAAACCCAAGAAAACTAAGATTTGAGTAAACTTAGATCTACAAGATTTTATCCAGCAAAACCAAATATACCAAGTACTAAAGAGTCATAAAACTATGTAAGGAAGACATTGGAACAATAAAACATGAGATCTCTCATGAAGCAATATTAAACTTGACTAAGGGTTGGGGAGAAAATAAATGAAGAAGAAAAGTAGATGAACAAATAAATGAAAGTAAAGAAGGAGAGAGAAAGGGGTTGGGTTATATAGAGGGTTCAACATAATGAGCCATCTTGATCCAGACCAAACCAAAATAAACCAAGCCAAGCTAAACCAAGACCAAACCATGCTAAACAAGTCAAAATACGGGTCAGGAATCCATACACGTATACTGAAAATACATATAACGAGAAACAGGAGTGACAAACATTTACTTGCAGACAAGCAGTAAGCATGATCAAACCAGGACATATGCAATAAAGAATTAATGATGGCCAAAGATGGTGTTATATAAGAAGATTTCTCTGAACCCGAAAGGTATTCAGATTTCCAGATCTATTTATCTTTGGACAATTGCCTGTAGGCGCATGGGTCGTGCACCCCAAACAATCGAAGTCTGCCCCGTGCCTTATTTTAAAGATTGGCGAAGAACTACGCACACCTGACCCAAGCCGCATGGCGACAGAAGGAGACATCTCTATGCTTTGGGCCAACCGTGCCCGTTTAAAGGCGTGCCCCCTTTTGCTCACGCCTCAGCTTAACAGGCGCGCCCGATCCTTCACAATCATGATTACTTTCTCCTACTGTATTTAATGAAGTTAAAATCTTTATCGAGATGTCAAGTCAGACACTTCAACTCTCGTGCCAAGGATGAACCTAGAAAAGTAGAGTACAACCACCTTGGAAATAGTGTAAGAACATGCATATTCTAGGCGTGCTCCTCCTCATGCCTCACCAACTTGGGAGCGCCTGAGCCATCACACCTCCGACTATATTTATCAGTTGCTTTTTTTTGTATTTAATGAGCATGGCTATCTCGAGACCACCATACAATGCTTCAATTCTCGAGCAAGGAGGCGAACAATAAAGTCAAGGTTTATTCCCCTCGGGAACAATGCAAATAGGCGTATGTCGCCCTAAGCCTCCCTAGGCGCGTGTGCTTTTACCCCCATGCCTATATACTATGTGCCACCTAGGACGGTGATTCCCAGATGCATGTGTAACTCAGGCACGTGCCACGTGTCCAATGTTCGGTCACGCCAAAGAACAAGTTTGAGCATTTTGAGATTCTCTCTAACAACATATCTACTACGTGGAGATCAGCTATGGTCTCCTCACCAGTGAAGTGTGCGCCTGGTCGTAACCAACCCCTATTTAGGGGCGCCGCGTAGCAAGATGAAGCTCACGCCTGTCTATTCTTAGGCGCGTGTACTACTCCCTCCATCAACTATAAATATGGTAATTTCTGCTAGGGACGTCCTTCTCCTCTAAATAGAAGGCTGTGATGTAATCTGACACGGCCATGCTCGAAACCACTACACAGATGCTAGTCATCAAATTTGACTACTCAGCATTTGAGGAAATGCTCTCAGGGGATAGTGCGGGCTCTTCTCCTAGACTGTTGAAGTCTAAAAAAATGAAAAAGATGTGGGTGCCTAAAGCACGTATAGCTTTAGCACAACCTGCTGAAAAAGAGCAGCGCATGCCCGTACTCTTACCCGACGCGTTGATGACTTCGCCCCCCGTACTTTCCCTGGCGCGTGGCTCGAAGAAGTTCAACGTTTGGGGGGAACGCGCGCCTAGGGAGGAAATCAACCCAAGGCAAACTCAGTGCCTTGGGTGATGGCAGACCTCAAGCATGTGAGGTGGTCTCAGAAGAAGGCACAACACATGGCGAATATAAAACCAAAACCAAAGCACGGGCCACATGCGCCACACGCGCCACACAAGCCACATTGAGGAGTGCGCCTCTAGTTGTAACGTGCACGCCTGATGGAAAGCTCTATAGATCTTATTCACATGCCTCTGCGACAGGGTTCGGGCCAAACTCCAGATTCTTCCAAATACCCAAACGTTCTGCAGGCTCAAGAATCGGGCCTAGGGGTACACCCACTTATGTGTCACAACACTCGGTCTACCAGAAGAAGCGTAAAGGTGTAGCTCCCTTCCCATGATTTGCGTCATGTGATTAATCAAAAACACAAAGTGAAGGGAATCACGGCAAACAGTACGCATGAAACCGCATTGGGTGTACATACGTGCGCTAGTATAGTCGTCAACTGCTGCTATACGAAATCCATAGCATTCTCAGAAAGGTAGTTCGTGTTTCAAAGGCTCAAACATGTTTCATTCACCCGATGTTGTCTTGGCGAATGGATGTGATCAGACGATAAAGAGGAACCTCTCTTTGCCTCATGCCATGCTGCAAGGCGTTCTCCTCCGATTGAAAAGAATCTAAATTCTTCGTCCGCTATACCCAAGAATTCACCCAAGAGCAGCAATTTGGTGGTACCCAGCACCGGGGTATTCCAACACACCCGTTTCGAATCTAGGACCCTAAAAATTGGGGGTGGTCGATGCTCTGTACCAAACACCGACCTGACCAGGGGCGCCCGTTCCCTGCTCATCTAGGGATCGGGGGGTAGCCAACCCCTGATGTTGCACCATAATTCGATGTTTCAAAGGGACAGTGATTCCCATGAAACTGAAGAAAGAGAGGCCGGGGGTACTCACTCCCATCATATTAATGAATATTCAAAAATCGAGGACACTCCGAACCTCGGCCTTGGTATTTTCTCCTAGATGACCGCCTACATGGTCGACAGCGAGGTATAGAAATCAAGGACGGAAAGCGAACGGTCAATTCGCACCCGCGTCATGCCTCGTACATGACGAGTGATGAACAGAGGTCCCAAGACAGCCTGGCACTTCTGACAAAGACTGTCATGGAGCTGAAAGCGGCTAAAACTTTATTCCAACCACCAGTACCAGTCCCAGAGCCAGGAAATAATAGGGAATCCAATGCCCCAAATGTCCCAACTACGAGCTATTATATGGCACTACCTCCTACAGCTAGTAATCATACCCTGCCACAAACATCTGAGCTAGAAGTATTGGGAGAGGTCCTTGAAGCCATTCGAGAACTTCAATCCAGAGCTGACACCAAAGACATGCAAAAGTCTCGACAAAAACTAGGAATCAACTAGCCATTCCCAGTCGAGTAGAACATGGTGATTTGTCCTCCTAAATTCAAGCCGTAGACTATCACTCCTTTCGACGAAAAGGATTTCCCCCGTCAACATCTCAATCATTTCAATGCTATGATGGGACATTTACCAAGGGATGATGTCCTCCTTGCTAAACTATTTGTCGGCGCCTTGAGAGGGGTTGCTTATGAATGGTTCTATAGTCTCCAGGATAATTCCGTGTCAACCTTTAATGACCTCCAGTATCTGTTCCTATCTCAATTCTATGAGCCAAGAATGGATATGTCAATGTCCACCTTGATGGACACCACTCAGAAAGATAAAGAATTTGCCCGAGTCTACATAGAGCGATTTCGGCAAGCCGTGCTGAGACTACAACCGGGGGTTTATGAAGCAATTCTAATCGACATTTGTCAGAAAGGTTTGTCCCCTATGACAACACTGTAGACTGGTTCCTCCAGTCACGCAGATTGGGCGACATTTATTATCTATGCCGAAGATGCCGAGAGGAAGGCTAAGGAGGCCTACTTATTGGGAATGGACCTCCCAAATGAAAGGGTCAGGAGGCCTACCACAGCACCCAACAACAATGAGCGGGAACCCAAAGCAAAACAAGTTATGACTGCGAGTCTTAATCGGGGTACAGCTCATGTGCAGAAATCGAAAAGACCCCCGATCCAAAAAGGGAACTATTCGTTCAAAGACGAGGATGCCCTACTCAACGTCTTACTTGAGGGTGAGAAATTTACACTCCTACATCCTAGACGCCCCAAAGAAGTCGACAGGATAGATGATCCCAAATACTGCCATTACCACCGGTATTTCCATCACCCGAATAAGGACTGCTACATCCTGAAGAATCATATACAGCGACTAGTAGACACAAACATACTATTGCTAGAATTTGAGGAAAAAGTAGTCCCTACCAACATGGTAACCCTCCAGTTCGGCTGGTTTCCATCTACAGAGGCACAAGACAGAGTCATCTTGATTCCAAAAACAACTATGGAGGTCGTTAACCTTCCGATGGCTCAAGCCTCAGGATTAGTCCCTGTCAAAATGCCTCAAAGGCAAGTCATGTGGGTGCATCCTGATCTCACCGATGACCTAACCAAACCTGTCGCACGTCATGCCATTAAGACCAAGGGCAGGAAGGTTAAATCTTGTAATGCTATCTCTACCTCGTCCGATGATGAAAGGGTCGAAGCAACTAGGAACGGTCTACAATACTCACGTATCTATGACCAGGCCCCGGCAAAGGAAGCAGTACCGGTGACGACATTCGCAGCTCCCGGTACTTCTGAACCAGGTCCGTACTAACCTCCAATAGTGGACAAACAGAAGCAGAAGGAGAGGCGTTTCGACAACCCCTCAGAAAGGATACCGCTACAGGTAGGGCTGCAAACGAGCCTAGCTGAGCCAAGCTTTTATAAGCTGAGTTTGGCTTGACTAGGATTAATCAAGCTCTAGCTCGAGCTTGAGCTAGATAAGTTTTTTTACTTTAAAGATTGAGCTTGGCTTGAGCTTGTTTATATTAAGCTTGAGCTTGGCTTGGTTTGAGCTTGAGCTTGGCTTGATAAGCAAGCTTGATTCAAGCTTGATAAGATCAAAATCAAGCTCATTAAACTTGATTTCAAGCTCGCTCTTTCAAGCTCATTAAGCTTGATTTCAAGCTTAATAATCTCAATTTCAACCTAGTTAGGTTTGAATTCAAGTACATGTAATATTTTTTTTGAGGATAGAAAAATAATAATATATTACATGTACTTAAATTCAAACCTAAAAAAGTTCCTTAATGTCAATTATTAAGGACATATATATATATATATATATATATATATATATATATATATATATATATATATATATATATAAATTTAATAAAAAAGTTCCTTAATGTTAATTATTAAGGACATATAAATATAAAAAGCACACAACTATATTGTTATACAAACATATATAAAATTAAAATTTAACAAAGAAAAACTGAGCTTCTAAACAAGCTCCTAAATGAGCTTATAAACAAGTCAGCTCACAAGATCATAAACAAGCTAGCTCGCGAGCTCAAACGAGCCGAGTATTTCTAAGCTTGAGCTTGGCTCATTTATTAAACGAGCTAAAAAATGAAGCTTGAGCTCAGCTTGTTTACTAAACGAACCGAGCTCAAGGGAGCTTTTAACGAGCTGAGCTTCGAGCAGCTTGCGAACAGTTTGGTTCATTTGCAGCCCTAGCTGCAGGGTTGGAACGACCGTACAATTTTGACATTCTGGCACAACTGGCCAACACTCCAGCCAGATTATCATTATTTGAACTCCTCTGTCTCTCCAAGAAGACCCGAGAAGCTCTGTCCGAGGCGTTACAAAACGTCGAATCCTACTTGGGACAGATACAACAGCCAGATAAAGACCCTACTGCGTATCCCAAATGCCACAGTGTGATAGAGGAAATGCCCAATATCAAATTCTCACAACAGGATATGCTGCTACAGAATAATAAGCATGCCCGATCCCTGTATTATATAGGGTACGTTGGCACTGTCAAGGTCGATCGTATGCAAATCGACCCTGGTTCGTCCGTGAGCGTTATGCTCCACCGTCTGTTGCATACAATGGGGATTCTAATGCATTGGCTTTCTGTAACTCAAACTACTATTAGTGGTTTCAACAATGGTAAGAGTTGACCAGAAGGGAAAATTTGCTTGAAAATTCAGATTGGCGACCTAAAGACTGAGGCGACTTGCTATGTTATTAACGCGGATGTCTGCTATAATTTCCTGTTGGGACGACCTTGGATCTATGAGCACATGATCATGCCATATACCCTCTACCAGTACTTCAAATATGTCAACAACGATGGAGTGGTAAAAACTGAGTTCGTGGACATTGACCCCTTTAAAGGGGTTGAGATTTATTATACTGAGTTTTGACTGTTCTGAAAGAAGCACCAGAAGGACACAGATGAAGATGCTGATGACGAGGCCGAGGCTCAAACCGCCTCCGAGGAACCCATCAGAGTGCGTCTAAAAAAATACCCTACGACACCCACAGCTGAGACTACAGCCCCTCTAAAAGTCCGATTAAAAGGAGGGCCACCTACCAAAGAATTCCCTATGACGTCTATGGTTCAAGCTACAACTCCTCTGGTGGTGCGATTGAAGGGGAAATCGTCAATAAAGGGATATCCTTTTGTCAAGCCGATTGTGGTAAAGTTGCGCAGCCCGCCTCATCCTACTCCATCCCTGCCTATCTCAGGTGTTGGGGGTAGAGATCTTAATAATGTGGTTGTGCCCAACTTTCTCGCGTTTGACGGTATAATCCCCGAGGACGATTTGTCCTTTTTCATCAATAAAGAAAAGCCTTTGAACTACTCTCCTGATTTCTCTGTTTATTCTATAGAACAAAACATGAGTCCCTCACTGCAGACACAAATCACGTTTGTTTATTCCGTAAAATAAGTACTCCCTGCATGTGGCACCTGATTTATAGTACCGATGCGAAAAAAGAGAGAAGAATCCATCATCTTTGGACGAGTGGACGACTCCCAGACTCATACTTTTTGTGAGCCAGAACCTGAAGTCGGTACAGTTTAGGCTCACCACTATACCCCGCAAGTCAGGCACATCATAAAGAAGATGGGTTATGACCTGGACAGTAATATGGGTCTCAATTACGGAAAGGGTCGGCACCTGCCGATCAAGATTAACGTTTCTAAAGGCAAATCTGGTCAATATTACCAGAAAACTTGCTACGACCTCGGATATGTTCCGCCTAAGGCGCCCGAAGTCCCACGATGCAAGGAAATGATGCACTCGTACTCTTCAGATTCCTCCGGTGACTCCGACGTCAGTATCGGGGAAGTGTTCCGTAGAACGTTGTCAGCGAATATGACATCAGCAGACCAAGTCGAGGAAAATGACGAGCCATTCTTCGAGCCCCTCGAAGTTGAATCCTGGGCTCAGTAACTTGATTCCTAATGGGAAAATGCTTCGAGTTATGCGAACCGCCTACTAAGATAAAGTTGTACAAGTTGACCTAGGGGATGACTCTTCTCCTAAACTGATCTTTGTCTGCAAAAGTTTGAAATAAGAGGATCGCGAGTCTCTTATTGAGCTTATAAGAAATACATAGACATCTTCGCCTGGAGCTACGAAGATATTTCGGACTTAGACCCCAATGTCGCCGTACACAATCTGAATATACTGCCTAAAGCTAAGCCAGTGAAGCAACAACAACAGCATTTTTGCCCCAATACCATGAACACTATTGAAAAGGAAGTCAACAATCTAATAAAGAGCGGCTTCATCTACGAGGAACAATACCCAGATTGGGTAGCCAATATCGTTCCAGTCACTAAGAAGAATGGGAGGATCCGAGTCTGCATAGATTTCTGTGATCTAAATGCCGCCTGCTCGAAGGATGAATTATCACTACCCATTACCGACGTGATGGTCGACAACACCCGTGGGTTTGAGCACATGTCTTTTATGGATGGTTACTCTAGCTATAACCAGATCAATATGTTCCTAGATGATGAGAAACATACGTCCTTTCTGACTCCGATAGGGGAATTTTGTTTTGCCGTGATGTCTTTTGGCTTAAAGAATACGGGTGCTACATACCAGCGTGCTATGAGTATCATATTTCATGAATACCTGCATAAGACAGTTGAATGTTACATCGATGACATCGTTGTTAAGAGTTGCTTTCGTGGTGATCACCTCCATGACTTGAAAACTGTCTTCGATTTGATGAGGACATACCAGTTAAAGATGAATCCCGCTAAGTCCTTCCTGGGGTGTCGAGCGACAAGTTCATATGTTTCATTGTTACTTCAAAGGGTATCTACGTCGACCCTGAGAAGACAAAAGCCATCATCGAAATGCAATCGCCAAGGAACCTTCAAGAACTTTGCGATCTTCAGGGGCGCTTGGCCTACATCCGGAGGTTTATTTCCAACCTCTCAGGTCGTTGTAAACCTAATTGATGAAGAAAGGAGTATCTTATGTTTGGATTGAAGAGTGCCAGCGAGCCTTCGAGGACATTAAAAGATATCTTACAAATCCTCCAGTCTTAGTAGCACCAGTCATGGGAAAACGCTTTCTGCTCTACGTCCGAGCCTTGGATCACTCTTTCGGAGCCTTATTAGATCAGAATACTAATACAGGTTACAAACATGCTATCTATTACCTTAGCGTCAGCTGATCGGAGTCGAGCACAGGTATACCCCTGTAGAGAAAGAATGCCTCGCCCTCGTTTTCGCTATCTAGAAAACCCGACATTATATAGTTGGACAGACGATTCACATCATCTCTCGGGTCAATTCCCTCAGGGTCCTCATGACCAAGCCAGGGGCATTAAATTTATGTCTGGCCACATGGGCAATACTTCTGTCCCCTTATGACATGGTATTTGTCCCACAAAAGGCAGTTAAGGGTCAAGCATTAGCAGATTATCTGGCTGCACATCCCATAGCCGAGACGTAGAAACTCTATGAAGATATTCCAGATGAAGTAATGGATGCCCGCACCACCACAGAGGAGCCGGTTTGGCGACTGTTCTTTAATGGTGCTTCGAGAACAGGTCCCAAAGGCGATATTGTGGCTGGAGTAGGGGTAGTGTTAATCTCCCCCGACGACTTGGTCATACAATGAGTGTATTCACTCTTAGAACCATATTCTAATAACATTGTTGAGTACAACGCTCTCATCATCGGACTTCGACTAGCCTAAGAGCTGGGGGTCGACTTTCTGGAAGCTTACGATAATTCTCAGCTGATTATCAACCAAGTTCGGGGTCAGTATGAGGTCCAACATGAGAACCTGGTCCCATACCATTAAGCAACAATTTCTATAATCTCTATTTTATAGGATTCTTCATAGAACATATTTTTCGATTACGGAACCTGGAAGCTGATGCTCTAGAGGACTGACGGCATCGTTTGCAGGACCTGTCGGAACTTAGCACACGATCATAGTGATAGAGCAAGAGTTGGTATGTCCTAAGAATAACCTATGCATGCAAGCTTGCCAGTCCACGAAGGTTGAAGAAGACATTCGAGACTGGTGGTCTCCTTTTATAGATTTTGTAGTGTACAAAATCTTACCAGATAACGTAAAAGAAGCGGCTTCTATCAGAAGACGCTCTCTTTGGTTTTACTGTGACACTCAAACTAAGACGTTATACCATCATTCCTTCGACGGAATCCAGCTCCAATGTTTATCAGGGCATGAAGCTAAAGACGTACTGCACGAGGCTCATGATGGCACTTACGGGGCTCATCAACCGGGACCTAAACTCCAAGACTAACTCAGGCGCATAGGTTACTATTGGCCTACAATGATAGCCGATGCCCTGTCATATGTCAAGAAGTATCGGATGTGTCAGATCCACACTGACTTCATTCACCAACCATCAGAGTTCTTACACCCAACGGTGGCATCCTGGCTGTTCGAATCATAGGGAATGGACATCATTGGCATGATTGCCCCTCCTTCATCAAAAGGTTATCGCTTCATCCTGGCTATAGCCGACTATTTATTTAAGTGGTCGGAAGCTATACCACTTGTGGAAGTGAAAACCTCGACGTGATCAAATTCCTCAAGCACCATGTTATTTATCGGTTTAGGTTACCTCGAAGGATCATCAACGACAATGGCCCGTAATTCGTCAGCGGCTCCTTCCGTTGATTCTGCGACCATAACTGAATCCAGAGCATAGCATCGATAGCCTATAATCCAGTAGCTAATGGGTTGTCCAAGGCTTTCAATAAAACTATTATCAAACTCCTCAAAAAAGTCATGTCTTCTAATAAAGGTGACTGGAACGAGGAGCTCGACGAATGCCTCTGGGCTTACCGAACCACCGTCCGTACACCTACTGGTAGTACACCATTCTCACTAGTATATGGAAGCGAAGCCATGCTCCCTTTGGAACTTCAAATTCCCTCTCTACGGGTGTCTCTTAATAGTCATATGACTACAGAAGATAATCATCGCATGCGACTACAAGAGTTGGAAGCACTCGACAAAAAATACCTTCAAGCTCAATATCGCATTGAGCAATATCAGGCACGAATCTTGGGAGCCTTCAATAAAAAGGTCAAAGAAAGGTCATTTCGGGTCGACGATCTGGTCCTACCAGTTAGAAGGCCAATGATCATGACTCACAAGACTGCTAGAAAGTTCCAACCTAAGTGGGAGGGACCGTTTGTTGTTGAAATGGTCTATTCCAATGGCGTGTACCGGCTAGCAAAATCTAATAAATTTTTTCTCATGATGCCTATTAACGGCAAGTTTCTCATGAAATATTATGTATGAATGTCCTGTTCTCCCATTCCTATATTTTGGTTTCCTCTACATCCTGGTCTGAATGCCTACAATGTCCATATTACCTCTGAGTATACATTCTTACCTATCGATCTTGTTTCAACATGTCCATATTACCTTTGTTGACAAAGATCATCGCTTATCGTCTGTGTCTAGTTCTAGGTGCATTCACGATAAGCCTCTTGAACAAAACATGTCCATATTACCTCTGAGTTGTTCTCAGGTTGCTTACTATATTCTCCTAACCTCTGAGTAAGTTACCTATCTAGAATCCCATGTTTGTCATGTCCATATTACCTCTGAACAAACGTTTCTTTCTATTCTTCAAAGAAAATGCATCAAAGAAGATGAATCTATAGATGTTCACAAGTCACAAAGAAGTTCACATAAAGCCAGCAAAAAGAGATATTTTTTTATTGATATTCATGATTACATATGATAGGAAATCTACTACATGATTAGATTTTTTTATTGATATTCAGGATTACATATGATGAAAATCTACTATTTGCTCATGGCTCCCTTATTGAAGAGGGAAATAATGTGACAAATGCCCTCTACTATAGAGGGCAGTGATGTGACAAATACCTCATGAAAGGGGACAGTAATGTCACAAAGTCTCCCGTGCTGGGCCTACATTAATTTTTCGAGACAAGCAGGAAGGCCGTCTCGAGTGTGCAGAGTAGTCGCCTCGCCCATGCAGAGAAGCTGCTGGAAGACAGGGTGCCAACCTGGATAATCAGTCCTAATTGTAATGCCTATAGTTTGTATTACGTATCTTGGTATACGTGTACGTATTCTTGACTCGTATTTGCGTATTTTTCTGTATGGTTATTTTGGCATGTCATTGGTTTGGCTTAGCTTGGTTCGACTTAGCTTGGTTTGGTTTGCTTTTGGGTTCACCATGAACCAAAAGAAAAACCCCACCTACCACCACCACCCTCATTTATATTTCTACCTAACTCTCTCTCTTCATTTATTCTTCTCCTTCACTTCTTCTTCTCCACCATTACTCTTCTACCTACCAGGGAAGAGAGCTAGGCAAGTGTAAACTTGCTTCATGTTGGATCTCAAGTTTTATTGTTCTATTCTCTTCCTTATTTGATTTTAAGACTCTTTAGAACTTGGCCTTTTTCATTTTGATGGATAATTTCTTGTAGATCTAAGTTTATAACTTTTCAGTTTTCTTGGTTTTGATCTCTAAAACTTGGTTATTTTCGAAAACTAATGGTTCTATGTTGTAGAGAATTCAATTTCATGCAGTTTTGGCTTTTGTTTCGCTTGATTTCGACTTCGGATGAGGAAGTTATGGCCAAAACAATTTTGGTCAAACTTCTATGTTCATCTGCAGCATGAGACATATGTCGCAGTTGGCCGCATATAATGTCGCTGTCGAGCCGCATGAGACATATGTCGCAGTTGGCCGTATATGATGTCGCTGTTGAGCCGCATGAGACATATGTCGCAGTTGGCCGCATATGATGTCGTAGTTGAGCCGCATGAGACATATGTCGTAGTTGGCCGCATAGCATGTCGCTGTCGAGCCGCATGAGACATATGTTGCAGTTGGCTGCATATGATGTCGCAGTTGAGCCGTATGAGACATGTCGCAGTTGGCCGCATAGCATGTCGCTGTCGAGCCGCATGAGACATATGTCGCAGTTGGCCGCATATGATGTCGCAGTTGAGCCGCATGAGTCGCATGTCGCAGTTGGCCGCATAGCATGTCGCAGTCGAGCCGCATGAGCCGCATGTCGCAGTTAGCCGCATATGATGTCGCAGTTGAGCCGCATGAGCCGCATGAGCCGCATGTCGCAGTTGGCCGCATAGCATGTCGCAGTCGAGCCGCATGAGCCGCAAGTCGCAGTTGGCCGTATAGCATGCCACAGTTGAGCTGCATGAGCCGCATGTCGCAGTAGGCCGCATATGATGTCGCAGTTGAGCCGCATAAGCCGCATGTCGCAGTTGGCCGCATATGGTGTCGCAGTATAGGCCGCATAATGCATATTTTGACTATTTCTAACTGTTATATGTCCTAATTGACTGAATTATGGCTCGAATTTCTCCCAACTTTCAACGTGGAAGTTGTAGATCATTTCCTTGGCATCAAGAATATGTCACTAGTTATTTTATGCAAGTTTCTCTCATTCATAATATTGTAATAATAGAACACGATAGTGGCCCTCTATGGCGCACTCTTGACAAGTAAACTGACATGATATATCTCGGCATGCTGTTACGACAGCTAGCCTGACATGACAAGTATGAAAGACTTGGACACCGTAGGCGATTGTGTTTGTACAAATAAACTAGTACTGTCTTGCATCATGTCTAGGATGGGGACCCCTGAGTACCACGGTCAGGGGTACCTACTGAAATTGACTAAGGCTAATTAACTAGAATGATTCAGTAGTCATGAAGAGATTTCCAGCTACAGGCAATCCCGTTATCTGGGCGCATTCAGTGGACTTGTAGCCTACCGACGAGTAGGGCACATTTCCAGCACACAGTCATGTGTTACATTCTTCCTAAACGGACATTCGACCTGGATAACCGGATGGTCTGCAGGGCTTGTGGCTGTTGGGATAATCTTATTACATCTTGCTAGTAACTAGGCCTGTGATAACCCTAGTTAGTTAAAAGTATCAAGTCGTACTCTTGATTGGCCGTGATTGATTGGATGTAGTTTATTCCAGCTTAGTCTTATCCTGATCCTGTGCAAGATTGTGACATGACATGATTATTGATGCTTGCCTTAACAATAACGATCGGGGGTCCAGTTCTGTTCAGGCGAAGGGCTACAACCCCGGTCCTTGTTTGGTTTAAGGGTTGTAACTGGCTCCCGGAGCAGTTCTGTGTCCTCTCTTCGTTTATTGTCTTATTGCAATCCCATGCCATGTTCGTCATGTTTTACCTTACCTTAATACCATGATTATTTATACTGGCCTTAGCAATAAAGATCAGGGGTCCAGTTCTGTTCAGGCGAAGGGTTACAACCCCGGTCCTTGTTTGGTTTAAGGGTTGTAACCTGGCTCCCGGAGCAGTTCTGTGTCCTCTCTTCGTTTATTGTCTTCATTGTACCAATAGTATTTGAGACGGGTTTCTATTCAGGTGAAGGGCTGCAACCCCGGTCCTTGTTTGGTTTAAGGGTTGTGACCTGGCTACTTGAATAGTTTCCTCGTACTCAGTTTACTGTTGTTATCTCTATTATTATCAGTTCTTTATTTATTATCTTTAATATTCTATTATGATATGCTGGTTTTAGTTCCTAAGTGAAGCCTCCTTTGTGGCACTTGCTCTTTCTGGGGTCTGACCCAGCTGGTTTTGTGTGGCCAGATATCGGAGCAGCAACAGAGGATCCACCTGTCTTCCAGCCCGATGGTGACCACCAGGCGTAACCAGGGCAACGAGTGGGTTTCTTTTGTCCTTCCACTCTATTTGTAAAATTATTCTTTTGAGGCGTTTAGCCGGCGAGCACGTGTTAGCTCGTATTGCACCTTTATTTACTGTCTGCCTACGGGCTGTAACATGATTGACAAATCCTAGGGTTGATCATGTATGACTGAAACTCTTGCTAGTCCTGACATTTTGTACGACTAGCTTCATGATCATCCAATATGTAATGTATGGGACGCCTTACTATTGTATATTGATGCTCTAATATCTTGTGACTGTTACTACTTGCTTGTGATTGAGACAATAGGCTTGTTCTTGACCATAGGAGACTGATGGATTGTAGTTAAACCCTCATATATCTAGACAGCCGTGACCGTATAGTGACGTGGATTCCATTTCATTATACGTAGCTGGCTATGTCTGCCCCCGCTCTCCAGTATTCTGGTTCTGGGGCGTGACATGGTTTTAGTGGTGGCCCATGCAGGTCTTGTAAATCAAGATATGTGAGGGTTTACCGAATAGATGTCTCAATCAGTATTCGCCCTTGATCTCTGCTCGTATCTTCAAATCCCTGAGAATCTTGACCTGATCACATGCTTGTATCGTTGATCTGTCATGGTCCTTCCTTATTGTTCCCTATGTCGTCTTCTTCAGCGACATTGTTCCTGGACCTGCCGACCAGCAAGGCGGTGCACCTCCCGCGGACCAGCAGCAACCTGGAGATCAAGCCCAGCATTCAGGAGTAGCCTCCAGAGTCATGCCTACCGAAGGAGAACCACCAGTTCAGCCCATCCAGCATGCAGAGCCTGATGATGGCACTTTGGTGGGTCTCATCAGGTCCCTATTAGCTTCCCAGGATCGTCGTGGAGATGCCTTGCACCAGGCGGTGGCAGATGCTTTGACCAGAGGAGGTCATCATGGTAATAGCGCGGCCAACAGCTTCAAGCACTTGAACCCTCCCTTCTTCGATGGCAGTGAAGATGCGATCGCTGCAGATGCATGGCTTCAGGACACAGAGGTAATTCTAGAAGCAGCCAGGACTCCAGAGAACGAGAAGGTGGCCGTGGTGCCCCTGCAGCTATTGGATCTTGCTTGCAGCTGGTGGGCAGCGCAGGCCGATGGATTAGTGGCCCCTATTTCATGGGCAGTATTCAGGGAGAGATTCCAGACCAAGTATTTTGATGCTGTAGCTCGGTATGATCTACAGACGAGGTTCACCAATCTGAAGCAGATGGGCAGGACGGTCGATGGATATGCGGCCGAGTTCTCCAGGCTTAGTCGGTTTGCTCCCACCTTGGTGACGACCGAGTTCGATAGAGCCCAGCGGTTCCAGCAGGGGCTCCACCTAGAGATTTTATTGGCGGTGGAGCAGTTTGAGCATCAGACTTTTGATGCAGTGTTGAGAGCAGCCCGGAGGCATGAATATACCTTCCAGAGGATCGTGGATAGGACCGGAGGTCGGAAGCGATCTCACGGGTAGATGAATCAGTCATCAGCACTAGCCCCGGCAGCCAGGGCTTTGACCATTGGAGCTCCGAGGCGGGCGGCCTCAGTGACGTCGGTTCAGCATTCCACCCCGACGTACCCTCAGCAGCAGAAGCAGAAGCAGTCTTCCGCAGTGGGATGTTCACACTGCGGGAAGCCAGGACATGTGGTATCAGAGTGTCGTAGAGCACAGGGTTTGTGCTTGGTTTGTGGTGCCCCGGACCACAGGGTTGGGAACTGCCCGAACAGGGGGAGTTCATCCGCTTTCTCTAGTCCTTCAGTTAGAGGACCAGCACCAGTCCAGCAGCAGCTGCAGTACCCGTTCCCGAGGCCATTGCCGACGCAAGCCCAGGCGTTCCAGCAGCAGAGGCCGCAACAGTATGCCCAAGCCCAAGCCCTAATCCAGAGCAGGCAGAGGAATTTTCAGCAGAGGGGACCCGCACCCAGAGGACATGGTCAAGTACTGGCTTTGACCATGGGAGAAGAAGGAATAGCACCAGGTGAGGTGGTGGCAGGTACTATTCTCGTCAACACCTTTCCAGCTTCAGTATTATTTGATTCTGGTGCCTCGCATTCATTTATGTCTGTACGATTCGCGACACGGGTAGGATTGGAACCCGAGTCATTATCAGTGAGGCTCAATATACTTACTGGTAATGGACTTGTGGGAGTAGATAGAGTGTTTTCCTTGTGTCGGATCGTAGTTAGCGGTAGAGAATTTCCCGCTAGATTGATAGAGTTCCCGATGGCCGATTATGATGTGGTCTTAGGGATGGATTGGTTGAGGGACCAGTATGCTAGGATAGACTGCCACATTGGCAGGGTTGTTTTTAGCATTCCCGGAGAGCCAGAGTTTTCTTTCTCCCAAGACGAAGTTGAACCTTCTCCTCCAGTATTGCGGATGGCAGTAGCAGCAGTGCAGTTGCCTCGGATAGTCGAGGAGTTTCCAGATATTTTCCCAGAAGAGCTTCCAGGGATGCCGCCAGAGCGAGAGATCGAGTTTACTATCGACTTGATTCCCGAGACAGCCCCAGTGTCAGAGAGAGTCTACAGGATGGCGCCGTCAGAGTTAGAGATATTGTACAAGATGATTGAAGAACTCAGAACCAAGGGATTCATTCGTGCTAGTGGATCGCCTTGGGGAGCCCCGATGCTTCTTGTAAAAAAGAAGGATGGTACATCCAGATTGTGTGTTGATTATCGTACCTTGAACTCAGTGACAATCAAGAACAGATATCCTCTCCCGAGGATAGATGACTTGTTTGATCAACTCAAAGGGGCGTCAGTATTTTCGAAGATTGACTTGCGGTCAGGATACCATCAGATCAGAGTCAGAGAGCAGGACATCCCGAAGACTGCTTTCAGATCTAGGTATGGGCATTGGGAGTTCCTTGTGATGCCATTTGGAGCAACCAATGTGCCGGCTGTATTCATGGACCTCATGAATCGCATCTTCATACCTTATTTGGATCAGTTCGTGATTGTGTTCCTAGACGACATCCTGGTCTACAGCAAGAGTGAAGCGGAGCATGAGCAGCATCTCCGAGTTGTCCTCCAGATTCTCAGAGAGCACCAGTTATATGCCAAGTTTAGTAAATGCGAGTTCTGGCTCGATCGCATTTCGTACTTGGGTCATATCATCACCCGAGGAGGAGTTGAAGTGGATCCCCAGAAGATCGTGGCCATTGAAACGTGGCCGGTACCTAGCACAGTGGCAGAAATTCGCAGTTTTCTTGGCTTGGTCGGCTACTACCGGCGATTTGTTTCAGACTTTGCTCGAATTTTCGCGCCATTGACCCAGTTGACCCGCAAGGATGTGCAGTTTGCTTGGACAGCAGAGTGCCAGGATTCTTTTGAGAGGTTGAAGCGAGGCTTGATGACGGCTCCCATTCTCACGCTTCCAGATGGAACCGAAGGATTCTCAGTGTATTGTGATGCTTCGGGCAGAGGTTTAGGATGTGTTCTGATGCAGCATGGGAAGGTAATAGCTTATGCGTCACGACAACTTCGTGACCATGAGAGAAATTACCCAACCCATGACTTGGAGCTGGCAGCAGTAGTGTTTGCACTTAAGTTGTGGAGGCACTACTTGTACGGAGATTGTCACGCCCCAGAACCAGAATACTGGAGAGCGGGGGAGTGACTCAGCCAGCTACGTATTACGGGTAGATGAATACCGTATAATACGATCAATGCTGTCTAACCAGACGAGGGGGTGCATACTACATAAAAGTCTTACTATGGTCATTACACATCTGTTGTCTCAATCATTCAAACAAGAAACAGAAATATAGAACATGTAAGGTAAAGCAGTAAGGCGTCCCAAACGCTCAGTCAAAATGTTCTTGAGATCTGGCTTTACAAAATACAGCCAGATGATGTAGTAATTATACACAATTATTATCAGCTGCAGTCTGACTTAATTATAATTATACAAAAGTATGTACAAGACAATCCGACTAACATGTCGGTGCCAAACGGCAAGGTATAAAGTAGATAACAAAACGAGTGGTGAAGTTAAGGAACCCACTCGAGGCCTCCTGCGATCATTCCTCTAGTATTGACCATCCTGGAGGTGGAAGTACGCTGAGTCCTCGGGAACTGGCTCTAAATCTGGCCATACAAAACCAGAGAGGTTAGACCTCTAATAGCAAGTACCACAAGGGAGCACGACATGAGAACTAAAACCAGTAAGGAAGAGAATATAATAATAGATCTCTGCTTGCTACTAGAACTCACATCACATCAAGACACTTCGAACCAACCTCCCAACCAAATAAGGACAGAAGTTGGCCCGTCATGTCCTGACATTCTGATCATCCCAGTTAGGTAACAGAGTACAGTGCACAAACAAATCGTCTTGAATGGCCAATCAACTCCTACGGCTTGCTATTATGAAGTCCCAAGTTATCCTGGAATAATGCAATTAGGGATTCCTCAGTTCTTACTATGTGCAAGCAAGGCTAGTCTATCCAGTCGATCAATTGGCCCATGCATGAATTAGACGAGTCCTAGCAAGACGCCCATCAATATACAATATATAATAATAATAAAAGCAGATACTGTTCCCTGCCCGTGTGGCAGTTTTACAGTATCCGTGGGAACCAGCCGGCCCGTCGGGTACTACTCGTCCCAAGGGGGCTGCCATATAAGAATTCGGGAATCCATTCTCTCCATGCAATCGTTATTTTATTTAACTTAATAGTCTCTACGTTGAGTGAAATCCCATGCCGTGGATCATGGTCATTCAAATGAGTACTTTCGTACGGGGTACGATATGCACAACTCTACAACGATACCAGTGCGATTAGGTTGCAGGTCTTACATAGCGTAATACAACAATCAAATCTATCCACGGAAATCATACCTTGACCATAAAGTACACATGCTTCTTTTGTAGAAAAATAACTAAATAAATAAATAAATAAATAGATTGAAGCCTGCATGTGCATGTATGTCAATATTCGGGATCAGCCAGTCGAGTACAATAGTTCATAACATGAACGTGTCTCATTCATTTTATTCAATAAGACGACTAGCCAGTCTCTTAGTTCCAATTAGGAACGCATGATCAATTTAGTCAAGATCACAATCATTATCAATGGTGGCAAGGCATGAAAGTCAACTAGCATTCAGTGGGGTCGAGTCTACAACTCTCAGGGTTTAATTCTAGTCAATCCGGGTATCTATAACTCAATTCATGACACATGGTACATCCCACGTAACAATCTATAATTAACAGAAATATCAACATATCATGATTATATCAAGTTTATGCAAAAAGGCGTAAGGATATAAAATGGACGCTAAACATCTAATGAGATATCAATATACAGGGCTATAGAAGATCCAGGGTAAGCAGGCTACTCTCATGTCAGCCTACGCTTATGCCAGCGTACGCTCAGGTCAAGCTACGCTCAAACCAGCGTACGCCCAGGTCAAGCTACGCTAAAGCCAAGCTAGCGTATGGGAGTCATACGCTTCCAAAAGGCAGCGTATGAACTCCATACGACTCCTTACTATCCAAGTCAGCGTATGCAAGTCATACGCTCCCAAAAGGTAGCGTATGAACTCCATACGACTTCTAACCATCCAAGTCAGCGTATGCAAGTCATACGCTCCCAAAAGGTAGCGTATGAACTCCATATGACTCCTGACCATCCAAGTCAGCGTATGCAAGTCATACGCTCCCAAAAGGTAGCATATGAACTCCATACGACACACGCTTCCAAAAGGTAGCGTATGCAAGACACACGCTACCTAAAAAGGCAGCATATGGACTCCATACTGTGCTGCGCTAAAGAGCGCGCACAGCTCAGTGACGCAGCTAAAAAGCTAGCATACACTGTTCACTGTCTTCTCCAAACAGCAAGAACTCTATGGTTGCATCCCAAAGCTTCAAAAGTCCATAACTTGGTCAAAATAAGTCCGAATCCAACTTTCCAAGGGTCAAAATTGGGTAGGATGAACTGATCTACGACATGGAACCATCAAATCTTGAGAACAAAGGAGTTTGCTAGATCAAAACCCATAGACAACCAAAAATACAATAACTTAGATCTACAAGAAATGAACCAATGAAATAAAAAATACTAAGCACTAAACTCTCTTAGAATCATGAGAGGAAGAATATTGAACCATAAAATATGGTCCTCATGTAGAGCAAGATGTACTTGCCTAGTTGGTAGGTGGAGAGAGTAATGAAAGGAAGAAGAAGAAGAAGTAATGGTGAGAAGTAAGTAAATGAGGAGAGAGAAGGGAGAGGGTGACTTTAAATAAAAGGTGGTGGTAGGTGGGAGTTGGGCCGGGTTCTTAATGGGTCGGGTTTAAGGGGCTCATCCAACCGAAAATAAAACTAAAGCAGAGAAGTAAATTGCAGGAAATAAATGCAGAAATAAATTACGGAAAATTAATTGCAGGAAATAAATTGCAGGAATTAATTAGCATAAAAATTAAAGAGCAGCTAATTAATTAATATGAAAATTTAAAGAGCAGATAATAGAATTGCAAAAAAATAAAGTGCAGAAAATAAAACGCAGATAATTAATTAACATGAAGTTATAGGAATTTAAATACAGGATACTACATGATAAATACTAAATAAATACATTCAGGCAATATACGTATTAGAATACGCATTCCGGAAACGGGGAGTGACATCTCTACCCTCCTTGAAAAAATTCCGTCCTCGTAATTTCAAATTCAAGCAAGATAGAAATATTGGGGCTAAACTAATCTAAGTACAAGCAATTCAATAAAGCAATCATTTTACAATGTCCTTAGCAAGTAACATATCTATATTTAACAATATACGACATCAAGCAATTCTACCCATAAGGGGTTAAGCATGAGGAATCAAGACAATCAAGGTACACAGAAAAAGATATACCTTGTGAGTCAAACAGATGTGGATACCGTGATCGGATATCATCCTCACGTTCCTACGTTGACTCTCCCAAAGAGTGATGACCCCAAGCAACCTGAACAAGGTTAATTGTTCGGTTCTTGAGTACCTTCTCTCTTCGGTCCAAGATGGACACAGGCTGCTCCTCGTAAGACAGGTTGGTACCAACAACCAGCTTAGAATGATCGAGGATATGGCTTGGGTCCGATACATACCTCCGTAATTGAGATACATGAAACACGTCATGCACCTCTCGTAACGAAGGTGGAAGGGACAAACGATAAGCAACATCGCCTATCCTATCAAGAATAACAAATGGGCCTACGTATCGCGGACTCAGCTTCCCGCGAACGCCAAATCTAATGACCCCACGAGTAGGTGAGATCCGCAAGAATACGTGGTCCCCAACAGAAAACTCTAACGGCCTACGATGCTGGTCCGTCCAATGACGATGCCGATCCTGCGCAACACGAAGTCGCTCTCTAATTCCCTTAATCACTTCAACCGTCTGAACAATCATTTCTGGGCCTAGCATCTTCCTTTCCCCGATATCATCCCATGCTAGTGGCGATCTACACTTCTTACCATATAGTGCCTCAAATGGCGCCATCTGGATACTGGCTTGATAACTGTTGTTGTATGAGAACTCAACTAAGTGCAGGTGGCTTTCCCAAGATCCTCCAAAATCTAGAGTGCAAGCTCGCAACATACCTTCTAAAGTTTGGATTGTCCTTTCTGATTGCCCGTCCGTCTGCGGATGGTAAGCCGTGCTAAATCTCAACTTGGTACCCAGACTATGATGCAAGCTCTTCCAGAAATATGATATGAAACGGGTATCTCGATCTGACACAATACTGACAGGGACTCCGTGCTGCCTGACTATCTGTTGCATATATAACTCTGCCAACTTTTCTGTAGATTGCCCTACTCTGAAAGAAAGAAAATGTGCCACCTTCGTAAGTCGGTCCACTATCACCCAAATAGCGTTCTTACCACTTGGTGATCTCGGTAAACCGGTCACGAAGTCCATTGTGATATGCTCCCATTTCCATTCTGGAATAGGAAGCGGTTGCAATAATCCAGCTGGCCTCTGCTGTTCTGCCTTCACTTGCTGACATACCAAGCAACGGAAAACGAATCTAGCTATCTCTCTCTTCATCCCGTTCCACCAGAAGTGCTGCTTGATATCTTGGTACATCTTGGTCCCTCCAGGATGTATAGAATACTGGAAACTGTGAGCTTCTGCCATAACTTCCTGTCTGATATCTCCACTAGGTACACATAGACGTGATCCAAACCTAAGCGTACCATCTTCATGAATTTGTATCTCCTTTCTGAGTCCTGACTCACATTCTGCCCTAAGCTTCTGAATCCTTGGGTCTTGTGCCTGAGCTGCCTTGATCCTATCTACCAAGTCAGATTGGACTTGTAGACTCGTCAGAATTCCTACATCACTAGGAAGTATAACTTCAATGCCCATCTCCTGAAGGTCTTCTAAGATATGTCTCTGCGTTGTCAACATAAATGCGCCGCCTCTTCTGCTAAGAGCGTCTGCTACTACATTCGCCTTGCCTGGATGATACTGAAGCTCCACATCATAATCCTTGATCAACTCTAACCATCTTCTCTGCCTCATGTTCAGCTCCTTCTGAGTAAAGATGTACTTTAGACTTTTATGGTCTGTGTACATGTCTACTCGATCACCATATAAGTAATACCTCCATAGCTTCAAAGCAAACACTACTGCTGCTAACTCCAAATCATGAGTTGGGTAATTCTTCTCGTGGTCCCGAAGCTGCCTAGATACATATGCTATCACCTTCCCATGTTGCATAAGGACACATCCAAGTCCTTTACCTGACGCATCACAGTATACTGTAAAACCTCCGGGTCCAACTGGCAATGTAAGAATAGGCGCTGATATTAACTTCTGCTTCAAAGTCTCGAATGATGCCTGACATTCTGCCGACCAAACGAATGGTACATCCCTCTGGGTCAAGCGGGTCATGGGTGCTGAAAGCCTTGCAAAGTCTGACACAAACCTTCTGTAATATCCTGCCAATCCTAAGAAACTCCGTACATCAGCTACGGTCTTGGGTACTGGCCAACTCTCTACTGCTTCTACCTTCTTGGGATCTATTGCTACTCCAGCTCCTGATACGATATGACCCAAAAATAAAATGTGATCCATCCAGAACTCACACTTGCTGAGCTTGGCATACAACTGGTTCTCTCTTAGAACCTGCAATACTTTTCTGAGGTGGTCTTCATGCTCCTCTTCACTAGCAGAGTACACAAGAATGTCGTCGAGAAATACTACGACAAATTGATCTAAATACGGCATAAAGATGCGGTTCATCAAATCCATGAATATTGCTGGAGCATTGGTCAAACCAAACGGCATTACCAAGAATTCATAATGCCCATACTTCAACCTGAATGCTGTCTTGGGAATGTCTTCCTTCCTAACCCTCACCTGATGGTACCCTGAACGAAGATCTATCTTGGAGAAAACTCTAGCCCTGCTCAACTGATCAAATAAGTCATCGATCCTGGGTAGTGGGTACTTGTTCTTTACTGTCGCCGCGTTAAGTTTCCTGTAATCGATGCATAATCTGGATGACCCATCCTTCTTCCCTACAAGTACCACTGGCGCTGCCCATGGTGATATGCTAGCTTGGATAAACTTCTTCTCCTTCAATTCCTCTATGTGCTGATACACCTTGGCCTGCTCTGAATCCGCCATTCTGTAAACCCGATCTGATATTGGTTTAGTTCCAGGTGCTAATTCTATGCTGAACTCAATATCTCTAACTGGTGGTAGACCTGGAAGTTCTTCGGGAAATACGTCTAGAAATTCTTCAACTACCTTCGGAATCTGAACTTCTTCCATTGCTGTTACTACTCCCTGCTCTTGCTGAGTTGCCTCTGATCTGACCAAGGTGAACCTCTCCATGCCTGGAATATCAAAAGATACACTTCCACTACGACAATCTATTGTCGCATGACTGTCTTTCAGCCAGTCCATGCCTAAGATAACGTCAAAATTTCCAACAGGAAATTCTATCAACCGGATGGGTAAACGATGCCCGCACACTACAACACTACATGCTAAACTAACTCTACTAACTCCCACGAGCCCATTACTAGTGAGCATATTCAACCTCCCTGGCAATGCCTCGAACTCCACTCCTAGTCGTGTCGCAAATTGTGCAGATATAAATGAATGGGATGCTCCCGAATCAAACAATGCTACTGCGGGATATGAGGCGACGAGAATGTTACCTGCCATAACATCTCCCGATGCCAATGCCTCTTCCAAGGACAGTGTGAATGCTTGTCCTCGACCTCCTTGCTGGTTCCCATGCTGTGGCCTAGCCTGGTGCTGCTGCTGGCCCCTGCCTTGATGATGTTAGGGTAGTCTATGCTGGTGTTGCTGCATCGGCGGCCCCTGCTGTCGAAACATCTGAGCCTGTGATACTAACGGACGCTGCGCCAACGGCCTCACTGCCAATGCTGGTCCTCGATACTGCCCTGCCCCTGGTGCTGGCAGAGCAGAAAACTGCTGCCCTGGTCCTCCTGACCTCGAATTCATGGGACATGTGGTAACCCGATGATCTGGGTTTCCACATATCAGACACAATCCATTCAATGTCCGACACACATCTCTAGTGTGCCCCATCTTCCTACAAAAAGTGCAGCCTGCCGGGGGTTGCTGGTTCTTCCTCTGTTGCTGTTGCTGCTGCCTGGGTGGTGGTGCTGGCCCTCGCATCGCCACATCGTGGATACGAATGCCAGGGGATGGTGCTGTTGTTCGGGGCGCTGCTCCCCCTCCTCCTTCAATCTGACTGTGGGATCTCTTCTGACCCCCAGTCCTTGCCGCAAGCCTCTGAATGGGGATCTCATGCCTTCGAGTCGCCGTCAATATCTCATCAAAAGTCTGGTAATTGTGCCCTTCTATCAATTGCAAGAACTCAAGATGAAACCCTTGCTGGAACCTCATCGCCCTCTGGCGTTCCGTTGCTACCATCTCTGGGGCAAACCTACTCAATCTGCAGAACTCCGCTGCATAAGCATCTACCGTCTTGCCAGCCTGCCTGAGGCTGATAAACTTCTGTTGTAGCTCAAACTGTGCCACAACTCCATAGTACTTCGTCTTGAACCTTGCAGTAAAATCGTCCCAAGCAACAGGACGTCTGATGCATACTTCCTCTGATTCCCACCAATCACGTGCGAGATCCTGAAGTAACAACTTCACTAGATCCACACGTTCTTCTGCCGGCACCTTAGCTGCTGTCAGAATAGCCTCAATATCCTTAAGCCATGCATCTGCTGAGATGGCATCCTCCGTACCCTCGAAACGGCGGGGGTTGTACTTGCAAAACCTGGCTGATGCTCCTGAATCAGTCCTCACTCCTCTTTCCAATGCCGTCTGTAATCCTTGGTTGAGTAGTACATTCTGCTCTTGCAACTGAGTGTGCATGCGCTGCTGGGCCAACATCTGATGTTGCTGAGCAGCCATCATCCCTTTCATGATCTCCAGAAGGGCTGGTGTGTCCACTTGGGTAGGTGGAACTGTTGGTGGTGGTGGAACATCCGGATACTGCGATCCAGCTGCTGCTTCCACGATCACTTCTTCCTGAGTAGCCTCCTGAGTTAGTACCGGCTCTTGTTGCTGACCAGCAGGGTCAGGTTGTCCATGCTGCTGTCCATGTTGTTGCTGTCCAGCTCTGACAGGTACGGACGAGGTGCCCCTAAGAAAAGGGACAAGAGAACAATCAAACGACCGGACATGAAGGATCAATGAAGTCAAAGGATACTGGAATGTCAAGCTAGAGTTGAGAGTAACGAATCATGAGATCAAGGGGAAACATGTGTGATTGAGACATCCTATTAAACAAAACACCCCACAAGTCTGAAATCAGACCTGTATGGGCCACCACTAAAACCTTGTCACGCCCCAGAACCAGAATACTGGAGAGCGGGGGAGTGACTCAGCCAGCTACGTATTACGGGTAGATGAATACCGTATAATACGATCAATACTGTCTAACCAGACGAGGGGGTGCATACTACATAAAAGTCTTACTATGGTCATTACACATCTATTGTCTCAATCATTCAAACAAGAAACAGAAATATAGAACATGTAAGGTAAAGCAGTAAGGCATCCCAAATGCTCAGTCAAAATGTTCTTGAGATCTGGCTTTACAAAATACAGCCAGATGATGTAGTAAGTATACACAATTGTTATCAGCTGCAGTCTGACTTAATTACAATTATGCAAAAGTAAGTACAAGACAATCCGACTAACATGTCGGTGCCAAACGGCAAGGTATAAAGTAGATAACAAAACGAGTGGTGAAGTTAAGGAACCCACTCGAGGCCTCCTGCGATCATTCCTCTAGTATTGACCATCCTGGAGGTGGAAGTACGCTGAGTCCTCGGGAACTGGCTCTAAATCTGGCCATACAAAACCAGAGAGGTTAGACCTCTAATAGCAAGTACCACAAGGGAGCACGACATGAGAACTAAAACCAGTAAGTAAGAGAATATAATAATAGATCTCTGCTTGCTACTAGAACTCACATCACATCAAGACACTTCGAACCAACCTCCCAACCAAACAAGGACAGAAGTTGGCCCGTCATGTCCTGACATTCTGATCATCCCAGTTAGGTAACAGAGTACAGTGCACAAACAAATCGTCTTGAACGGCCAATCAACTCCTACGGCTTGCTATTATGAAGTCCTAAGTTATCCTGGAATAATGCAATTAGGGATTTCTCAGTTCTTACTATGTGCAAGCAAGGCTAGTCTATCCAGTCGATCAATTGGCCCATACATGAATTAGACGAGTCCTAGCAGGACGCCCGTCAATATACAATATACAATAATAATAAAAGCAGATACTGTTCCCTATCCGTGTGGCAGTTTTACAGTATCTGTGGGAACCAGCCGGCCCGTCGGGTACTACTCGTCCCAAGGGGGCTGCCATGTAAGAATTCGGGAATCCATTCTCGCCATACAATTATTATTTTATTTAACTTAATAGTCTCTACGTTGAGTGAAATCCCATGTCGTGGATCATGGTCATTCAAATGATTACTTTCGTACGGGGTACGATATGCACAACTCTACAATAATACCAGTGCGGTTAGGTTGCAGGTCTTACATAACGTAATGCAACAATCAAATCTATCCACGGAAATTATGCCTTGACCATAAAGTACACATGCTTCTTTTGTAGAAAAATAACTAAATAAATAAATAAATAAATAGATTGAAGCCTGCATGTGCATGTATGTCAATATTCGGGATCAGCCAGTCGAGTACAATAGTTCATAACATGAACGTGTCTCATTCATTTCATTCAATAAGACGACTAGCCAGTCTCTTAGTTCCAATTAGGAACGCATGATCAATTTAGTCAAGATCACAATCATTACCAATGGTGGCAAGGCATGAAAGTCAACTAGCATTCAGTGGGGTCGAGTCTACAACTCTCAGGGTTTAATTCTAGTCAATCCGGGTATCTATAACTCAATTCATGACACATGGTACATCCCACGTAACAATCTATAATTAACAGAAATATCAACATATCATGATTATATCAAGTTTATGCAAAAAGGCGTAAGGATATAAAATGGACGCTAAACATCTAATGAGATATCAAAATACAGGGCTATAGAAGATCCAGGGTAAGCAGGCTACTCTCATGTCAGCCTACGCTTATGCCAGCATACGCTCAGGTCAAGCTACGCTCAAACCAGCGTACGCCCAGGTCAAGCTACGCTCAAGCCAAGCTAGCGTATGGGAGTCATACGCTTCCAAAAGGCAGCGTATGAATTCCATACGACTCCTTACTATCCAAGTCAGCGTATGCAAGTCATACGCTCCCAAAAGGTAGCGTATGAACTCCATACGACTCCTGACCATCCAAGTCAGCGTATGCAAGTCATACGCTCCCAAAAGGTAGCGTATGAACTCCATACGACTCCTGACCATCCAAGTCAGCGTATGCAAGTCATACGCTCCCAAAAGGTAGCGTATGAACTCCATACGACTCCTGACCATCCAAGTCAGCATATGCAAGTCATACGCTCCCAAAAGGTAGCGTATGAACTCCATACGACACACGCTTCCAAAAGGTAGCGTATGCAAGACACACGCTACCTAAAAAGGCAGCATATGGACTCCATACTGTGCTGTGCTAAAGAGCGCGCATAGCTCAGTGACGCAGCTAAAAAGCTAGCATACACTGCTCACTGTCTTCTCCAAACAGCAAGAACTCTATGGTTGCATCCCAAAGCTTCAAAAGTCCATAACTTGGTCAAAATAAGTCCGAATCCAACTTTCCAAGGGTCAAAATTGGGTAGGATGAACTGCTCTACGACATGGAACCATCAAATCTTAAGAACAAAAGAGTTTGCTAGATCAAAACCCATAGACAACCGAAAATACAATAACTTAGATCTACAAGAAATGAACCAATGAAATAAAAAATACTAAGCACTAAACTCTCTTAGAATCATGAGAGGAAGAATATTGAACCATAAAATATGGTCCTCATGTAGAGCAAGATGTACTTGCCTAGTTGGTAGGTGGAGAGAGTAATAAAAGGAAGAAGAAGAAGAAGTAATGGTGAGAAGTAAGTAAATGAGGAGAGAGAAGGGAGAGGGTGGCTTTAAATAAAAGGTGGTGGTAGGTAGGAGTTGGGCCGGGTTCTTAATGGGTCGGGTTTAAGAGGCTCATCCAACCGAAAATAAAACTAAAACAGAGAAGTAAATTGCAGGAAATAAATGCAGAAATAAATTACGGAAAATTAATTGCAGGAAATAAATTGCAGGAATTAATTAGCATGAAAATTAAAGAGCAGCTAATTAATTAATATGAAAATTTAAAGAGCAGATAATAGAATTATAAAAAAATAAAGTGCAGAAAATAAAATGCAGATAATTAATTAACATGAAGTTATAGGAATTTAAATACAGGATACTACATGATAAATACTAAATAAATACATTCAGGCAATATACGTATTAGAATACGCATTCCGGAAACGGGGAATGGCATTAGGGTGGAAATTTTCACCGACCACAAGAGCCTGAAGTATGTTTTCATTCAGAAGGATCTCAACATGCGTCAGAGGAGATGGCTAGAGATGCTTGTGGATTATGATGTCAACCTGCAGTATCACCCAGGGAAGGCCAACGTTGTTGCAGATGCATTGAACAGGAGGGCAGAAGTTTATTTCCTGACAGCGCAACCAGAACTGTTAGCCGATCTTCGGAAGATGGGTATAGAAGTTGTCCTCCCTTCCAGTATGGCATTGATGGCCAGCATGCAAGTTCAGTCCACTATAGTCGAGAGGATCCGGATGGCGCAGTCAGCAGATTCCAAGCTTCAGCGACTCAGAGCAGAGTGTGAGGCAGGACGAAGACCAGAGTTATGCATTCATGAAGACGGTACGCTTCGACATGGTAAGCGTCTTTGTGTACCTAGTGAAGATATCAGACATGAGATCATGGCAGAGGCCCACAGTTCGCAGTATTCCATTCATTTCGGTGGCACGAAGATGTACCGGGATATCCGTCAGCACTTTTGGTGGAATGGCATAAAGAGGAAGATAGCCCGGTTTATCTCTCGTTGTTTAGTCTGCCAACAAGTTAAGGCTGAACATCAGAGACCAGCTGGACTACTTCAACCATTGCCGATTCTCGAGTGGAAATGGGAGCATATAACCATGGGTTGTCATAGACAGGCTCACGAAGGTGGCTCACTTTCTTCCGTTCAGAGTTGGTCAGTCGACGGCTCAGCTAGCGGAGATGTATCTCCGGCAGATTGTCAGATTGCACGGTGTACCAGTTAGTATCACTTCAGACAGAGATTCAAGATTTACGTCGCACTTTTGGCGTAGCTTACAAGAAAGTTTGGGAACTCACCTCTAGTTCAGTTCAGCTTATCACCCGCAGACAGATGGCCAGTCGGAACGTACGATCCAGACTCTTGAAGATATGTTGCGGTCATGTACACTCGACTTTGGTGGTTCGTGGGAAGATCACGTGCACCTGGTGGAGTTCTCGTACAACAACAGTTTCCAGGCCAGTATCCAGATGGCACCGTTCGAGGCACTGTATGGTAGGAAGTGTCGATCCCCGCTAGCCTGGGACGATGTCGGAGAGAGGCAGATGCTTGGTCCGGAAATAATTGCTCAGACCGTTGAAGTGGTCAGAAGAGTCAGAGATCATCATCGAGTTGCCCAAGATCGCCAGCGTCATTGGGCCGATTCTCATCGGCGCCCTCTTGAGTTTTCTGTCGGCGACCATGTATTCCTGAGGATTTCGCCTAACCGTGGCATCATTCGTTTCGGTGTGCGAGGAAAGCTTAGTCCTAGGTATATAGGGCCATTCGACATTCTGGAGCGAGTAGGAGATGTATCCTATCGTCTCGCTCTTCCACCATCGCTACGTGAGGTGCATGACGTATTCCATGTATCCCAACTGCGACGGTATATTCCGGACCCGAGCCACATCCTGGATTATTCGGAATTGGTTGTTGGTACCAACCTTTCGTATGAGGAGAGGCCCGTGTCTATATTGGACCGAAGAGAGAAGACACTCAAGAACAAGACTATCAAGTTAGTCCGAGTTGTTTGGGGTCATCACTCTTTGGGTGAGTCGATGTGGGAGCATGAGGATGATATCCAATCGCGATATCCCGACCTGTTTGACTCGTAAGGTATAATGTCTTCCTTATGCCTTATGCTTTCAATTCCTTGCTTAAATAAATGACTGCATGGTAGACTGCTTGTTATAGCTTACGATTAGAATAGCTTGTCCTTGCAATTCTAGCCCCTTGATTAAATTCCGAGGATGGAATTCTTTTAAGGTGGGTAGAGTTATAATGCCTATAGTTTGTATTACGTGTCTTGGTATACGTGTACGTATTCTTGACTCGTATTTACGTATTTTCCTGTATGGTTATTTTGGCATGTCATTGGTTATGGCTTAGCTTGGTTCGGCTTAGCTTGGTTTGGTTTGCTTTTGGGTTCACCATGAACCAAAAGAAAAACCCCACCTACCACCACCACCCTCATTTATATTTCTACCTAACTCTCTCTCTCTTCATTTATTCTTCTCCTTCACTTCTTCTTCTCCACCATTACTCTTCTACCTACCAGGGAAGAGAGCTAGGCAAGTGTAAACTTGCTTCATGTTGGATCTCAAGTTTTATTGTTCCATTCTCTTCCTTACTTGATTTTAAGACTCTTTAGAACTTGGCCTTTTTCATTTTGATAGATAATTTCTTGTAGATCTAAGTTTATAACTTTTCGGTTTTCTTGGTTTTGATCTCTAAAACTTGGTTATTTTCGAAAACTAATGGTTCTATGTTGTAGAGAATTCAATTTCATGCAGTTTTGGCTTTTGTTTCGTTTGATTTCGACTTCGGATGAGGAAGTTATGGCCAAAACAATTTTGGTCAAACTTCTATGTTCATCTGCAGCATGAGACATATGTCGCAGTTGGCCGCATATGATGTCGCTGTCGAGCCGCATGAGACATATGTCGCAGTTGGCCGCATATGATGTCGCTGTTGAGCCGCATGAGACATATGTCACAGTTGGCCGCATATGATGTCGCAGTTGAGCCGCATGAGACATATGTCGCAGTTGGCCGCATAGCATGTCGCTGTCGAGCCGCATGAGACATATGTTGCAGTTGGCCGCATATGATGTCGCAGTTGAGCCGTATGAGACATGTCGCAGTTGGCCGCATAGCATGTTGCTGTCGAGCCGCATGAGACATATGTCGCAGTTGGCCGCATATGATGTCGCAGTTGAGCCGCATGAGCCGCATATCGCAGTTGGCCGCATAGTATGTCGCAGTCGAGCCGCATGAGCCGCATATCGCAGTTGGCCGCATATGATATCGCAGTTGAGCCGCATGAGCCGTATGTCGCAGTTGGCCGCATAGCATGTCGCAGTCGAGCCGCATGAGCCGCAAGTCGCAGTTGGCCGTATAGCATGCCGCAGTTGAGCTGCATGAGCCGCATGTCGTAGTAGGCCGCATATGATGTCGTAGTTGAGCCGCATAAGCCGCATGTCGCAGTTGGCCGCATATGGTGTCGCAGTATCGGCCGCATAATACATATTTTGACTATTTCTAACTGTTATATGTCCTAATTGACTAAATTATGGCTCAAATTTCTCCCAACTTTCAACGTGGAAGTTGTAGATCATTTCCTTGGCATCAAGAATATGTCATTAGTTATTTTATGCAAGTTTCTCTCATTCATAATATTGTAAGAATAGAACACGATAGTGGCCCGCTATGGCGCACTCTTGACAAGTAAACTGACATGATATATCTCGGCATGCTGTTACGACAGCTAGCCTGACATGACAAGTATAAAAGACTTGGACACCGTGGGCGATTGTGTTTGTACAAATAAACTAGTACTGTCTTACATCATGTCTAGGATAAGGACCCCTGAGTACCACGGTCAGGGGTACCTACTGAAATTGACTAAGGCTAATTAACTAGAATGATTCAGTAGTCATGAAGAGATTCCCAGCTACAGGCAATCCCGTTATCTGGGCGCATTCAGTGGACTTGTAGCCTACCGACGAGTAGGGCACATTTCCAGCACACAGTCATGTGTTGCATTCTTCCTAAACGGACATTCGACCTGGATAACCAGATGGTCTGCAGGGCTTGTAGCTGTTGGGATAATCTCATTGCATCTTGCTAGTAACTAGGCCTGTGATAACCCTAGTTAGTTAAAAGTATCAAGCCGTACTCTTGATTGGCCGTGATTGATTGGATGTAGTTTATTCCAGCTTAGTCTTATCCTGATCCTGTGCAAGATTGTGACATGACATGATTATTGATGCTTGCCTTAACAATAACGATCGGGGGTCCAGTTCTGTTCAGGCGAAGGGTTACAACCCCGGTCCTTGTTTGGTTTAAGGGTTGTAACCTGGCTCCCGGAGCAGTTCTGTGTCCTCTCTTCGTTTATTGTCTTATTGCAATCCCATGCCATGTTCGTCATATTTTACCTTACCTTAATACCATGATTATTTACACTGGCCTTAGCAATAAAGATCAGGGGTCCAGTTCTGTTCAGGCGAAGGGTTACAACCCCGGTCCTTGTTTGGTTTAAGGGTTGTAACCTGGCTTCCGGAGCAGTTCTGTGTCCTCTCTTCGTTTATTGTCTTCACTGTACCAATAGTATTTGAGACGGGTTTCTATTCAGGTGAAGGGCTGCAACCCCGGTCCTTGTTTGGTTTAAGGGTTGTGACCTGGCTACTTGAATAGTTTCCTCGTACTCAGTTTACTGTTGTTATCTCTATTATTATCAGTTCTTTATTTATTATCTTTAATATTTTATTATGATATGCTTGTTTTAGTTCCTAAGTGAAGCCTCCTTTGTGGTACTTGCTCTTTCTGGGGTCTGACCCAGCTGGTTTTGTGTGGCCAGATATCGGAGCAGCAACAGAGGATCCACCTGTCTTCCAGCCCGATGGTGACCACCAGGCGTAACCAGAGCAACGAGTGGGTTTCTTTTGTCCTCCCACTCTATTTGTAAAATTATTCTTTTGAGGCGTTTAGCCGGCGAGCACGTGTTAGCTCGTATTGCACCTTTATTTACTGTCTGCCTACGGGCTGTAACATGATTGACAAATCCTAGGGTTGATCATGTATGACTGAAACTCTTGCTAGTCCTGACATTTTGTACGACTAGCTTCATGATCATCCAATATATAATGTATGGGACGCCTTACTATTGTATATTGATGCTCTAATATCTTGTGACTGTTACTACTTGCTTGTGATTGAGACAATAGGCTTGTTCTTGACCATAGGAGACTGATGGATTGTAGTTAAACCCTCATATATCTAGACAGCCGTGACCGTATAGTGACGTAGATTCCATTTCATTATACGTAGCTGGCTATGTCTGCCCCCGCTCTCCAGTATTCTGGTTCTGGGGCGTGACATGGTTTTAGTGGTGGCCCATGCAGGTCTTGTAAATCAAGATATGTGAGGGTTTACCGAATAGATGTCTCAATCAGTATTCGCCCTTGATCTCTGCTCGTATCTTCAAATCCCTGAGAATCTTGACCTGATCACATGCTTGTATCGTTGATCTGTCATGGTCCTTTCTTATTGTTCCCTATGTCATCTTCTTCAGCGGCATTGTTCCTGGACCTGCCGACCAGCAAGGCGTTGCACCTCCCACGGACCAGCAGCAACCTGGAGATCAAGCCCAGCATTCAGGAGTAGCCTCCAGAGTCATGCCTACCGAAGGAGAACCACCAGTTCAGCCCGTCCAGCATGCAGAGCCTGATGATGGCACTTTGGTGGGTCTCATCAGGTCCCTATTAGCTTCCCAGGATCGTCGCGGAGATGCCTTACACCAGGCTGTGGCAGATGCTTTGACCAGAGGAGGTCATCAGGATAATAGCGCGGCCAACAGCTTCAAGCACTTGAACCCTCCCTTCTTCGATGGCAGTGAAGATGCGATCGCTGCAGATGCATGGCTTCAAGACACAGAGGTAATTCTAGAAGCAGCCAGGACTCCAGAGAACGAGAAGGTGGCCGTGGTGCGCCTGCAGCTATTGGATCTTGCTCGCAGCTGGTGGGCAGCGCAGGCCGATGGATTAGTGGCCCCTATTTCATGGGCAGTATTCAGGGAGAGATTCCAGACCAAGTATTTTGATGCTGTAGCTCGATATGATCTACAGACGAGGTTCACCAATCTGAAGTAGATGGGCAGGACGGTCGATGGATATGCGGCCGAGTTCTCCAGGCTTAGTCGGTTTGCTCCCACCTTGGTGGCGACCGAGTTCGATAGAGCCCAGCGGTTCCAGCAGGGGCTCCACCTAGAGATTTTATTGGCGGTGGAGCAGTTTGAGCATCAGACTTTTGATGCAGTGTTGAGAGCAGCCCGGAGGCATGAATATACCTCCCAGAGGATCGTGGATAGGACCGGAGGTCGGAAGCGATCTCACGGGCAGATGAATCAGTCATCAGCACCAGCCCCGGCAGCCAGGGCTTTGACCATTGGAGCTCCGAGGCGGGCGGCCTCAGTGACGTCGGTTCAGCATTCCACCCCGACGTACCCTCAGCAGCAGAAGCAGAAGCAGTCTTCCGCAGTGGGATGTTCACACTGCGGAAAGCCAGGACATGTGGTGTCAGAGTGTCGTAGAGCACAGGGTTTGTGCTTGGTTTGTGGTGCCCCAGACCACAGGGTTGGGAACTGCCCGAACAGGGGGAGTTCATCCGCTTTCTCTAGTCCTTCAGTTAGAGGACCAGCACCAGTCCAGCAGCAGCAGCAGCTGCAGTACCCGTTCCCGAGGCCATTGCCGACGCAGGCCCAGGCGTTCCAGCAGCAGAGGCCGCAACAGTATGCCCAAGCCCAAGCCCTAATCCAGAGCAGGCAGAGGAATTTTTAGCAGAGGGGACCCGCACCCAGAGGACATGGTCAAGTGCTGGCTTTGACCATGGGAGAAGAAGAAATAGCACCAGGTGAGGTGGTGGCAGGTACTATTCTCGTCAACACCTTTCCAGCTTCAGTATTATTTGATTCTGGTGCCTCGCATTCATTTATGTCTGTAAGATTCGCGACACGGATAGGATTGGAGCCCGAGTCATTATCAGTGAGGCTCAATATACTTACTGGTAATGGACTTGTGGGAGTAGATAGAGTGTTTTCCTCGTGTCGGATCGTAATTAGCGGTAGAGAATTCCCCGCTAGATTGATAGAGTTTTCGATGGCCGATTATGATGTGGTCTTAGGGATGGATTGGTTAAGGGACCAGTATGCTAGGATAGACTGCCACATTGGCAGGGTTGTTTTTAGCATTCCCGGAGAGCCAGAGTTTTCTTTCTCCCGAGGCGAAGTTGAACCTTCTCCTCCAGTATTGCGGATGGCAGTAGCAGCAGTACAGTTGCCTCGGATAGTCGAGGAGTTCCCAGATATTTTCCCAGAAGAGCTTCCAGGGATGCCGCCAGAGCGAGAGATCGAGTTTACCATCGACTTGATTCCCGAGACAGCCCCAGTGTCAGAGAGAGTCTACAGGATGGCGCCGTCAGAGTTAGAGATATTTTACAAGATGATCGAAGAACTCAGAACCAAGGGATTCATTCGTGCTAGTGGATCGCCTTGGGGAGCCCCGATGCTTCTTGTGAAAAAGAAGGATGGTACATCCAGATTGTGTGTTGATTATCGTACCTTGAACTCAGTGACAATCAAGAACAGATATCCTCTCCCGAGGATAGATGACTTGTTTGATTAACTCAAAGGGGCGTCAGTATTTTCGAAGATTGACTTACGGTCAGGATACCATCAGATCAGAGTCAGAGAGCAGGACATCCCGAAGACTGCTTTCAGATCTAGGTATGGGCATTGGGAGTTCCTTGTGATGCCATTTGGAGCAACCAATGCGCCGGCTGTATTCATGGACCTCATGAATCGCATCTTCATGCCTTATTTGGATCAGTTCGTGATTGTGTTCCTAGACGACATCCTGGTCTACAGCAAGAGTGAAGCGGAGCATGAGCAGCATCTCCGAGTTGTCCTCCAGATTCTCAGAGAGCACCAGTTATATGCCAAGTTTAGTAAATGCGAGTTCTGGCTCGATCGCATTTCGTACTTGGGTCATATCATCACCCGAGGAAGAGTTGAAGTGGATCCCCAGAAGATCGTGGCCATTGAAACGTGGCCGGTACCTAGCACAGTGGCAGAAATTCGCAGTTTTCTTGGCTTGGCCGGCTACTACCGGTGATTTGTTTCAGACTTTGCTCGAATTTCCGCGCCATTGACCCAGTTGACCCGCAAGGATGTGCAGTTTGCTTGGACAGCAGAGTGCCAGGATTCTTTTGAGAGGTTGAAGCGAGGCTTGATGACGGCTCCTATTCTCACGCTTCCAGATGGAACCGGAGGATTCTCAGTGTATTGTGATGCTTCGGGCAGAGGTTTAGGATGTGTTCTGATACAGCATGGGAAGGTAATAGCTTATGTGTTACGACAACTTCGTGACCATGAGAGAAATTACCCAACCCATGACTTGGAGCTGGCAGCAGTAGTGTTTGCACTTAAGTTGTGGAGGCACTACTTGTACGAAGATAGGGTGGAAATTTTCACCGACCACAAGAGCCTGAAGTATGTTTTCACTCAGAAGGATCTCAACATGCGTCAGAGGAGATGGCTAGAGATGCTTGTGGATTATGATGTCAACCTGCAGTATCACCCAGGGAAGGCCAACGTTGTTGTAGATGCATTGAGCAGGAGGGCAGGAGTTTATTTCCTGACAGCGCAACCAGAACTGTTAGCCGATCTTCAGAAGATGGGTATAGAAGTTGTCCTCCCTTCCAGTGTGGCATTGATGGCCAGCATGCAAGTTCAGTCCACTATAGTCGAGAGGATCCGGATGGCGCAGTCAGCAGATTCCAAGCTTCAGCGACTCAGAGCAGAGTATGAGGCAGGACGAAGACCAGAGTTATGCATTCATGAAGATGGTACGCTTCGACATGGTAAGCATCTTTGTGTACCTAGTAGAGATATCAGACATGAGATCATGGCAGAGGCCCACAGTTCGCAGTATTCCATTCATCCCGGTGGCACGAAGATGTACCGTGATATACGCCAGCACTTTTGGTGGAATGGCATAAAGAGGAAGATAGCCCGGTTTGTCTCTCGTTGTTTAGTCTGCCAACAAGTTAAGGCTGAACATCAGAGACCAGCTGGACTACTTCAACTATTGCCGATTCCCGAGTGGAAATGGGAGCATATAACCATGGATTTTATGACTGGGTTGCCTAGATCCCCGGCTGGCAGAGACGCTATTTGGGTTGTCATAGACAGGCTCACGAAGGTGGCTCACTTTCTTCCGTTCAGAGTTGGTCAGTCGACGGCTCAGCTAGCGGAGATGTATCTCTGGCAGATTGTCAGATTGCACGGTATACCAGTTAGTATCACTTCAGACAGAGATTCAAGATTTACGTCGCACTTTTGGCGTAGCTTGCAAGAAAGTTTGGGAACTCACCTCCAGTTCAGTTCAGCTTATCACCCGCAGACAGATGGCCAGTCGGAACGTACGATCCAGACTCTTGAAGATATGTTGCGGTCATGTACACTCGACTTCGGTGGTTCGTGGGAAGATCACGTGCACCTGGTGGAGTTCTCGTACAACAACAGTTTCCAGGCCAGTATCCAGATGGCACCATTCGAGGCACTGTATGGTAGGAAGTGTCGATCCCCGTTAGCCTGGGACGATGTCGGAGAGAGGCAGATGCTTGGTCCGGAAATGATTGCTCAGACCGTTGAAGTGGTCAGAAGAGTCAGAGATCATCTTCGAGTTGCCCAAGATCGCTAGCGTCATTGGGCCGATTCTCATCGGCGCCCTCTTGAATTTTCTGTCGACGACCATGTATTCCTGAGGATTTCGCCTAACCGTGGCGTCATTCGTTTCGGCGTGCGAGGAAAGCTTAGTCCTAGGTATATAGGGCCATTCGATATTCTGGAGCGAGTAGGAGATGTATCATATCGTCTCGCTCTTCCACCATCGCTACGTGAGGTGCATGACGTATTCCATGTATCCCAACTGCGACGGTATATTCCGGACCCGAGCCACATCCTGGATCATTCGGAATTGGTTGTTGGTACCAACCTTTCGTATGAGGAGAGGCCCGTGTCTATATTGGACCGAAGAGAGAAGACACTCAAGAACAAGACTATCAAGTTAGTCCGAGTTGCTTGGGGTCATCACTCTTTGGGTGAGTCGACGTGGGAGCATGAGGATGATATCCGATCGCGATATCCCGACCTGTTTGACTCGTAAGGTATAATGTCTTCCTTATGCCTTATGCTTTCAATTCCTTGCTTAAATAAGTGACTGCATGGTAGACTGCTTGTTATAGCTTACGATTAGAATAGCTTGTCCTTGCAATTCTAGCCCCTTGATTAAATTCCGAGGACGGAATTCTTTTAAGGTGGGTAGAGTTGTAATGCCTATAGTTTGTATTACGTATCTTGGTATACGTGTACGTATTCTTGACTCGTATTTGCGTATTTTCCTGTATGGTTATTTTGGCATGTCATTGGTTATGGCTTAGCTTGGTTCGGCTTAGCTTGGTTTGGTTTGCTTTTGGGTTCACCATGAACCAAAAGAAAAACCCCACCTACCACCACCACCCTCATTTATATTTCTACCTAACTCTCTCTCTCTTCATTTATTCTTCTCCTTCACTTCTTCTTCTCCACCATTACTCTTCTACCTACCAGGAAAGAGAGCTAGGCAAGTGTAAACTTGCTTCATGTTGGATCTCATGTTTTATTGTTCCATTCTCTTCCTTACTTGATTTTAAGACTCTTTAGAACTTGGCCTTTTTCATTTTGATGGATAATTTCTTGTAGATCTAAGTTTATAACTTTTTGGTTTTCTTGGTTTTGATCTCTAAAACTTGGTTATTTTTGAAAACTAATGGTTCTATGTTGTAGAGAATTCAATTTCATGGAGTTTTGGCTTTTGTTTCGCTTGATTTCGACTTCGGATGAGGAAGTTTTGGCCAAAACAATTTTGGTCAAATTTCTATGTTCATCTGCAGCATGAGACATATGTCGCAGTTGGCCGCATATGATGTCGCTATCGAGCCGCATGAGACATATGTCGCAGTTGACCGCATATGATGTCGCTGTTGAGCCGCATGAGACATATGTCGCAGTTGGCCGCATATGATGTCGCAGTTGAGCCGCATGAGACATATGTCGCAGTTGGCCGCATAGCATGTCGCTGTCGAGCCGCATGAGACATATGTCGCAGTTGGCCGCATATGATGTCGCAGTTGAGCCGCATGAGACATGTCACAGTTGGCCGCATAGCATGTCGCTGTCGAACCGCATGAGACATATGTCGCAGTTGGCCGCATATGATGTCGCAGTTGAGCCGCATGAGCCGCATGTCGCAGTTGGCCGCATAGCATGTCACAGTCGAGCCGCATGAGCCGCATGTCGCAGTTGGCCGCATATGATGTCGCAGTTGAGCCGCATGAGCCGCATGTCGCAGTTGGCCGCATAGCATGTCGCAGTCGAGCCGCATGAGCCGCAAGTCGCAGTTGGCCGTATAGCATGCCGCAGTTGAGCTGCATGAGCCGCATGTCACAGTAGGCCGCATATGATATCGCAGTTGAGCCGCATAAGCCGCATGTCGCAGTTGGCCGCATATGGTGTCGCAGTATAGGCCGCATAATGCATATTTTGACTATTTCTAACTGTTATATGTCCTAATTGACTGAATTATGGCTCAAATTTCTCCCAACTTTCAACGTGGAAGTTGTAGATCATTTTCTTGGCATCAAGAATATGTCACTAGTTATTTTATGCAAGTTTCTCTCATTCATAATATTGTAAGAATAGAACACGATAGTGGCCCGCTATGGCGCACTCTTGACAAGTAAACTGACATGATATATCTTGGCATGCTGTTACGACAGCTAGCCTGACATGACAAGTATGAAAGACTTGGACACCGTGGGCGATTGTGTTTGTACAAATAAACTAGTACTGTCTTGCATCATGTCTAGGATGGGGACCCCTGAGTACCACGGTCAGGGGTACCTACTGAAATTGACTAAGGCTAATTAACTAGAATGATTCAGTAGTCATGAAGAGATTCCCAGCTACAGGCAATCCCGTTATCTGGGCGCATTCAGTGGACTTGTAGCCTACCGACGAGTAGGGCACATTTCCAGCACACAGTCATGTGTTGCATTCTTTCTAAACGGACATTCGACCTGGATAACCGGATGGTCTGCAGGGCTTGTGGCTGTTGGGATAATCTCATTGCATCTTGCTAGTAACTAGGCCTGTGATAACCCTAGTTAGTTAAAAGTATCAAGCCGTACTCTTGATTGGCCGTGATTGATTGGATGTAGTTTATTCCAGCTTAGTCTTATCCTGATCCTGTACAAGATTGTGACATGACATGATTATTGATGCTTGCCTTAACAATAACGATCGGGGGTCCAGTTCTGTTCAGGCGAAGGGTTACAACCCCGGTCCTTGTTTGGTTTAAGGGTTGTAACCTGGCTCCCGGAGCAGTTCTGTGTCCTCTCTTCGTTTATTGTCTTATTGCAATCCCATGCCATGTTCGTCATGTTTTACCTTACCTTAATACCATGATTATTTACACTGGCCTTAGCAATAAAGATCAGGGGTCCAGTTCTGTTCAGGCGAAGGGTTACAACCCCGGTCCTTGTTTGGTTTAAGGGTTGTAACCTGGCTTCCGGAGCAGTTCTGTGTCCTCTCTTCGTTTATTGTCTTCACTGTACCAATAGTATTTGAGACGGGTTTCTATTCAGGTGAAGGGCTGCAACCCCGGTCCTTGTTTGGTTTAAGGGTTGTGACCTGGCTACTTGAATAGTTTCCTCGTACTCAGTTTACTGTTGTTATCTCTATTATTATCAGTTTTTTATTTATTATCTTTAATATTCTATTATGATATGCTGGTTTTAGTTCCTAAGTGAAGCCTCCTTTGTGGCACTTGCTCTTTCTGGGGTCTGACCCAGCTGGTTTTGTGTGGCCAGATATCGGAGCAGCAACAGAGGATCCACCTGTCTTCCAGCCCGATGGTGACCACCAGGCGTAACCAGGGCAACGAGTGGGTTTCTTTTGTCCTCCCACTCTATTTGTAAAATTATTCTTTTGAGGCGTTTAGCCGGCGAGCACGTGTTAGCTCGTATTGCACCTTTATTTATTGTCTGCCTACGGGCTGTAACATGATTGACAAATCCTAGGGTTGATCATGTATGACTGAAACTCTTGCTAGTCCTGACATTTTGTACGACTAGCTTCATGATCATCCAATATGTAATGTATGGGACACCTTACTATTGTATATTGATGCTCTAATATCTTGTGACTGTTACTACTTGCTTGTGATTGAGACAATAGGCTTGTTCTTGACCATAGGAGACTGATGGATTGTAGTTAAACCCTCATATATCTAGACAGCCGTGACCGTATAGTGACGTGGATTCTATTTCATTATACGTAGCTGGCTATGTCTGCCCCCGCTCTCCTGTATTCTGGTTCTGGGGCGTGACACTAATCCTGTAGATCCAGTCTTACATCGGTGGACAATATGTCTCGTCTCGGGAGTGAAGACAACTAGCATGCTGTATGAATGGAGATCACCTTGCTTGATCTCGTAATAAGATCCCTCATCAGAATGGTTATCTCTTCGAATCAACTGACTTATGATGTCCTTCCATGCTGCATCTGAACAGGCGCAAGTCAAGATGTGATCTGCACAAAAGATAAAAAAAATCAAAGAATCAGTCCTCTTCAAAAAAACTTAGGAAATGTCATAAACTAAATAGTTGCCCCATTCGTTCGACAGTAAGAGAGAAAATACAAGGGTGCGCCTATCAGAAAAGTACATAGACGCACAACAGAAGCCTCATCGTGCAGCACGATGACACACACGTGTTTTACTGCAAGCTAGAAACTCGGTGCCAATAATTTATCTGATGAACGCCTTCACAGCGCCTACGGGCGTTAAGGCGCATGACGAAGGTTGACACACGTGCCACAAATGATGAAGGCTCGAACATGACAGTGTTCATGAGAAGCTATGTCGTCTGAGAAGCAAAGTCTATGTGTATCAAGACACGTGGCAGATGTTAAGGCGTGACTCGCAACGACGAACGCCCCGATGCATCAGTGCTCGTACTCTCCAGGAACCAAAGTTTTATACCCACGTAGTGTGGTCAAAGTTTATGTACCATCAACTACAAAGTTCATCATGTCGACATCGAGCGGTGTCTCGGCAAAAGCGTTGATCGGCATCTCAGCAAGAATTTGAAATAGCACACCGACGAAAGCTTCAGGCGGCCTGGCCTCAAGTCCACTCTCCTCTCCGATGAAGAGAGGAGATGGGAAAGAATTATCGTCGGCCATAAGATGAGAAGCGAGGAAGAACAAATGAAAGCTCCCTCTCCCAAGAGACCCTATTTATAAACTGAAATCCATATTTAATGCAATGAACCTGACATTAATGGCGATGAACTTGGTGCTTAATTCAACTCTCGTGTCAATCGGTTTTCCAAAAAAGCCAATGCCTATTTATAGGCCTAAAAAATATGTGCTTTGATAAGGAGAGAAAATAAACAATTATCCGCTCAAGATAGAGTAGAATCAACCTTTTTTTCATCCAGAAGAAGATCGTGCTAAAATCTCATACTAGCGCGTGCCCTACTTTTTGTTCAAAGTGTTTCTAACTATACAAAAAAAATTCGAAAACTTTGAAGGGGGTCTTGTAGGCGCATGTGTCATGCACCCCAAATGATCGAAGTCAGCCCCATGCCTTATCTTAAAGATAGGCAAAGAACTATGCACACCTGACCCGAGCAACATGGCGACATAAGGAGACATCTCTATACTTTGGGCCAACCGTGCCCCTTTAAAGGCGTACACCCTTTCGCTCATGCCTCAGCTTAATAGGTGCTCCCGATCCTTCACAATCATGATTACTTTCTCCTACTGTATTTAGTGAAGTTGATATCTTTCTCGAGACGTCAAGTCTGACACTTCGACATTCGTGGCAAGGATGAACGTAGAAAAGTAGAGTTAAACTACCTTGGAAATAGCGTAAGAACAAACACGTATTCTAGGCACGCTCCTCCTCGTGCCTCACCAACTTGGGCATCCCTGAGTCATCATGCCTCCGCCTATGTTTATCAGTTGCTCTTTTTTTTGAGACTGCATTTAATAAGCATGCTATCTCGAGACCACCATACAACGCTTTGATTCTTGAGCAAAGAGACGAACAATAAAATCAAGGTTCATTCTCCTCGGGAACAATACAAATAGGCGTATGTCACCCTAAGCCTCCCTAGGAACGTGTGCTTTTACCCCCATGCCTACGTACTACGTGCCACCTAGGATGGTGATTCCTAGACACGTGTGTAACTCAGGCACGTGCCACGTGTCCAAATGCCCGGTTGTAACTCCACCTTGCTAGATATTGAAATTTTAAATTTTTATATTAAATAAATGAATTGGGAATTTTTATTACATTTAATATAAGTGAAGTTATATATATAAATTTTAGTTACCATTTAATTTTGCCTTGGACTTAAATTTTCTTCTAAACCAATCATGGTTTGGGCCCATCACTGGAAGCCCAAAACCATTGTCATTTAACTCTGGGGGAAAGGAATTACTTTTCCTTTACAACTGACTTTCTTAGCAAAGGCAAAACTCTCTTTCAAATTCTTTTCCCTAACGGCCATGGCATGGCAGCCATGTGCTCTAACCGATTTTGCCAGGAGGAGGATTGAGATCTTTCCCGCCAAGTAATAACCTACTTCTCACGCTACCCAGCCTATTTAACACCTCATCTCCTTCCTCTCTTCTCTTCACCATCACATTATTGTTCCTGCAACCCTGTTCTTCTTCTTCACCATCCTTGATTTGAGATCAGCCATGGTACTGCATCAAAGTTCCTCTCTGACGAACGTTTTCTTCGATCAAGGAGAGCATCTGAACTCTGATGGAAGCAATGATGGATCGATCTCTTCCACAGCAGCGATCAGCATTCCCATCTCTCCTTGTCCAACTCATCGTTCTTGGATCGACCGATTGGTAAGCGATCAATCCTCTAATTGTTTCAAATTGAATCGAATTATTTGGTATTGATCGAATTCCTCTTTGGAACATATCTGCTACGATCGATTTGGATCAGTTCATGATTCTTCGATTCAACAATCAAAGAGGGAATACTCTGTTCTTGAATCGACTCCTTTACTTGCTTAGATTAGACTAATTTTGCTCTATTCTATCAGATCTGGAATTTGGGATCTGTGCTCATTTTCTTCTTTTTGTGTTCCTTTAAATTTTATTTTTTATTTTATTTTTAGAACTTCTGGATCAATTTGCTTGGACAAGTTGTGTCGATAGAGGAATTTTGAGTTAGATACGAGAGTGAGTATCTGATCCTATAAATTCCAAATCCTTGTGTCTTGCCTAATGCGATGTATGATTGAGATTTGATCTTCCCTATTTTTGCTTCTGTTTGATATTTTGCCTCAGAGGAATTTTGGGTTGGACCTAGTCGAATAGCTGGGTGTCAGTTGTGACCCAAGTGCAAACTCAGATCCTATTCCTACAGGTAATCTCTAATTTTCTTTATTAAGAGTATTAGCCAGTTAATTAATATTTTTGAATGATAGAGAAGGGACCGTATCAGCAATTTAGTTAGGCTAAGTTATGAGATTTTATTCTTATTTGAACCTAGATTTATTATGTTGTTCTGATCCTTGTTTGGGAATTTCGGGAGACTGATAGATGATATAGCTGTTTAGTTGAACATCCTGTTCTTTTAAAACATTCTAAGATCCTTTGGCATGATTCAATAATTTCTGTATTAACATGTTAGGATAGATCCTCGTATCAGTTAAAATCACTCTTCTTGTAATACTGTCAGATTTTGAAGAATAGAGTTTCATTGATCACTTAATTCCTGGGAACCAAATTGATATTCAGAGTAAACAAATAAATTGCGGTAGGAAATGATCTCTATTAGCTGTGCAAGTTTGATTGTTCTTCCTTTTTATTATATGGGAACCATGTTAAGATTGGATATATTAGGACTGTTGATTCACATATAGTTTCTGAGTTGACCATGAATTGAAATGAAGGCACCATTTCCACACTCAACTGTTATTTCAGTCTTGATATAGGATTGGGCTGTAATGTATTGGTGTCTTGTGGATTTGGGGAGAATTGTACTGCATCAGTCTTCCATTTGGTTGATACCATGTAATATGTCAGTTTTTCCAATATGGTTGATATCCCATTGTAGACTGAATTACTTTCAGTCTTGATATAGGACTGAAACTGGAGAATATGTGTAATCTACAAATGGAGTTGAGAAGTGATTTTCTGATTGAACCAATCATTCAGTCGAGTTCAATGAGTCACTGAACTATTGGACTAGGGTGGTATCACTGCTCTTGTATTTTTCCCTCTTTTCTGGAATCCTGTACAGAATAGATTGAGAATAGAAGTGTAATGTTATGAAGTTGAAATATGGTTTATGTGATGCACTGTGGAGATTGCATCAGTAAGAGAAGTAGGTTCCTGGATTTAAGATTTTTCATAAACAGTTTACTATTTTCTTAAAGTAACTAGCAACATCCATGGGAATGCTCTTATATGTCTGATAAGGAGAAGTCCTGTGAATTGAATCCAAGTTTTACCAGTCCTAAATGATCTATTCCATGCCCTGTTATTGGACTAAAGTATTTTTGCCTTTGTTGATTTAGACTGAGCTCTAAATGATCAATGTTAAATTGATGTGGAAACCTGGAAGCCTAGTATATTTAGGCTGCTGGTAAGTCCTGATTTGTTAGCTTGTTTTCTTTAAGTCAAGGACTGATATGTTGATTTCATATGAGGACTGTTACTTGGGTTTTGGTTTGACAGCAGTAGGAAGATGGGTTTTAGGTTCATTCATGTTTTGCAAACCTCTCGAGTACAAGAAGATAATTGAGATGAGAATAAATTCTAATGATCAAGTAAAAGTTGATTTCCTAATACCTAGGAACAGGACAAGTTGCTGATTTACTTAGGATCCAATAGTTGTATATGGGGTTGTGTATAGACTAGTTTATATACTGAGTTCTGGACTGTGGTATCAATCCTACAAACTGGTAGTTCATTTGGCCAGGATTTCATTGTTTAGTGATTGAGGATTGGTTATAACTGTCTTGCTTTAGATTAAAAACCTAAACTATCAAGTGCTCTGGACTCAGCAGATTAGCACTTAGAAGTTCAACCATTCTCAGGAAAATCTGAGAAGTCCATCTTTCCTCAGGAACCTGAGACTTGATTGTCTCCAGGACTTTGTGACACTTGATGGAATCCTGTGAATTCCAGTGAACCTCAGGAAACCTGATCCTTGAAGGGCTCAGTGTATTTTTCTGGAACATTTAGTCCAGTGAGCATTTTGATCCCTAGGAAGCCTTAGCAGCCATCAGTTGTATTTCCTGAAGATTGGTTTCAGGAAATAGTTGGGATTGGGAGAAATGACAATAAGGGTTTCACATTATTTTCTGAGGATAAGTTTAGCTTTTATAATAAGCTAGTTTATTAAGTTCCATTGATATGAGTGAACACTTGTGTATCTACCTTAGAAGTACCAAGTATAAATACATGTGTAGTAAATATTGTAGTAATCAATTGGGGTAATTAGATTAAATTGTACATTAGTTAAGCCACATTCTTAGCTAGATAAAGTATCTATTAAACCATGTGATATTTAGTTCAAGGTTGTTATTAATAGTTTTACTAAACTAGTATAGTTTTTAATCAGTTTGAACATCATTATTAATTACAGGAGGATAGCTAGCCTTTTGCCTACTTGTACTTTCCTGGAGCCAGGCAAGTACACTCTACGGTTTTGTACTTTTCATTATATATCCTGTGCTTCCTTGAGTGACACAATTGCAACACGTCATGTACTTTCTGGTGCTCATGTTCTCTTGTTCTTACTTGTATCTGGGGTGGGGAAATATACTATCTATGTGACCAATCCCAAGTAACAACTCAGGTGTGTTTAGCTTAGACCCCGCATCGTGCACGCGGGTCCTAAGCTGCCCATTCATGTGCTTTCATGTGCTTTCATGTGCTTACCCTAGCCGGTCACATATTTAGTTATATTTCAAATGTAGTACACACATGTTCAGGAGATTACCTTGTACTTATTTCTTGTGGTTCCATGATATCATGTTCTTTCAGTGCTTACATATCATGTTCTTTCATGTTCTTATATTCATGTTCTTCATGTACTTTATACTGTTCTTCATGTACTTATTCACCTGTTCTTCCTGTACTTTCCATGTTTCCTTGTACTTTCATATCATGATGTCTTGTTCATTACCTAGAATTGTACTTGCTCCGCTCCTGAATAGGATATGTTGCAGGTGAGATGGAGGCTTTGTGTGACACCTACTATGGACAGGATATTGCCTTCCCTACTGAGCCAGCTGGAGCTGTTTCTGACCTAGAGGCTGCAGAAGCCTAGTACTTCATTAGTTTTCCATTATCTTTCCATGTATTGAGACTAGCAGACTCTTTTTAGTTGAACTGTAATAATTTCAGATATTGTACTTTACTCTGGTTGGGACACACTTATATAGATGCTGTGATTTCATTTCATGTTCATATTATCTGGTTAGTTTCCCTAGGATGGTACAACTTACTTTGTTATTCTAATAACAAAGGCTGGGCGTGTCCGACTCGTATCCGATTATTCGGGAGCGGGTCGTGACATGTTTTTAGTGGTGGCCCATGCAGGTCCATCCTTATGGTACCTAGGACTTAGTGTACTATTGGGGGACTTGATTATACTAGGGAAACTTGATCACAGCATAGAAAAATTGGGAAATAAGGGTATATCAGGTATATCAGGTGTATCAGGTATTTTAATATTCTATAAACACTTGTTGTATGTAGGTCTAGGTTATTTTAACAGTTTTCTGTTTTTCAGATAGTTCAAAAGCATGCGACACCAGAACTGTCAATTCACCTGCACTTGACGTTTCCGAGCTTCCACTACCTTCTATCACTCTACTATCCCCATGGGTAGTACGTAGTTGATGGTGATGTCTGAAGAGTCCCTTGACAACCAGAGGAAGCAGGCCACCCTTTCCAAGTCAGACTTGTGGATACACTCTCCGAGCCAGGAAGGACTTCTGATTTCCAGACTCTCATGCACTTGGATTTTTCCGACACCGAGCGCATATCTTGTACCAAAGAGCAGATCGAGAACGTGGAGCCCCCACTGAAGATCAATATCCAAGTCTTTGTGAACCCGACTCCTCTGAAGATTGAAGTCACCAACCGGGAGTTCCAGCTCGTAACACATACAACAAGATGGAAAGCTAAAGCCCAGGAGCGACATGAAAACTTATGATGAAGATAACAACTATCCTGGACCCGCAAAGCGTCGCAACACTTAGTCTGCGCTTCTTCGGTCATACCACCAGTCGCATCATCGTGAGCAGATCTCAACAGCCAGCACGTCAGTAGACGTATATTCCTAACAGAGGCTCTGCGCTTTAGTCCAGTAGGAGACCCAGACTCAGATTCAGATGATGACCACCTGCAATTTCTGCCATCGCCAGGACATCACCATAAAGAGTGCTGCCAGAGACGAAGGCTACGCCTGTACTGCTGATCGCCTGCCCATCAAATCAAGGATTGCCCAGAGATCGTTGATCACACTGCCCAAGCACAAGCACGGGAGCATCAGGACTGCAGGAAGGGGACCCGCATCTCCAGATTCAGCCATCACATGGAGCACAGTCGCAGGGACCAGCCTATGTCAGGGTAGTTGAGGAAGATTGAAGAGACTCCAGTTCCGGAGGAACACTGAAGATAGACTGAAGACAGAAGACTTCTTTGCATGGTTGGAGAGAACCATATATCTTGATTCGTAATCCAGTCTTCCCTTAAAAATTTCTCTTAGCACTTAGTCCATTTCTTGCAACTTCTCGTTCTCTATTTTTGAAACTGGGGTGATATTCGAAACTTATTTCGAGATATTGTTTCCTATTCGGGTAAGCTTGTTTCAGATCCACAATTTGATAATTGTTTGAAATTCACTATTCGATACCCTGTTTCATATTCATAGCTTTATTTTGATTCTATTTGAAAAGTTTCCTATTTTGAACCATGTGCTAGTCGAGATTTTATTCCTATCCGAAATTTTATTTTGAAGCTTGATCCCAATCAAAACATTGTTGAACCTTCACTCCTATCTTGACACTTGCTTAAGATTCAGTCCCTATTCGAGACTTCGTTTGAAGACTTTGGTTGCTATTTTGAGAAATTGTTTCCTATTTGTTACTTCTTCCTGTTCAAAAATTCGTTTCTGTTCACGACCTTGTTTGATCTCGTTTCCTAATTTAGATTTCGCTTGTTTCATATTCACGAATTCCATGCTTGTTTTCCACTCCCTAATTGATACACTGTTTTCTATTCATTATCCGTGGTCTTGCTTCTTGTTCGAGATCTTCTATTCGAGAATTATTTTCCATCTGTGACTTTGTATTCTATTGAAGATTTCATTTTCCATTCGAACTCTGTTGGGATTTCATTGTTATTGAGATTTTGTTGAACTCTGTTTCTGGTACGAGATTTTGCTTCAAGATTTTGTTTCTATTCTATACTTTGCATTCTGTTCATCCTCCGAGATTTTGTTATCTATTCGGACATTTGATTCCTATATGAGGTTGTTGGACAATTGAGATTCCGGATATTGTTCGAAACTTCGTTTCGTGTTCAAGATCTATTTCAGGAAATCTCTTGTTGTTTCTTAGTACCTAATAAACCCTTGAATTCTAATAGGCAGATAATACTATTTTGTGACTTGGACTATGAGAACCCATTTTGAATTCCTTGAATTCTTTTTGAAATTCCTATGGATAACGTCGAGAGACTACTCAATGACCTACTAGGGCGTGGCAGTTGCATACTGCAACCATTATCTGGATTATGGAGACTACGGGTTCACTGCAGCCAGCAGCGCACTGGCGAGCTGGAAACTTTAAGTTGAAATAATTTCAGGTATTTGTCGGTTTTCGAGTATTATCGAGACTTTGTCCAAAAACTTTCATATTTGATCTCTTGAGTTGTTTCGTAACACTTGTTTGAATTGATAAGTTGATAGAGTATTCGGTAACATATCGTTGTTTGAGTCATGGAACTGAATGTTGCTGCAGCCAGATGTACACTGGCAAGGCAGGATTCTAAATACTGTGATTTCAAATGGCTATATGTTTTCGGACACCCTGGTGACTATATTTCTTTTCGTTTGATTATTGATATTTCGAAAATTGCAATCCTTGTATGTTTTCCTTGATTGATACTAATACTTCTTAGGTAGTTCTATCTGACTCCTCAAATCAACTGTTTCAAGTTCTCTTCTTGCATTTTATTGTTAGATCATTTGACTTCCTAGACTTGGAATATATTCCATCAGATTTTATCATACCTATATTTTGATCATGTTTTGTTTAAACTTCAATCTGATCATACCTATCTAACAGTGATTCTCTTATCATGCTAAAATTTCAATCATGCCTGGAAGGTAGTGACCTCATGACTTATTCTCTAAGTGTGATTGAAATTCGTTCCACTTCGTGACTGTTTGATCCTCGATCCTTGTCAAAGCATGATATCTCAAACTTCTTGTGTGTAATTATCGTACAGTGTCTCAAGGCTCAGGTAGCGTCTCAGAGTTGCACATGATCAGCAGAAGCACGGGGCAGACAGTAGAAGACGGCCACTGGAGTTCACGATTAGCGATAGGGTGTTCCTGAAGATCTTGCCGACCAGAGGCGTCATTCGGTTCGACAGAGGCGGGAAGCTCAGTCCGAGCTATATCGGACCTTTCGATGTGACGGCACAGATTGGCGAGGTGGCGTATCGACTAGCTCTTCCAGCCAGCTTGGAGGGAGTACACGATGTTTTCCAAGTATCTCAGCTTCGACGCTACATTCCAGACCCGAGCCATGTAGTAGACTACTCAGAGTTAGAGGCGGGTCCGAGCTTGACCTACGAGGAGCAGCCAGTGGAGATCCTGGACCGGAGGGAGAAGCGACTGCGGAACCAGACCTTTCCTCTTGTCCGCGTCATGTGGAGACACCACTCTCCGGGAGAGTCCACATGGGAGCGTGAGGATGAGATGCGAGAGCGCTACCCTAGATTGTTTTCGTGATTGTATTTTAGCATTTTGATTTTCAATTTTCAATAAATATTTTGGGGTGTTTCATGGATCAATTTTGAAATATTTCTGAATTTCGAGGGCAAAATTTTTCAAGGGGGAGAGATTTGTAACTCTACCTTGCTAGATATTGAAATTTTAAATTTTTATATTAAATAAATGAATTGGGAATTTTTATTACATTTAATATAAGTGAAGTTATATATATAAATTTCAGTTACCATTTAATTTTGCCTTGGACTTAAATTTTCTTCTAAACCAATCATGGTTTGGGCCCATCACTGGAAGCCCAAAACCATTGTCATTTAACTCTGGGGGAAAGGAATTACTTTTCCTTTACAACTGACTTTCTTAGCAAAGGTAAAACTCTCTTTCAAATTCTTTTCCCTAACGGCCATGGCATGGCAGCCATGTGCTCTAACCGATTTTGCCAGGAGGAGGATTGAGATCTTTCCCGCCAAGTAATGACCTACTTCTCACGCTACCCAGCCTATTTAACACCTCATCTCCTTCCTCTCTTCTCTTCACCATCACATTATTGTTCCTGCAACCCTGTTCTTCTTCTTCACCATCCTTGATTTGAGATCAGCCATGGCACTGCATCAAAGTTCCTCTCTGACGAACGTTTTCTTCGATCAAGGAGAGCATCTGAGCTCTGATGGAAGCAATGATGGATCGATCTCTTCCACAGCAGCGATCAGTATTCCCATCTCTCCTTGTCCAACTCATCGTTCTTGGATCGACCGATTGGTAAGCGATCAATCCTCTAGTTGTTTCAAATTGAATCGAATTATTTGGTATTGATCGAATTCCTCTTTGGAACATATCTGCTATGATCGATTTGGATCAGTTCATGATTCTTCGATTCAACAATCAAAGAGGGAATACTCTGTTCTTGAATCGACTCCTTTACTTGCTTAGATTAGACTAATTTTGCTCTATTCTATCAGATCTGGAATTTGAGATCTGTGCTCATTTTCTTCTTTTTGTGTTCCTTTAAATTTTATTTTTCATTTTATTTTTAGAACTTCTGGATCAATTTGCTTGGACAAGTTGTGTCGATAGAGGAATTTTGAGTTAGATACGAGAGTGAGTATCTGATCCTATAAATTCCAAATCCTTGTGTCTTGCCTAATGCGATGTATGATTGAGATTTGATCTTCCCTATTTTTGCTTCTGTTTGATATTTTGCCTCAGAGGAATTTTGGGTTGGACCTAGTCGAATAGCTGGGTGTCAGTTGTGACCCAAGTGCAAACTCAGATCCTATTCCTACAGGTAATCTCTAATTTTCTTTATTAAGAGTGTTAGCCAGTTAATTAATATTTTTGAATGATAGAGAAGGGACCGTATCAGCAATTTAGTTAGGCTAAGTTATGAGATTTTATTCTTATTTGAACCTAGATTTATTATGTTGTTCTGATCCTTGTTTGGGAATTTCGGGAGACTGATAGATGATATAGCTGTTTAGTTGAACATCCTGTTCTTTTAAAACATTCTAAGATCCTTTGGCATGATTCAATAATTTCTGTATTAACATGTTAGGATAGATCCTCGTATCAGTTAAAATCACTCTTCTTGTAATACTGTCAGATTTTGAAGAATGGAGTTTCATTGATCACTTAATTCCTGGGAACCAAATTGATATTCAGAGTAAACAAATAAATTGCGGTGGGAAATGATCTCTATTAGCTGTGCAAGTTTGATTGTTCTTCCTTTTTATTATATGGGAACCATGTTAAGATTGGATATATTAGGACTGTTGATTCACATATAGTTTCTGAGTTGACCATGAATTGAAATGAAGGCACCATTTCCACACTCAACTGTTATTTCAGTCTTGATATAGGATTGGGCTGTAATGTATTGGTGTCTTGTGGATTTGGGGAGAATTGTACTGCATCAGTCTTCCATTTGGTTGATACCATGTAATATGTCAGTTTTTCCAATATGGTTGATATCCCATTATAGACTGAATTACTTTCAGTCTTGATATAGGACTGAAACTGGAGAATATGTGTAATCTACAAATAGAGTTGAGAAGTGATTTTCTGATTGAACCAATCATTCAGTCGAGTTCAATGGGTCACTGAACTATTGGACTAGGGTGGTATCACTGCTCTTGTATTTTTCCCTCTTTTCTGGAATCCTGTACAGAATAGATTGAGAATAGAAGTGTAATGTTATGAAGTTGAAATATGGTTTATGTGATGCACTGTGGAGATTGCATCAGTAAGAGAAGTAGGTTCCTGGATTTAAGATTTTTCATAAACAGTTTACTATTTTCTTAAAGTAACTAGCAACATCCATGGGAATGCTCTTATATGTCTGATAAGGAGAAGTCCTGTGAACTGAATCCAAGTTTTACCAGTCCTAAATGATCTATTCCATGCCCTGTTATTGGACTAAAGTATTTTCGCCTTTGTTGATTTAGACTGAGCTCTAAATGATCAATGTTAAATTGATGTGGAAACCTGGAAGCCTAGTATATTTAGGCTGCTGGTAAGTCCTGATTTGTTAGCTTGTTTTCTTTAAGTCAAGGACTGATATGTTGATTTCATATGAGGACTGTTACTTGGGTTTTGGTTTGACAGTAGTAGGAAGATGGGTTTTAGGTTCATTCATGTTTTGCAAACCTCTCGAGTACAAGAAGATAATTGAGATGAGAATAAATTCTAATGATCAAGTAAAAGTTGATTTCCTAATACCTAGGAACAGGACAAGTTGCTGATTTACTTAGGATCCAATAGTTGTATATGGGGTTGTGTATAGACTAGTTTATATACTGAGTTCTGGACTGTGGTATCAATCCTACAAACTGGTAGTTCATTTGGCCAGGATTTCATTGTTTAGTGATTGAGGATTGGTTATAACTGTCTTGCTTTAGATTAAAAACCTAAACTATCAAGTGCTCTGGACTCAGCAGAATAGCACTTAGAAGTTCAACCATTCTCAGGAAAATCTGAGAAGTCCATCTTTCCTCAGGAACCTGAGACTTGATTGTCTCCAGGACTTTGTGACATTTGATGGAATCCTGTAAATTCTAGTGAACCTCAGGAAACCTGATCCTTGAAGGGCTCAGTGTATTTTTCTGGAACATTTAGTCCAGTGAGCATTTTGATCCCTAGGAAGCCTTAGCAGCCATCAGTTGTATTTCCTGAAGATTGGTTTCAGGAAATAGTTGGGATTGGGAGAAATGACAATAAGGGTTTCACATTATTTTCTGAGGATAAGTTTAGCTTTTATAATAAGCTAGTTTATTAAGTTCCATAGATATGAGTGAACACTTGTGTATCTACCTTAGAAGTACCAAGTATAAATACATGTGTAGTAAATATTGTAGTAATCAATTAGGGTAATTAGATTAAATTGTACATTAGTTAAGCCACATTCTTAGCTAGATAGAGTATCTATTAAACCATGTGATATTTAGTTCAAGGTTGTTATTAATAGTTTTACTAAACTAGTGTAGTTTTTAATCAGTTTGAACATCATTATTAATTACAGGAGGATAGCTAGCCTTTTGCCTACTTGTACTTTCCTGGAGCCAGGCAAGTACACTCTACGGTTTTGTACTTTTCATTATATATCCTGTGCTTCCTTGAGTAACACAATTGCAACACGTCATGTACTTTCTGGTGCTCATGTTCTCTTGTTCTTACTTGTATCTGGGGTGGGGAAATATACTATCTATGTGACCAATCCCAAGTAACAACTCAGGTGTGTTTAGCTTAGACCCCGCATCGTGCACGCGGGTCCTAAGCCGCCCATTCATGTGCTTTCATGTGCTTTCATGTGCTTACCCTAGCCGGTCACATATTTAGTTATATTTCAAATATAGTACACACATGTTCAGGAGATTACCTTGTACTTATTTCCTGTGGTTCCATGATATCATGTTCTTTCAGGTGCTTACATATCATGTTCTTTCATGTTCTTATATTCATGTTCTTCATGTACTTTACACTGTTCTTCATGTACTTATTCACCTGTTCTTCCTGTACTTTCCATGTTTTCTTGTACTTTTATATCATGATGTCTTGTTCATTACCTAGAATTGTACTTGCTCCGCTCCTGAATAGGATATGTTGCAGGTGAGATGGAGGCTTTGTGTGACACCTACTATGGACAAGATATTGCCTTCCCTACTGAGCCAGCTGGAGCTGTTTCTGACCTAGAGGCTGCAGAAGCCTAGTACTTCATTAGTTTTTCATTATCTTTCCATGTATTGAGACTAGCAGACTCTTTTTAGTTGAACTGTAATAATTTCAGATATTGTACTTTACTCTGGTTGGGACACACTTATATAGATGCTGTGATTTCATTTCATGTTCATATTATCTGGTTAGTTTTCCTAGGATGGTACAGCTTACTTTGTTATTCTAATAACAAAGGCTGGGCGTGTCCGACTCGTATCCGGTTATTCGGGAGCGGGTCGTGACACCGGTCATGCCAAATAACGAGTTTGGAGCATTTCGAGATTCTCTCTAACAATATATCTACTACGTGGTGGTCGACTATGGTCTACTCACTAGTGAAGTATGTGCCTGGTCGTAACCAACCCCTGTTTAGGGGCGCTACATGGCAAGATGAAGCTCATGCCTGTCTACTCTTAGGCACGTGTACTACTCTCTCCATCAACTATAAATAGGAGGTGTTCTTCTCCATTTAAATGGTCGATTCCCCTGATTCCTGAATTCCTCAAGAGGTTCCCGAGTAAGCCAGAGAGAGAGTCCTTGCTGCTTCCCTCAGCCAGTGAAGTTGAGCCCGACAATACTCTCTCACAGTCAGATCGTCAACGGAGTAAAGAAACAATCCTCCACCACCACAATCCAGATAAAAAACAAAATACGATCAGGGATTCCTATTCAGGAGTTCCTCTTTACATTCTCGTTCGCAGTACTTGTCACTCTCATTTTCTGTTATACGTATTTCCAGTATACGTGTTCGGATATTCGACCCATATTTTGATTTGTCTAGCATGGCTTGGCTTGGTTTGGTCTTGCTTTAGCTTGGCTTGGTTTATTTTGGTTTTGGTTAGAGATGGAGAGAGTTGATATAAATATCAACTCCACTCTCTCTCTCTTCATTATTTCCTTTACTTCTTCTTCTTCCTCCATTAATTCTCTCCACCCACCTTATGCAAGTGTAATCTTGCTTCATGAGAGATCTCATGTTTTATGGTTTCAATGTCTTCAGTTTTATGACTCTTTAGTACTTAGCACTTTTGGTTTTGGTGGATTAAATCTTGTAGATCTAAGTTTTTCTCAAATCTTGGTTTTCTTGGGTTTTGATCTCTCAAACTTCATTATTTTTAAGTTTTGATTGTTCCATGTTGTACAGAATTTGATTTTACTCAAAATGGACCTTTAAAAACCCGGATTTTGATTTGTTTTTAGTGATTTACGAACTTGGGAAGTTCATGGATTCCATTAACACAAGTTCTCGGATTGGGGAAGAAGAACAGTACTGGGCGCACAGCATTTTCATGCGCCCACAGCTGCCTTTCTTTGGGCGCATAGCCATTTATATGCGGCCAAGGTCCCATGTTTCCTGCTTTGGCGCATAGCCCTATACATGCGCCCAAGGACTCCCCTGCCTAGGCTCATGGCCCTTTACACATAGCCTTTATATGAGCCCAAGTACACCCTGTTCCCCCTTTGCTTGGGCATATAGCCCTGATTATGCACCCACTTGTCATGAAAGATAGTCTCCTGACATTCATCCAAGTGCACCCTGTCTCCATCCTGTGGGCGCATACCCATTGTTATTTGACCACTTAGCCAGTGAAAGAATTATCTTCTAATGCACCCTGCCTCACTCATGCGGGCGCATAGACCATGGGCGCATGTTTGTGGTCGCATAGACCATGGGCGCATGCATGTGGGCGCATAGACCATGGGCGCATGCACTCTTTGGTGCATACCTTCCATAGCATATGCTCTACATGATGCATTTAGCCTTGGGTACATGCATGTGGACGCATAGCCTTGGACGCATAGCCCTGGGCGCATGCTCTCCATGTCACCCCATTGATCCCTTGTGCCATCTCTTACAATTATCCATGTTTGTCCCCATGGTCCTTAGTGTGAGTTGTGACTTTGCTTGTACTCTTTACTTGACTGGTCCTATAATGTTATTTTCCATGTTGCACATGAACTCTGAGCTTTAGACATGATCTTGGTATGGCACGTACACTCTCTGATAACTCCTTCAGTGGCCCGTTGTGGTGCACTCTTGACCAGTACGTTCTTGGCATACAAGTGCACTTAACGTGAACCCGACATGACAATGTGACTTACAAGATAACTCTTGATAGTTACCATCCTGGTACACCCTTGACAAGCAACATGACATGATAATTCTTGATGGTGGTCCGTTGTGACGCACACTTGACTTGATAAGTAAAGTAACAGGATAATCTAGAAATAATGTTGCGACGGCTATCTTTACTTGCTAAGTAACTCTTATCTTGACACCGTGGATGGTTGTGCCTGTACAAGCTACATGTCTCGTCTTGTATCATGTCTAGGACATGAATACCTGATTTTCTACGAACATGGTTTCATATTGAATCTGATTAGGATAATGACTAGATTGATCAAGTAGTTCATAGTGAGATTCCCCAGTCACAGGAAATCCCGTTATCTGGGTGCTTTAATTGGACTTGTAGCCTGCCGTCAAGTAGGGCACATTTCTAGCACGCTGTCATGTGTTGCACCCCAAGTCACCTAATCAACTCTCTCAACCTGCGAAAGGATAATTGGATAGCTGCAGGGCCTGTGACTGCTGGGACATCTCAATGCATCTTGTAGTAATTAGGCTTGTGATAACCCTAGTTAGTTAAAGTATCAAGCCGTACTCATTGCTTGGCCGTGATTGATGGATGGAGTCCCATCTAGTCTAGTCTTGTCTAGACAAGGCCAGTACATGGTTACTTCAGCACGTTACTATTTATGCTTTACCTTATCGATAATCGGTCAGAGACTAAGTTCTGTTCAGTTGAAGGATTACAACCCCGGTCCTTGTTTGGTTTACGGGTTGTAACTTGGATTACCGTAGTACTTTCTTAGTTATCATATCGTTTATCCCCAGAATTCGTAACTCCATATTTTTTTGTCATTATTATGCCTTGTGATCTAACATGCTGGTTTTAGTTCTTAAGTGAAGCCTCCCTTGTGGCACTTGCTCTTTCTGGGTCTGACCCAGCTAGTTTTGTATGGCCAGATTTTGGAGTAGCACCCAAGGATCTCCCAGCCTTCCTGCCAGATGGTGAACATTAGACGAAACCCTGGCAACGAGTAGGTTTTATTTTGTTCTCCCACTCTATTGTAAATTATTCTTTTGAGGCGTTTAGCCGCCGAGCAAGTGTTAGCTTGTGTTGAATTTGTATTCCTGTCTGCCTAAGGGCTGTAATATGATTGGCAAATCCTAGGGTTGATCATGTATGACTTAAACGCTTGCTAGTCTTCGCATTTTGTATGACTAGCTTCATGATCATCTGAATATGTAATGTTTGGGACGTCTTACCTTGTATGTCTGATGATCTACCATATTGTTACATTTACTTGCTTGCTTGAGATTGAGATACTAGGCTTGTTCATGACCATAAGAGACTGTTGGCTTGTAGTTAAACCCTCATGCATCTAGATAGCCGTGACCGTATATCGAGGTAGGTTGCACTTTAATATACGTAGCTGGCTGTGTCTGTCCCCCGCTCTCCAGTATTCTGGTTCTGGGGCATGACACGATTTAAGTGGTGGCCCATGCAGGTCTTGTAAATCAAGATGTGTGAGGGTTTCACTGAATAGATGTCTCAATCAGCACTCTTCCTTGATCTCTACTCGTGTCTTCTAAATCTTTCTGAAATCTTGACCTGATCACATGCTTATATCTCGATCTATCTTGGTCTTTCCTTATTGTTTTCCATGTCATTTCTTCAGTGGCATTGCTCCTGGTCCTATCGATCAGCAAGGTGGAGCATCTCTAGTATACCAGCAGCAACCTGGAGACCAAGCCCAATACTCTGGAGTAGCTTCCCAAGTCATGTATTCTTGGAACCCTGGTGGGACTCATCCGAGAATTGCTTGCGTTACAAGATCGGCGGGGCGATGCCCCGCACCAGACAGTACAAGATGCTGTGGGCAGAGTTGGTTACCAAGGGAACAACGCGGCCAACAGCTTCAAGCAATTGAACCCTCCCTTCTTTGATGGCAGTAAAGATGCTATTGCTGCCGATGCTTGGCTTCAGGACACAGAGATTATTCTAGAGGCAGCTAGGATTCCTGAGGAAGAGAAGGTGGCCATTGTGTGCCTGTAGTTATTGGACTTAGCCCACAGCTGGTGGGCGATGCTAGAAGTTGGATTAACAACGCCTATTTTGTAGATGGTAATCAACAACAAGTTCCAGACGGAGTATTTTGATGCAGTAGCTCGGTATGATCTGCAGACGAGATTCACCAATCTAAAGCAGATGGAAAGGACGGTCGATGGATATGCGATCGAGTTTTCTAGGCTTAGTCGGTTTGCTCCTACCTTGGTGGCAACCGAATTGGACCGAGCACAGCGATTCCAGCAGGGGATCCACCTAGAGATCATTATATCAGTGGAGCAGTTTGAGCACCGGACGTTTGATGCCGTCTTGCGAGCAGCAAAGAGGCATGAGTATACTTTGCAGAGGATTGTAGATAGAAGAGAAGGAAGGAAGAGGTCTCATGGACAAATATCTCAGTCATTAGCACCAGCCCTGACAGCTAGGGCTTTGACTATTGGAGCTCCTAGGAGGGCGACCATAGTTTTATTGGTTCAACACTCGACACCGACGTATCCTCCGTAGCAGAAGAAGAAGCAGTCTTTCGCAATGGGCTGTACTCATTGTGGGAAGCCAGGACATGTAGTATCAGAGTGTCACAGAGCACAGGGATTGTGCTTGGCTTGTGGGACACCAGACCATAAGATAGGGTCCTATCCGAATAGAGCCAGTTCATCATCATCAAACCTAACCAGTCCATCGGTTAGGGGTCCAGCACCAGTGCTGCAGCAGTACCAGCCTTCGAGGCCATTGCCGCCTCAGGCTCAGCGGTATTGTCATAACCCGCACCCACTGTAAGGGTACGGAAGCATAACAACGCCCAGCCTATGCCGCAGTGTCGGCGGTAGAACGTTGTTCTAGGTCACTATCTAACCATCAACTCACGCAATGAATAATGTACTCATTATGATCAACTCCGAACGGAGGACAAGTATAAGATATCGTAACTCAATCACAGTCTAAGCACGATAAGATAACACAGAAGAAATAACTAAGAATAGAAGACAACTACTAAAATAACAACTCTTAACAATCTCAAATACTACACAAGTCTCAATCCACTACAACAAGTTTAACAAAAAAAACATATGCTAGTCTACTAAACTAAATCCCGATCACTCCTGAGTGTCGGGGCCAAAGGTAGCCATCCTGTCTCCGGGTCCATAATATGTAGGCAAGTGTCCTCAGGGCAATCATCTGTAAAATTTTCAACAGGTCCAGTCAGGACAGGAACGAGTATAACTCATCAAGAAAACCCAAGTAATGACAGAGAACTATAAAGCAGTTATAAACAGTTTTATTGATGAATATGGTAGTTTATATTTAGGTGGTAGTATAGAGAAGCAGTAAGATACAAGGAAAGTAAAGTAACTAAAGCAAGAGAAGGATGATGGCAATGAAGACTGTAAAATAAATCTAGCTGAACTAAAGTAACATAATAAGTCCAGACAGCAAATGTAACAAGTGTAAAACTATGTAAATCCAGTACGGGATGAATCCAATACAAGATGAATCCAGTACGGGATGAATCTAATACAAGATGAATCCAGTACAAGATGATTCCAGGTAGTGATCAAGAATCCAGGTGAGACCAGCTATACTCTAATAGTGTGTTTTAAAATACTGAGATCGATATGTAAACGGCTGTAGGTAATCAGGCACATCTCTCACTGATCAGGTGAGAGATGGCTATGCTTCCAGTAGATTTCAGTTAGAGATTCCAGATTTGGGGTATGTCTACATGTCTTACTCAATATTTCCCCGCCCCGCAATACAAATGAATCCAGAATTCGATACGAGAATCGAGATGAGTCCAGCCAAAATATGATGATTCCAGAAATAGATTCCGGAATGATTCCAGTAATTCCAGTAATAGAGGCCAGATAAGTAAGGTATGTGTGTCGCATACAAGAATCCAGAATATCCATACGTGTGGTATCAGAAAATCACATAAAACTAAATAGAACTAAAATACAGTAACTGCCAATAAATGAGAGAACTATCAGATAATGTACTCGCCTGATACTCTGAAAAGAGTAGTGTAATGTCAGATGTCTGCACCGGAGTCACAATGTCCTAAATAGAACAGTACAGGTTATAATGTGTTAAAATAAGACAAATGATGCTTATCATGCAATCTACATGATTTCTAGACCAATCTAGGTCAAAGTCAACTCTAAGTCAACCTTGGTCAACTGTCTAGGTCAAACTAGGTCCAAGTCAAACTTGGTCAACTCTAGGTCAACCCAAGTCAAACCAAGTCAACATCTACACCCATATTTCTAGGTCATATTAGTTACCATATCCTTATAAATATTAACACAAGAATCTTATATTACATATACATACCATATCTCACACTATCTCTATTCCACATATGCTTACATATTGCCAACTCAAAATCAAGTTACCCATGTACATAATATGTATAATATACAACACCAGGTTATCTAATATGCATATATACATCATATAAACAACTATGCAAATCTCACATCCCTCCACCATTTCCCTTAAACACTCATTACTCAACATCCTATGTACATATAACTCTCCCTCAAAACCCTCTCTCAAACCTGAGAATAACACTGATTCTTAGCTATACTATGCCTACCACATACCTATAGTCATATCTACATATATATATATATATATATATATATATATATATATATATATATATATATATATATATATATATATATATATATATATATATATATATATAACTCTATCTATATATATAAATCTATGAACTAATATAAATCAAAACTAATATGTATCTAACTCCCAAGTTTCCCCCCTCTAGACTCTAACATACAATACACTATTATGAAATCATCACCACAACTCAAAATCAACAGCATTGAACTCCCTGAACCAAACCTATTCACTTCCTATTTGTCACAGACACATACTCCTACACATCTCACATGATGGCACCCACACACATAGGCAAAGTCCCAAACCACCCCTTCACTGTTCTCAGGTTCAATGCGAAGTGTGTGAATCTTAACAATGTGTGTGAGTGTCACATGAACCAGTGTGTGTGTGTGTGTGGAGAGTGGGAAAGTGACAAAAAACAATGTATGTGTGTGTATAATCTGAAAACTGAGATTTGGGTGATATGATACATGGATGGCAGGAAATCTCAGGAAATTTTAGAAGTGACATTGGTGTAATGAAACATGACCCTTACTGCAATCTCAGGAAAAACTGAAACAGCAAAAGGGTGTGTGTAGCTGTGTGTTATAGGAAGAGTGTGTGTGTGGTAGAAAAGGGATATTAAACCATAGTGCCAGTAGCACTGTCAACATGAAGGGCTGTCACATAGGAAATATGGTAGGCTACAATATGGTGGCTGAAAACTGAGAACAGTGGACAATTTCAAGGGACTGAACAGTGAAATAAGTTGTTTAAACCAACCATGGTCTGAAACATATAGGAATTGAGACATTCCATCCCTGAGCCTATCCTTATCCATTAGCTATTACCATGTGGAGATAGGGACTGGACAATATAGGTTAATGACTGGATAAGAAGAGTAATGGAGACTGATACATGGTATTAGGATTTAGGACTGATTAGCAGATGTTCAAACGACTGAACACATAGTATACATGACACTCATATGGGTGACTGATCAAGGATTAATGAGATGTTAACTAAGGAACAGAGGTATATACATATGTGTGCAAATATAAGTGTCAACCCTAGTGTCCAAAGCAATCGTATCAGTTCCAATTCAAGTGTCACAGTGTCAAGTAGAAGGTGTCAATCAAGGAAATGTGTGTGAAGAAGAACTGTGTCAAATGTATCAATGTTAGGGTGTCAAGAGTGTCATATAGTATCGAGTGACAGTGAGTGTGTGAACACATTCAGATTATATATAACCCTACCTATATATCTAAACTTAGGAACTAAAACAAATCGAAAACTAACATTTAAGTATCAGACAATCAGGAACCTGAAATTTCGAATCCCACATTTGAAAACCAATACAATTCATGAAAACTAATTTCGAAAACAAACTGATCTCAGGTGAATCATATAAAGACCCATTTAAAACCTTAGGATTCAAATTGAACATATTTTTGAAACCAATTTCAAAAATAGTGAACAATATACCAGTGTGTATCAGTAAAACATGACAGTTCATACATCCCCAAAATCCCAGCCCAGTTTCGAATCCCCCTTCCTCTAGTAACATCTAGTCTAACATGAAACCAAACCTAGCAGGAACTATTACCCATGTAATGGCAGTTTAAACATCACAATTCAGTTGAAAAAACATGAATAAAAAATCAGGATATAAGAACAGAAGGCACGTATCAGTCCACACATGGGAATTCGAAATTCGACATCAAATCATGCTAATGTGATCAATCATTGGTTGGTAAAGCATCCCCCATCTGTTCCCGTATCCCACGAGTCATCTCGTGTCCTGGGGAAACAGGACACGACGTGTCTCAGCTCACGAACGCCACAGACACACGCACAGGCACACAACGTCGTGCACGCGTGTGTGTCGCTCTAGGACACGACACAGGGCGTCCCGTATCTCGTGCTCATGCACGTGGGTTCGCCTAGGATAGGGCTAGGTCCTAGGGTGCCTGAAACGTGTCCACTTCTTGTGTCGTGTCAGCTTTTAAGCCGTGTTAGTGGCTAGAAACCACGCGTGCACAGCATGCGCGCGCGGCCAGTACGGCCAGTGCGAGGAGGAGAACTCATCGCACACTGCACCATATGGCCCCATCTTTTGGGAGGATGATGTCAGTCTATGCCCCATCATCCTCGCCAAAAATGGCATGTCTACGTGTCCGACACAGGGAGTTATTGTGCCCGAGTAGCAGGACACAGTGTACGTGTGTGCACAGCGTGTCCAACCCGAAAAACAGACACGAAACGACACAGAAATACCTAACACCCTTCACAAAATTTAATGTACATACTTAGATCTACCAATTCATGTAATTACATTTACAGAAATTGAAAATAATTTCCTAAGAGGTATTTCATCGAACACCTAACATACACTATGACACGTGTTCGATACGGACACCAAACGGACACGAAATCCACCCAAATTCGAGGTACAGCTAGGGGACACCTAAACCTAGGCTAATATGCAAAGAAATCAAAATAATAATGCAATTTGAAGGGTTTTACCTATAGGTGCAATTTGCAAGAGAAGGCTTCAAATGGGGGGTGTTCTTCTTGATGGCCAAATGCTCCAAATTGATCCCAAACTGAAATAGCTCTCCACCAACAGTCCATAAACTCAAATTAGAACCCAATGCAAAAGACTAGGATGAAAAAGGAGATCAAATGAATAAAATAGGAATTTTTGGAAGAGGGAAAATTACCTTTCTTTTCTCCAAGTGTTGGAATGATAAAAAGAGGCAAGCCCTAATGAATAAGTGTTTATATAGGGTGGGGATCCCTATGTGGCTAGTCATAAGCTCAAAAATTAGGGTTAGGGTTCACTAAATGGCCCATGGGCTTAAGTCATGATCAATTAAATAATTAAGCCATAAGTCATTTCATGAAACCACAAGCCATGACTTAAATTAACTAAACCAAATCCCCTCATTCTAAAACTATTCTCTAATGACTAAAATAGGTTAACTCAAGTTAGACTAGGGTCACCATGGCTAGGGTTAGCTTCTAGGCTAGTCCACTAGGTCTCAACAAGTCAAGGTCAACTAGAACTCACCAATTCAATAAATCACCAAATAATTCAAATAAGTCAAGATGACCAAATTATCCCTAGGCTAAAAATGATAATTAAATCATCCAAATGACATGGTTAGACTCTAGGGCATGCAGTCTCTCAGGTTTTACTGGCAGTACATCAAAATCACAAGTCATGATTTAAACCAGTTTTAAATAGTTAAAAAAATTATTAAAAATCACTAAAAATTATAATACGAATCAAATATCAATAATTAATAATTATAATTACAAAATTTGAAAATTACCCTCATCTGGAAAACTGGGTGTTACAATCCTACCCCCTTTAGAAAAATTTTGTCCTCAAAATTAAGATGATCGTACCCCTACTAGGTCAAACCCCCAACAATCAAAGTCAAGGATAACACGCAACACAGTCCTACTGGTCGTGATTTCACAGTCTCGAACAGGGTAGCTACACTATCTAGCAATCACAACTATATCCTGGCAGGTAATAATGGAATCACACAATAAGATGGAAAGGAGAAAAGGAAGACAAACCTGCTAACCCGTCACCCGTAGCGTCGGTCTACTCGACTGTCAGCACAGAAGCCCTGCCCCTCTGGGGTGTATCCCTCTATTGGTGCGGGGCACGGTGCCGCACTACAGGTGGCCTAGCTCCCTCTATCTAATTCTTGACACTCAAGTAATATCCATCCTGATATTCTACTCAATTTCTCTAGGGCACCATCTATATGGTATCTATCCTGCAATCTAATAATCATACCCGTCTATCCAGAACCATGTCACCAGAATCCTTATCACACCAGTAAGTATGGTTGCGATAATCCATAGAGTCCACAACTATTGTACATACATCTAGAATCATGGTATTTAAAATTTTTGCATTGCCGCTAGCTTGGCTGCAAAAACTTTAAATTCCCATACCCGAGAAATACATCCAAAATTAGACTCAATCTCATCGCCCAACCAACTGATATGGCCGTAGAAGACTCTAGATTCCATGACTGAGGCAACCTAGACCATAATGTTATCTTGGTAGAAAATCAAGTCAATATACCAAGAATCAAATTCAACGATGAATCAAGGAAGATAGACAGATACTGTCAGAATCGAATTTCGAGATAGTTATAATGAGATTCTCAAGGGTCATCCCAGGAATCTTCTCAAGTAGTCCTAACTGTGATTGAGTACCTCTCCGTTGAAACCTATCGCTCAATCCTATCGCAGGCTTGCAGCAGTACAACTAAGTCGTCGTACTACCACGATATCGCACTAATGCGACTCTCGACCTGCATGGGCCACCACTAAAAACGTGTCACGACCCGCACCCACTGTAAGGGTACGAGCGCGTAACAACGCCCAGCTTACGCCGCAGTGTCGGCGGTAGAACGCTGTTCTAGGGCACTATCTAACCATCAACTCACGCAATGAATAATGTACTCATCATGATCAACTCTGAACGGAGGACAAGTATAAGATATCGTAACTCAATCACAGTCTAAGCATGATAAGATAACACAGAAAAAATAACTAAGAATAGAAGACAACTGCTAAAGTAACAACTCTTAACAATCTCAAATACTACGCAAGTCTCAATCCACTACAACAAGTTTAACATAGAAAAACATATGCTAGTCTACTAAACTAAATCCCGATCACTCCTGAGTGTCGGGGCCAAAGGTAGCCATCCTGTCTCCGGGTCCATAATATGTAGGCAAGTGTCCTCAGGGCAATCATCTGTAAAATTTTCAACAGGTCCAGTCAGGACAGGAACGAGTACAACTCATCAAGAAAACCCAAGTAATGACAGACAACTATAAAGCAGTTATAAATAGTTTTATTGATGAATATGGCAGTTTATATTTAGGTGGTAGTATAGAGAAGCAGTAAGATACAAGGAAAGTAAAGTAACTAAAATAAAAGGAGAATGATGGCAATGAAGACTGTAAAATAAATCTAGCTGAACTAAAGTAACATAATAAGTCCAGACAGCAAATGTAATAAGTGTAAAACCTATGTAAATCCAGTACGAGATGAATCTAATACAAGATGAATCCAGTACGGGATGAATCTAATACAAGATGAATCCAGTACAAGATGATTCTAGGTAGTGATCAAGAATCCAGGTGAGACCAGCTATACTCTAATAGTGTGTTTTAAAATACTGAGATCGACATATAAATGGCTGTAGGTAATCAGGCACATCTCTCACTTATCAGGCGAGAGATGGCTATGCTTCCAGTAGATTCCAGTTAGAGATTCCAGATTTGGGGTATGTCCACATGTCTTACTCAATATTTCCCCGCCCCGTAATACAAATGAATCTAGAATTCGACATGAGAATCGAGATGAGTCCAGCCAAAATATGATGATTCCAGAAATAGATTCCGGAATGATTCCAGTAATTCCAGTAATAGAGGCCAGATAAGTAAGGTATGTGTGTCGCATACATGAATCCAGAATATCCATACATGTGGTATCAGAGAATCACATAAAACTAAATAGAACTGAAATACAGTAACTGGCAATAAATGAGAGAACTATCAGAGAATGTACTCGCCTGATACTCTGAAAAGAGTAGTATAATGTCAGATGTCTGCACCGGAGTCACAATGTCCTAAATAGAACAGTACAGGTTATAATGTGTTAGAATAAGACAAATAATGCTTATCATGCAATCTACATGATTTCTAGACCAATCTAGGTTAAAGTCAACTCTAAGTCAACCTTGGTCAACTGTCTAGGTCAAACTAGGTCCAAGTCAAACTTGGTCAACTCTGGGTCAACCCAAGTCAAACCAAGTCAACATCTACACCCATATTTCTAGGCCATATTAGTTACCATATCCTTATAAATATTAACACAAGAATCTTATATTACATATACATACCATATCTCACACTATCTCTATTCCACATATGCTTACATATTGCCAACTCAAAATCAAGTTACCCATGTACATAATATATATAATGTACAACACCAGGTTATCTAATATGCATACATACATCATATAAACAACTATGCAAATCTCACATTCCTCCACCATTTCCCTTAAACACTCACTACTCAACATCATATGTACATATAACTCTCCCTCAAAACCCTCTCTCAAACCTGAGAATAACACTGATTCTTAGCTATACTATGCCTACCACATACCTATAGTCATATCTATATCTATATATATATATATATATATATATATATATATATATATATATATATATCTATAACTCTACCTATATATATATATCTATATATATATATATAGGTAGAGTTATTTATATATATATATATATATATATATATAGGTAGAGTTTTATATATATATATATATATATATATATATATATATATATATATATATATATATATATATATATATATATATATATATATAAAACTCTACCTATATATATATATAACTCTACCTATATATATATATATATATATATATATATATATATATATATATATATAAAATATATATATATATATATATATATATATATATATATATATATATATTATATATATATATATATATATAATATATATATATATATATATATATATATATATATATATATATATAACTCTACCTATATATATATATATTTTTTTTTAACTCTACCTATATAACTCTACCTATATATATATATAACTCTACCTATATATATATATATATATATATATATATATATATATATATATATATATATATATAGGTAGAGTTATATATATATATATATATATATATATATATATATATATATATATATATATATATATATATATATATATATATATATATATATATATATATATATATATATATATATATATATATATAACTCTACCTATATATCTAAATCTATGAACTAATATAAATCAAAACTAACATGTATCTAACTCCCAAGTTTCCCCCCTCTAGACTCTAACATACAATACACTATTATGAAATCCTCACCACAACTCAAAATCAACAGCATTGAACTCCCTGAACCAAACCTATTCACTTCTTATTTGTCACAGACACATACTCCTACACATCTCACATGATGGCACCCACACACATAGGCAAAGCCCCAAACCACCCCTTCACTGTTCTCAGGTTCAATACAAAGTGTGTGAATCTCAACAATGTGTGTGAGTGTCACATGAACCAATGTGTGTGTGTGTGTGGAGAGTGGGCAAGTGACAGGAAACAATGTGTGTGTGTGTATAATCTGAAAACTGAGATGTGGGTGATATGATACATGGATGGCAGGAAATCTTAGAAAATTTTAGAAGTGACATTGGTGTAATGAAACATGACCCTTACTGCAATCTCAGGAAAACCTGAAACAGCAAAAGAGTGTGTGTAGCTGTGTGTTATAGGAAGAGTGTGTGTGGTAGAAAAGGGATATTGAACCATAGTGCCAGTAGCACTGTCAACATGAAGGGCTGTCACATAGGAAATATGGTAGGCTACAATATGGTGGCTGAAAACTGAGAACAGTGGACAATTTCAAGGGACTGAACAGTAAATAAGTTGTTTAAACCAACCATGGTCTGAAACATATAGGAATTGAGACATTCCATCCCTGAGCCTATCCTTATCCATTAGCTATTACCATGTGGAGATAGGGACTGGACAATATAGGTTAATGACTGGATAAGAAGAGTAATAGAGACTGATACATGGCATTAGGATTTAGGACTGATTAGCAGATGTTCAAACGACTGAACACATAGTAAACATGACACTCATATGGGTGACTGATCAAGGATTAATGAGATGTTAACTAAGGAACAGAGGTATATACATATGTGTGCAAATATAAGTGTCAACCCTAGTGTCCAAAGCAATCGTATCAGTGTCCAATTCAAGTGTCACAGTGTCAAGTGGAAGGTGTCAATCAAGGAAATGTGTGTGAAGAAGAATTGTGTCAAGTGTATCAATGTTAGGGTGTCAAGAGTGTCATATAGTGTCGAGTGACAGTGAGTGTGTGAACACATTCAGATTATATATAACCCTACCTATATATCTAAACTTAGGAACTAAAACAAATTAAAAACTAACATTTAAGTATCAGACAATCAGGAACCTGAAATTTCGAATCCCACATTTGAAAAACCAATACAATTCATGAAAACTAATTTCGAAAACAAGCTGATCTCAGGTGAATCATATAAAGACCCATTTAAAACCTTAGGATTCAAATTGAACATATTTTTGAAACCAATTTCGAAAACAGTGAACAACATACCAGTGTGTATCAGTAAAACATGACAGTTCATACATCTCCAAAATCCCAGCCCAGTTTCGAATCCCCCTTCCTCTTGTAACATCTAGTCTAACATGAAACCAAACCTAGCAGGAACTATTACCCATGTAATGGCAGTTTAAACATCACAATTCAGTTGAAAAAACATGAATAAAAAATCAGGATATAAGAACAGAAGGCACGTATCAGTCCACACATGGGAATTCGAAATTCGAGATCAAATCATGCTAATGTGATCAATCATTGGTTGGTAAACCATCCCCCACCTGTTCTCGTGTCCCACGAGTCATCTCGTGTCCTGGGGAAATAGGACACGACGTGTCTCAGCTTACGAATGCCACAGACACGCGCACAGGCACACAACGTCGTGCACGCGTGTGTGTCGCTCTAGGACACGACACAGGGCGTCCCGTGTCTCGTGCTCATGCACGTAGGTTCGCCTAGGATAGGGCTAGGTCCTAGGGTGCCTGAAACGTGTCCACTTCTCGTGTCGTGTCAGCTTTTAAGCTGTGTCAGTGGCTAGAAACCACGCGTGCACAGCACGTGCGCGCGGCCAGTACGGCGAGTGCGAGGAGGAGAACTCCTCGCACACTGCACCATATGGCCCCATCTTTTGGGAGGATGATGTCAGTCTATGCCCCATCATCCTCGCCAAAAATGGTGTGTCCACGTATCCGACACAGGGAGTTATTGTGCCCGAGTAGCAGAACACAGTGTACATGTGTGCACAGCGTGTCCAACACGAAAAACAGACACGAAACGATACAGAAATACCTAACACCCTTCACAAAATTTAATGTACATACTTAGATCTACCAATTCATTTAATTATATTTACAGAAATTGAAAATAATTTCCTAAGAGGTATTTCATCGAACACCTAACATACACTATGACACGTGTCCGATACGGACACCAAACGGATACGAAATCTACCCAAATTCGAGGTACAGCTAGGGAACACCTAAACCTAGCCTAATATGCAAAGAAATCAAAATAATAATGCAATTTAAAGGGTTTTACCTATATGTGCAATTTACAAGAAAAGGCTTCAAATGGGGGGTGTTCTTCTTGATGGCCAAATACTCCAAATTGATCCCAAACTGAAATAGCTCTCCACCAACAGTCCATAAACTCAAATTAGAACCCAATGCAAAAGGCTAGGATGAAAAAGGAGATCAAATGAATAAAATAGGAATTTTTGGAAGAGGGAAAATTACCTTTCTTTTCTTCAAGTGTTGGAATGATAAAAAGAGGCAAGCCCTAATGAATAAGTGTTTATATAGGGTGGGGATCCCTATGTGGCTGGTCATAAGCTCAAAAATTAGGGTTAGGGTTCACTAAATGGCCCATGGGCTTAAGTCATGATCAATTAAATAATTAAGCCACAAGTCATTTCATGAAACCACAAGCCATGACTTAAATTAACTAAACCAAATCCCCTCATTCTAAAACTATTCTCTAATGACTAAAATAGGTTAACTCAAGTTAGACTAGGGTCACCATGGCTAGGGTTAGCTTCTAGGCTAGTCCACTAGGTCTCAACAAGTCAAGGTCAACTAGAACTCACCAATTCAATAAATCACCAAATAATTCAAATAAGTCAAGATGACCAAATTATCCCTAGGCTAAAAATGATAATTAAATCATCCTAATGACATGGTTAGGCTCTAGGTCATGCAGTCTCTCAGGTTTTACTGGCAGTACATCAAAATCACAAGTAATGATTTAAACCAGTTTTAAATAGTTAAAAAAATTATTAAAAATCACAAAAAATCATAATGTTAATCAAATATCAATAATTAATAATTATAATTACAAAATTTCAAAATTGCCCTCATCTGGAAAATTGGGTGTTACAATCCTACCCCTTTTAGAAAAATTTTGTCCTCGAAATTAAGATGATCGTACCCCTACTAGGTCAAACCCCCAACAATCAAAGTCAAGGATAACACGCAACACAGTCCTACTGGTCGTGATTTCACAGTCTCGAACAGAGTAGCTACACTATCTAGCAATCACAACTAAATCCTGGCAGGTAATAATGGAATCACACAATAAGATGGAAAGGAGAACAGGAAGACAGACCTGCTAACCCGTCACCCGTAGCGTCGGTCTACTCGACTGTCAGCACAGAAGCCCTGCCCCTCTCGGGTATATCCCTCTATTGGTGCGGGGCACGGTGCTGCACTACAGGTGGCCTAGCTCCCTCTATCTAATTCTTGACACTCAAGTAATATCCACCCTGATATTCTACTCAATTTCTCTAGGGCACCATCTATATGGTATCTATCCTGCAATCTAATAATCATACCCGTCTATCCAGAACCATGTCACCAGAATCCTTGTCACACCAGTAAGTATGGTTGCGATAATCCATAGAGTCCACAACTATTGTACATACATCTAGAATCATGGTATTTAAAATTTTTGCATTGTCGCTAGCTTGGCTGCAAAAACTTTAAATTCCCATACCCGAGAAATACATCCAAAATCAGACTCTATCTCATCGCCCAACCAACTGATATGGCCGTAGAAGACTCTAGATTCCATGACTGAGGCAACCTAGACCATAATGTTATCTTGGTAGAAAATCAAGTCAATATACCAAGAATCAAATTCAACGATGAATCAAGGAAGATAGACAGATACTGTCAGAATCGAATTTCGGGATAGTTATAATAAGATTCTCAAGGGTCATCCCAGGAATCTTCTCAAGTAGTCCTAACTGTGATTGAGTACCTCTCCGTTGAAACCTATCGCTCAATCCTATCGCAGGCTTGCAGCAGTACAACTAAGTCGTCGTACTACCACAATATTGCACTAATACGACTCTCGACCTGCATGGGCCACCACTAAAAATGTGTCACGACCCGCACCCACTATAAGGGTACGAGCGCGTAACAACGCCCAGCCTACGCCGCAGTGTCGGCGGTAGAACGCTGTTCTAGGGCACTATCTAACCATCAACTCACGCAATGAATAATGTACTCATCATGATCAACTCCGAACGGAGGACAAGTATAAGATATCGTAACTCAATCACAGTCTAAGCACGATAAGATAACACAGAAGAAATAACTAAAAATAGAAGACAACTGCTAAAATAACAACTCTCAACAATCTCAAATACTACGCAAGTCTCAATCCACTACAACAAGTTTAACATAGAAAAACATATGCTAGTCTACTAAACTAAATCCCGATCACTCCTGAGTGTCGGGGCCAAAGGTAGCCATCCTGTCTCCGGGTCCATAATATGTAGGCAAGTGTCCTCAGGACAATCAGCTGTAAAATTTTCAACCGGTCCAGTCAGGACAGGAACGAGTACAACTCATCAAGAAAACCCAAGTAATGACAGAGAACTATAAAGCAGTTATAAATAGTTTTATTGATGAATATGGCAGTTTTTATTTAGGTGGTAGTATAGAGAAGCAGTAAGATACAAGGAAAGTAAAGTAACTAAAATAAGAGAAGAATGATGGCAATTAAGACTGTAAAATAAATCTAGCTGAACTAAAGTAACATAATAAGTCCAGACAGCAAATGTAACAAGTGTAAAACCTATGTAAATCCAGTACGGGATGAATCTAATTCAAGATGAATCCAGTACGGGATAAATCTAATACAAGATGAATCCAGTACAAGATGATTCTAGGTAGTGATCAAGAATCCAGGTGAGACCAGTTATACTCTAATAGTGTGTTTTAAAATACTGAGATCGACATGTAAATGGCTGTAGGTAATCAGGCACATCTTTCACTGATGAGGCGAGAGATGGCTATGCTTCCAGTAGATTCCAGTTAGAGATTCCAGATTTGGGGTATGTCCATATGTCTTACTCAATATTTCCCCGCCCGGCAATACAAATGAATCTAAAATTCGATACGAGAATCGAGATGAGTCCAGCCAAAATATGATGATTCCAGAAATAGATTTCGGAATGATTCCAGTAATTCTAGTAATAGAGGCCAGATAAGTAAGGTATGTGTGTCGTATACATGAATCCAGAATATCCATACGTGTGGTATCAGAGAATTACATAAAACTAAATAGAACTGAAATACAGTAACTGCCAATAAATGAGAGAACTATCAGAGAATGTACTCGCCTGATACTCTGAAAAGAGTAGTGTAATGTCAGATGTCTGTACCAGAGTCACAATGTCCTAAATAGAACAGTACAGGTTATAATGTGTTAGAATAAGACAAATGATGCTTATCATACAATCTACATGATTTCTAGATCAATCTAGGTTAAAGTCAACTCTAAGTCAACCTTGGTCAACTGTCTAGGTCAACTAGGTCCAAGTCAAACTTGGTCAACTCTGGGTCAACCCAAGTCAAACCAAGTCAACATCTACACCCATATTTCTAGGCCATATTAGTTACCATATCCTTATAAATATTAACACAAGAATCTTATATTACATATACATACCATATCTCACACTATCTCTATTCCACATATGCTTACATATTGCCAACTCAAAATCAAGTTACCCATGTACATAATATATATAATGTATAACACCAGGTTATCTAATATGCATACATACATCATATAAACAACTATGCAAATCTCACATCCCTCCACAATTTCCCTTAAACACTCATTACTCAACATCCTATGTACATATAACTCTCCCTCAAAACCCTCTCTCAAACCTGAGAATAACACTGATTCTTAGCTATACTATGCCTACCACATACCTATAGTTATATCTATATATATATATATATATTTATATAAAAAAAATATATATATATATATATATTAAATATATATATATATATATATATATATAGGTAGAGTTATATATATATATATATATATATATATATATATATATATAACTCTACCTATATATATATATATATATATATATATATATATATATATATAACTCTACCTATATATCTAAATCTATGAACTAATATAAATCAAAACTAACATGCATCTAACTCCCAAGTTTCCCCCCTCTAGACTCTAACATACAATATACTATTATGAAATCCTCACCACAACTCAAAATCAACAGCATTGAACTCCCTGAACCAAACCTATTCACTTCCTATTTGTCACAGACACATACTCCTATACATCTCACATGATGGCACCCACACACATAGGCAAAGCCCCAAACCACCCCTTCACTGTTCTCAGGTTCAATGCAAAGTGTGTGAATCTCAACAATGTGTGTGAGTGTCACATGAACCAATGTGTGTGTGTGTGTGGAGAGTGGGCAAGTGACAGGAAACAATGTGTGTGTGTGTATAATCTGAAAACTGAGATGTGGGTGATATGATACATGGATGGCAGGAAATCTCAGGAAATTTTAGAAGTGACATTGGTGTAATGAAACATGACCCTTACTGCAATCTCAGGAAAAACTGAAACAGCAAAAGTGTGTGTGTAGCTGTGTGTTATAGGAAGAGTGTGTGTGTGGTAGAAAAGGGATATTAAACCATAGTGCCAGTAGCACTGTCAACATGAAGGGCTGTCACATAGGAAATATGGTAGGCTACAATATGGTGGCTGAAAACTGAGAACAGTGGACAATTTCAAGGGACTGAACAGTGAAATAAGTTGTTTAAACCAACCATGGTCTGAAACATATAGGAATTGAGACATTCCATCCCTGAGCCTATCCTTATCCATTAGCTATTACCATGTGGAGATAGGGACTGGACAATATAGGTTAATGACTGGATAAGAAGAGTAATAGAGACTGATACATGGCATTAGGATTTAGGACTGATTAGCAGATGTTCAAACGACTGAACACATAGTAAACAGGACACTCATATGGGTGACTGATCAAGGATTAATGAGATGTTAACTAAGGAATAGAGGTATATACATATGTGTGCAAATATAAGTGTCAACCCTAGTGTCCAAAGCAATCGTATCAGTGTCCAATTCAAGTGTCACAGTGTCAAGTGGAAGGTGTCAATCAAGGAAATGTGTGTGAAGAAGAACTGTGTCAAGTGTATCAATGTTAGGGTATCAAGAGTGTCATATAGTGTCGAGTGACAGTGAGTGTATGAACACATTCAGATTATATATAACCCTACCTATATATCTAAACTTAGGAACTAAAACAAATTGAAAACTAACATTTAAGTATCAGACAATCAGGAACCTGAAATTTTGAATCCCACATTTGAAAAACTAATACAATTCATGAAAACTAATTTCGAAAACAAACTGATCTCAGGTGAATCATATAAAGACCCATTTAAAACCTTAGGATTCAAATTGAACATATTTTTGAAACCAATTTCGAAAATAGTGAACAACATACCAGTGTGTATCAGTAAAACATGACAGTTCATACATCTCCAAAATCCCAGCCCAGTTTCGAATCCCCCTTCCTCTTGTAACATCTAGTCTAACATGAAACCAAACCTAGCAGGAACTATTACCCATGTAATGGCAGTTTAAACATCATAATTCAGTTGAAAAAACATGAACAAAAAATCAGGATATAAGAACAGAAGGCACGTATCAGTCCACACATGGGAATTCAAAATTCGACATCAAATCATGCTAATGTGATCAATCATTGGTTGGTAAACCATCCCCCACCTGTTCCCGTGTCCCACGAGTTATCTCGTGTCCTGGGGAAACAGGACACGACGTGTCTCAGCTTACGAACGCCACAGACACGCGCACAGGCACACAACGTCGTACACGCGTGTGTGTCGCTCTAGGACACGACACAGGGCGTCCCGTGTCTCGTGCTCATGCACGTGGTTTTGCCTAGGATAGGGCTAGGTCCTAGGGTGCCTGAAATGTGTCTACTTCTCATGTCGTGTCAGCTTTTAAGCCGTGTCAGTGGCTAGAAACCACGCGTGCACAGCACGCGCGCGCGGCCAGTGCGGCGAGTGCGAGGAGGAGAACTCCTCGCACACTGCACCATATGGCCCCATCTTTTGGAAGGATAATGTCAGTCTAGGCCCTATCATCCTCGCCAAAAATGGTGTGTCCACGTATCCGACACAGGGAGTTATTGTGCCCGAGTAGCAGAACACAGTGTACATGTGTGCACAGCGTGTCTAACACGAAAAACAGACACGAAATGATACAGAAATACCTAACACCCTTCACAAAATTTAATGTACATACTTAGATCTACCAATTCATTTAATTACATTTACAGAAATTGAAAATAATTTCCTAAGAGGCATTTCATCGAACACCTAACATACACTATGACACGTGTCCGATACGGACACCAAACGGATACGAAATCCACCCAAATTCGAGGTACAGCTAGCGGACACCTAAACCTAGCCTAATATGCAAAGAAATCAAAATAATAATGCAATTTAAAGGGTTTTACCTATATGTACAATTTGCAAGAAAAGGCTTCAAATGGGAGGTGTTCTTCTTGATGGCCAAATGCTCCAAATTGATCCCAAACTGAAATAGCTCTCCACCAACAGTCCATAAACTCAAATTAGAACCCAATGCAAAAGACTAGGATGAAAAAGAAGATCAAATGAATAAAATAGGAATTTTTGGAAGGGGGAAAATTACCTTTCTTTTCTCCAAGTGTTGGAATGATAAAAAGAGGCAAGCCCTAATGAATAAGTGTTTATATAGGGTGGAGATCCCTATGTGGCTGGTCATAAGCTCAAAAATTAGGGTTAGGGTTCACTAAATGGCCCATGGGCTTAAGTCATGATCAATTAAATAATTAAGCCATAAGTCATTTCATGAAACCACAAGCCATGACTTAAATTAACTAAACCAAATCCCCTCATTCTAAAACTATTCTCTAATGACTAAAATCGATTACCTCAAGTTAGACTAGGGTCACCATGGCTAGGGTTAGCTTATAGGCTAGTCCACTAGGTCTCAACAAGTCAAGGTCAACTAGAACTCACCAATTCAACAAATCACCAAATAATTCAAATATGTCAAAATTACCCCTAGGCTAAAAATGATAATTACATCATCCTAATGACATGGTTAGGCTCTAGGTCATGCAGTCTTTCAGGTTTCACTGGCAGCACATCAAAATCACAAGTCATGACTTAAACCAGTTTTACATAGTTAAAAAAATTATTAAAAATCACTAAAAATCATAATGTGAATCAAATATCAAAAATTAATAATTATAGTTACAAAATTTCAAAATTACCCTCATCTGGAAAACTGGGTGTTACAGGTATGCCCAAGCTCAGATTCAGAACCGGCAAAGAGGTTTCCAGCAGAGGGGACTAGCACCAAGAGGACAAGGTCAGGCTATGGCTCTGACCGTGTCAGAAGAATTGGCGTCAGGTGAGGTGGTGGCAGGTGCCATTCTCGTCAACTCATTTCCAGCATCAGTCTTATTTGTTTCGGGTGCATCGTATTCATTTATGTCTGCATAATTTGTAACACGGATAGGACTGGAGCCCAAGTCATTATTAGTAAGGCTTAATATACTTACTGGTAACGGTCTTGTGGAGGTAGATAGAGTTTTTTCTCGTGTCGAATCGTAGTTAGCGGTAGATAGTTTTCTGCTAGATTGATAGAATTTTCGATAGCCGACTATGATGTGGTCCTGGGAATGGATTGGTTGAATGATCAATACACAATAATAGACTACCATATTGGTAGGATTATTTTTGGTATTCCCGATGAACCAGAGTTTTTATTTTCCAGAGGCGAAGTAGAACCTTCTCCACCAGTCTTACGGATGGAAGTAGCAGTAGCAGTTCAGTTTTCCAGAGTAGTAAAAGAGTTTCTGATGTATTTCTCGAAGAGCATTCAGGCATGGCCCCAAAGAGAGAGATAGAGTTCACCATTAATTTGCTTCCAGGGACGGCACCAGTGTCAGAGAGAGTCTACATAATGGCATCTTTAGAGTTAGAGATCTTGTACAAGATGATTGAAGAACTCAGAACCAAGGGATTCATTCATGCTAGTAGATCACATTGGGGAGCCCCGATACTTCTTGTAAAAAAGAAGGATGGTACATCAAGATTATGTGTTGATTATCGTACCTTGAACTCTGTAACAATCAAGAACAAATATCCTCTACCAAGGATACATGATTTATTCGATCAACTCAGAGGAGCGGCAGTATTCTCGAAGATTGACTTGCGGTCAGGATACCATTAGATCAGAGTCAGAGAGCAAGATACCCCGAAGACAGCATTCAGATCAAGATATGGACACTGAGAGTTCCTTGTTACGCTATTTGGAGCGACCAATGCGCTAGCCGTATTCATGGACCTCATGAATCGTATCTTCATGCCCTATTTAGACCAATTCATGATAGTATTTATTAACGATATCTTAGTCTATAGCAAGTATGAGGCATAACATGAGCATCATCTCCGTGTAGTTCTTCAGATTCTCAGGGAGCACCAGTTATATGCAAAGTTTAGTAAGTACAAATTTTGGCTGGATCGTATTTCGTACTTAAGGTCACATCATCACCAGAGATGGAGTGGAAGTGGACCCCCAGAAGATACTGGCCATAGAGACATGGCCAGTACCCAGTACCGTCATAGAAGTTCAGAGTTTTCTAGGGTTGGCCGGCTATTACCGGCGGTTTGTATCAGACTTTGCTCGGATTTTAGCACTATTGACGCAGTTGACCCACATAGATGTGCAGTTTACTTGGACATCAGAGTATCAGAGTTTATTCGAGATGTTGAAGTAAGGATTGATAAAGGCCCCTATTCTCATGCTTTCAGATGGGACGGAAGGATTTTCAGTTTATTGTGACACTTCCGGCAGAGGATTGGGATGCGTCTTGATACAGCATGGTAAGGTAGTAGCTTATGCGTCACGTCAGCTTCATGACCATGAGAGGAATTACCCAACCCATGACTTAGAGTTAGCAGCGATGGTTTTCGTACTCAAGTTGTGGAGGCGTTATTTGTATGAAGATCGGGTGGAGATTTTCATCGACCACAAGAGTCTTAAGTATGTGTTTATTCTGAAGGACCTTAACATGCGTCAGAAGAGATGGCTAGAGCTACTCGTGGATTATGACATCAACCTACAGTATCATCCTGGGAAGGCCAACGTTGTTGCAGATGCATTGAGCAGAAGAGCCGAAGTTTATTTTCTAACAGCACAGCCAGAGTTGTTAGCAGATCTTCAAAAGATGGGTATTGAAGTTGTTCTTCCTACCAATGTGGCATTGATGGCCATTATGCAAGTTCAGTCCAGTATAGTTGAGAGGATTAAGTTAGCTCAGTCAACGGATTCTAAGCTTCAGCGGCTTAGGACAGAATGTATAGCAGGACGGAGAGCAGAGTTATGTATTCATAAGGATGGTACACTTTGACATGGAAGGCATCTTTGTGTACCCAGTAGTGATATCAGGCAAGAGATCATGGTAGAGGCTCACAGTTCACAGTATTCAATTCTTTCCGGCGGTATGAAGATGTATCGTGATATCCGTCAGCATTTTTGGTAGAATGGTATGAAGAGGGAGATGGCCATGTTTGTCTCTCGATGTTTAGTTTGCCAATAAGTTAAAGTTGAACATCAGAGACCAGCTGAACTTCTTCAACCTTTACCGATCCCAGAATAGAAATAGAAGCACATTACCAAAGATTTTGTAACTGGATTACCTAAATCTCCAGCTGGGAGAGATGCTATCGGGGTTATAGTTGACAGACTCACCAAGGTAGCTCATTTTGTTCCTTTCATAATTGGCCAGTCGACGGATCAGCTTACAGAGATGTACCTCAGGCAGATAGTTAGGTTGTATGGAGTACCAATCAGTATTGTATCGGACAGAGATTCAAGATTTATATCGTACTTTTGACATAGTCTTCAGAAGAGTTTGAGGACTCGTCTCAAGTTCAGTTCAGCTTATCATCCGCAGACAGATGGTCAACCAAAACGCACGATCCAGACTCTTGAAGATATGTTACGGTCTTGTACACTTGACTTTGGTGGTTCATGGGAAGATCACCTGCATCTTGTAGAGTTCTCCTATAAAAACAGTTTCCAGGCCAGTATCTAGATGGCACCATTTGAGGCACTGTATGGAAGAAAGTGCAGATCCCCGTTAGGAAGGAATGATATAGGCGAGAGGCAAATGCTTGGTCCAGAGATGGTTACGCAGACTATTGAAGTGGTCAGACAAGTTAGGGATCATCTTCGAGTTGTGCAAGATCGCCAACGCCATTGGGCCAATTCTCATCGGCGTCCCCTTGAATTTTCTTTCGGCGACCACGTATTCCTTAGGATCTTGCCTACCCGTGGTGTCATTCGATTCGGTGTTCGGAGAAAGCTTAGTCCTAGGTATATATGGCTGTTCGATATTCTTAAGAGAGTAGGTGATGTGTCCTATCATCTCACTCTTTCGTCGTTGTTAAGTGAGATACATGATGTCTTCCATGTTTTCCAATTACGATGGTATATCCCAGATCCGAGTCATGTCCTTGATCATTCGAAATTGGTTGTTGGTACCAAACTTTCATATGAGGAAAGACCCGTATCCATATTGGACCGGAGAGAGAAGATACTCAAGAACAAGACTATTAGTCTAGTCCATGTTGCTTGGGGTCATCACTCTTTGGATGAGTCAATGTGGGAACGTGAAGATGATATCCGATCGCGATATCTACACCTATTTGACTCATAAGGTATAATGTCTTCCGTATGCCTTATGCTTTTAATTCCTTGCTGGTATGAATGATTGCTTGATTGACTGCTAGTTATATATTGCTCGTGATTAGTATAGCTTGCCCCGACATCTTTAGCCTCTTGACTAAATTTTGAGGATAAAATTCTTTTAAGGTGGGTAGAGTTGTCACTCCCATTTTTCGTTATACGTATTTCCAGTATACGTGTACGGATATCCGACCCGTATTTTGACTTGTCTAGCATGGCTTGTTTTGGTTTGGTCTTAGTTTAGCTTGGCTTGGTTTATTTTGGTTTTGGTTAGAGATGGAGAGAGTTGATATAAATATCAACTCCACTCTCTCTCTTCATTATTTCCTTTACTTCTTCTTCTTCCTCCATTAATTCTCTCTACCCACCTTAGACAAGTGTAATCTTGGTTCATGAGAGATCTCATGTTTTATGGTTCCAATGTCTTCATTACTTAGTTTTATGACTCTTTAGTACTTAGCACTTTTGGTTTTGGTGGACTAAATCTTGTGGATCTAAGTTTTTCTTAAGTCTTGATTTTCTTGGGTTTTGATCTCTCAAACTTCATTATTTTCAAGTTTTGATTGTTCCATATTGTAGAGAATTTGATTTTACTCCAAATGAACCTTTAAAAACCTGGATTTCAATTTGTTTTTTGTAATTTATGAACTTGGAAAGTTCATGGGATCCATGAACACAAGTTCTCGAATTGGAAAAGAAGAGCAGTGCTGGGTGCATAACATTTTCATGCGCCTATAACTTCCTTCCTTTGGGCGTATAGCCATAGCCAAGGTCCCATGTTCCCTGCTTAGGTGCATAGCCCTATATATGCGCCCATGGACTCCCCTGCCTAGGCGCATGGCCCTTTGCACATAGCCTTTACATGAGCCCAAGTACACCCTGTTCCCCCTTTCGCTTGGGCACATAGCCCTGATTATGCGCCCACTTGTCATGAAAGATAGTCTCCTGACTTTCATCCAAGTGCACCCTGTCTCCACCCTGTGGGCGCATAGCCATTGTTATTTGCCCACTTAGTCAGTGAAGATAGTCTGCAGACTTATCTTCCAATGCACCCTGCCTCACTTATGTAGGCACATGCATGTGGGCGCATAGACCATGGGCGCATGCACTCTTTGGTGCATACCTTCCATAGAATATGCTCTACATGATGCATTTAGCCTTGGACGCATGCATGCGGGCGCATAGCCTTGGGCACATGCTCTCCATGTCACCCCATTGATCCATTGTGCCATCTCTTGTAATTAAATATGTTTGTCCCTATGGTCCTTAGTGTGAGTTGTGACTTTGCTTGTACTCTTTACTTGACTGGTCCTATAATGTTATTTTCTATGTTGCACATGCACTTTGAGCTTTAGACACGATCTTGGTATGGCACGTACACTCTCTGATAACTCCTTCAGTGGCCCATCGTGGTGCACTCTTGACCAGTACGTTCTTGGCATACAAGTGCACTTAACGTGAACTCGATATGACAATGTGATTTATATGATAACTCTTAATAGTGACCCGTCGTGGTGCACCCTTGACAAGCAACTTGACATAATAATTCTTGATGGTGGTCCGTTGTGACGCACTCTTGACTTGATAAGTAAAGTAACAGGATAATCTAGAAATGCTGTTGCGACGACTATCTTGACTTACTTAGTAACTCTTGTCTTGACACCATGGATGGTTGTGCCCATAAAAGCTACATGTCTCGTCTTGCATCCTGTCTAGGACATGAATACCTGATTTTCTACGGTCAGAGTTTTATACTGAATCTGATTAGAATAATGACTAGATTGATCAAGTAGTTCACAGTGAGATTCCCCAGTCACAGGCAATCCCATTATCTGGGCGCTTTAATTCGACTTGTAGCCTGCCGTCGAGTAGGGCACATTTCCAACACGCTGTCATGTGTTGCACCCCCAAGTCACCTAATCAACTCTCTCAACCTGCGGAAGGATAACTGGATAGCTGCAGGGCCTGTGACTGCTGGGACATCTCAATGCATCTTGTAGTAATTAGGCTTATGATAACCCTAGTTAGTTAAATTATCAAGCCGTACTCATTGCTTGGCCGTGATTGATGGATGGAGTCCCATCTAGTCTAGTCTTGTCTAGACAAGGCCAGTACATGGTTACTTCAGTACGTTACTATTTATGCTTTACCTAATCGATAATCGGTCAGAGACTAAGTTATGTTCAGTTGAAGGATTACAACCCCGGTCCTTGTTTGGTTTACGGGTTATAACTTGGATTATCGTAGTAGTTTCTTAGTTATCTTATCGTTTATCCCCAGAACTCGTAACTCCATGTTTTTTTGTCATTATTATGCCTTGTGATCTAACATGCTGGTTTTAGTTCTTAAGTGAAGCCTCCCTTGTGGCACTTGCTATTTCTGGGTCTGACCCAGCTGGTTTTGTATGACCAGATTTCGGAGTAGCACCCGAGGATCTTCCAACCTTCCTGCCAGATGGTGAACACTAGATGCAACCCTGGCAACGAGTGGATTTTATTTTGTTCTTCCACTCTATTATAAATTATTCTTTTGAGGCATTTAGCTGCCGAACAAGTGTTAGCTCGTATTGAATTTACATTCCTGTCTGCCTAATGGCTGTAATATGATTGACAAATCCTAGGTTTGATCATGTATGACTTAAACTCTTGCTAGTCTTCGTATTTTGTATGACTAGCTTCATGATCATCTGAATATGTAATGTTTGGGATGCCTTACCTTGTATGTCTGATGATCGACCATCTTGTTATATTTACTTGCTTGCTTGAGATTGAGACACTAGGCTTGTTCTTGACTATGAGAGACTGTTGGCTTGTAGTTAAACCCTCATGCATCTAGACAGCCGTGACCATATATCGAGTTAGGTTGCACTTAAATATACGTAGCTGGTTGTGTCTGTCCCCCGCTCTCCAGTATTCTGGTTCTGGGGCATGACAGTACTTCACAAGCAGCCTGTTTTCAAACTCGGCGATGTCGTACACTGCCGTCAAGAAAAAAGACGTCATCTAAGTGTTCTACCTTTTTCTACTTTATTCTATATTTTTATTTCTTGAGTCTAGATTTTTTTTTTGAGTCAGGATCACTGGCATTTAGAAGTTTGTCCTGAAACAAAATAAACCTATATTTTATCCCAAACCAAACCAACATCCAAAAGCCTACATAAACAAAAATATCCATAAACCCTAGTAGCCAAACTTGAGCCGAGCTCTACCCAAAATCAGACCAAACTCGGTCCCCTTGGATCACTCCTGGTCAGCAAGCACGAGGTTGTAAGAAGTCGACGTTCCCTTCAGATGAAAACACGTGGTGTAACTGCTATTTCAAATAGTGGATTTAATATCAGATTGAGTACTCGAGACTGGACTAGTCCTCTCAGAGGAAAACCAGTATAAACCTCGGTGTTTGTGTTTGCTCTTCTGAACTTATTTACTTTACATATTACTTATATACTGCCTGCTTCATATTTTGAATACTGCCATAATTTTTTTAAAGTGGTAATTATTATTCTTCTACACACACGCACTCTATTCACCCCCTCTAGAGGTGCTCAATTGTTCCTACAATTGGTATCATAGCAAGGACTCTATTATTTGGCTTAACATCCTTAGTGTAGATCATTATTATCAATTGGTCCTACAAATGGTATTAAAGCTGGTTCTTTTTATATCGATATTGCTAATCATACCAATTGTTTCTACAATTGGTATCAGAGCAAGACTCTATTATTTGGCTTAACATCCTTAGAGTTGATCCTTATTATCAATTGTTACCCTCTGATTCCAATTTTCTACAATTGGTATAATACCAGGTTATATTCATATATAACACTCTAGAGAGTTTGCATATAACATGCTTGAAATTAATATTCACAAGTGAAGGGCAGTCCACAAATAGACCTCCACTATTTGATAGAACAAACTACACCTACTAGAAAATACGAATGAGCTTCTACCTGAAGTCTCTAGATTTTGACCTCTGGTCAATTGTTATCAATGGCTACAAAAAGTCTACTATCACCTCTATTCTCACTTCCTCTATAATTAACAAGCCTTATTATAGTTACGCAGAGGAAGAGAAGAAGTTAGCTAGCCTTGGTGCAAAAGCAATGCATACTTTTTATTGTGCTATAGACATAAATGTATTCAATCTTATTACTACTTGCACAACATCTCATAAAATTTGGAAAAGCTACTTATGAGTGCATGTACGAAAGCAAAGCTAGTAACTCCAGAGAGAAGGATAGTCTTCCTAATGATGCAAATGTGTGCATGATGGCATCAGGATTTAAGGTACACTATAATCCCTTATATAAAGAAGAGGTTATATGCCACAACTACAGAAGATTATGCCATATGGAATATTGCTCTACTACTATTAAAGAGGAGAGTTGCTACGAACAATCAAACGAAGGAAGATCGTCATCTCACAAATACGCTACCACGAGTATATGGTGTGAAAGTGAAGCAAGCAATACCAAAGAAGAAGAGAGAAGCAATGACATTATCTAACGAGGTACAAACTAATCCCCTTTATGAAGAGAGTAAATTTACTTATGATGAGTTATCTGTGTAATGACCATTTTCGTATTACGTATTTTGTATACGTGTACGAATTTAGACCCGTATTACAAGCTTGATTTATTTTGGCATTTTCTTGATTGGTTTATCTTGACTTGGTTCGGCTTGGTTCTGTATGGTTCGGTTCTTTTTATATATGTATGAACCAAACCACTCCCACCTACCACCACATTCATTAAATATCCCACCTACCACCACCACTCCCAATAAATATCCCACTAGCATTTCTCTCTCTTCATTACTTCTTCCCCACCATTACTTCTTCAACCACCAGAGAGAGAGGGAGTGGGAGAGCTTAGGCAAGTGCACCTTGCTTCATGGAGGAAGTCTATTTTTATTGTTCCAGTGTCTTCCTCTTGTGTTTCTAAACCACTTTAGTACTTGTCATTTTTTATTTCCATGGTTAAATCTGTAGATCTAGCTTTGTGGTATTTTTGGTTTCCAGGACTTTTGCTCCATCACACTTGCATACCTTGCCAAGTTGATGATAACATGATTGCAGAGAAGTTTGTTAGGTCCAATTTGACCTACGAGAAATTGTTGAACCGCATGGACATTTTTCAGCACTTTGCCGCATGCAATTGAGAGCAGCATGTGCTGGCAAGCTTGCTTGCAATACACCTGTACAGTAGCCAACCGCATAAGCCTTTTTGGTGTAAATCCACTAGAATGCATTAAATGCATTTGGTGCATTGCAGCCGCATGGAAGCATACTTGGCCACCTTGGCATTAGATGCATGCACGTGGGAGCTAAGTTTAGCATTAATGCTGGACCCTGTTATCATGGCTTAGCATTTAATGCTCGCACCCATAGCCTTGCATGCATCAGCACCCAAATGAACCGCATGCTTGTTCTGATGCATATAAAAATGCATTATATATCATAGCTCAACCGCATAGGCTGATGCTTATAACAAAGCAATTTTTCCTAAACAAGCAATTTTTCCTTAACAAGCCGCATAGGCTTGAACCCAAGCCATTAGCACAGTATATGCATTATATGCTTAGTTATATACATTTTGTCCTTATATATACATTTTTGTCCTTATATGTATTTGTCCTTTTGTGTAATTTGTGCTTGGAACCAACCGCATAGGCTTAAGAAAGTTTAGTATTTTAGGCATTTAAGACCCTACTTTATACTTTTACATTTAAGTCCATATATTAATTCTTAATGCATTTAGAGCCTTTAAGCCTAAAGCTTCAAGCCGCATAGGCTTAAATGCATTTTTGCATTTTAGTCCCCAAGCACCAATGCCTACAGCCCGCATAGGCTTGGAAGAGGCAATTAATGCACCCTTTCATTACTTTATGCATTTACACCCTTGGTATTATAGATATTGTATACCTTTGCAATTAATGCCATTCATTTTAAGGCATTCATTCTCAATGCCATTTCATTCTTAGCATTTTTCCAAGTCCTGCTAATTGCCAACCGCATGGGCTAGGGGGAGAGAATTAATGCATTCTAATGCATTAAACTCTTAATGCATACCTGGCATTTTTTTTTTTGAACCAACCGCATAGGCTGAGAGGGGGGGGGGAAAGGCACTTAATGCATTACTTCTAATGCACTGCTAATTGCCAGCCGCATAGGCTGAGGGAGGAGAGCAATTAATGCAATCATATGTATTCATACTTTGGCATTTTTTTCTAAAGATATTTCTTTAAGCCAGCCGCATGAGCCTCCCACATCCTTTGTCCCTTTTATTATTCAATTACTAAATGTGTACTTGTGCTAATTAATTGTTCTCTGACACGATGGTGACCCGTAGTGGTGCACTTTTGACATGGCATGATAGTGGCCCGACGCGGCGTACTCCTAACAGTGAACATGACATGACAAGATTGGATGGCCTGGACACCGTGGATGATTGTGTTTGTACAATTAAACCGATAGTGGTTGCATCATGTCTAGGACAGGGATCCCTGAGTACCACGGTCAGGGGTACCCACTGTAAATGGTTAAGGCTAAATAACTAGAATAATTCAGTAGTCATGAGAGATGTCCCCAGCTACAGGCGATCCCGTTATCCCGGCCACCATTGTGGGACTTGTAGCCTGCCGACGAGTAGGGCACAAGTCTAGATTTACTGATATGTGGAAAAGAACGATGCACTATTTAATGAACCCAAGTCGCCTGGATAACCTGGATTAGCTGTAGGGCTTGTGGCTGGAGGATTATCTCACTGCATGTTGTGGCCATTTAGTTAGCTAATGTAGAAAGCCGTAGACGCTGATTGGCCGGGATCGATTGTATGGTGTGGTTTCAGTGCTCGATTATTGCAAGATTGATCGCATGATTGTCACTCTTAGAAATAAAGATCAGAGGCTAAGTTCGGTTCAGGCGAAGGGTTACAACCCCGGTCCTTGTTTGGTTTAAGGGTTGTAACCTGGCTTCCGGAACAGTTCTAAGTCCTCTCTTCGTTTATTGTCTTATCGCACCCCTCGACATGCTTGTCATGATTTACCTTACCAACAAGATTGGAGACGGAGTTCTATTCAAGTGAAGGGGTACAACCCCGGTCCTTGTTTGGTTTAAGGGTTGTAACCTGGCCACTTGAATGGTTCCCTCGTACTCCACTATGACTGTTGTTATCTCTTTACTTTCAGTTCGTTTAACTGCTTATTATTTTTTTCTGATATGCCGATTTTTAGTTCTTAAGTGAAGCCTCCTTTGTGGCACTTGCTCTTTCTGGGATCTGACCCAGCTGGTTTTGTGTGGCCAGATTTCGGAGCTACCTCAGAGGATCCATCGACTTTCCAGCCTGATGGTGACCATCAGTCGTGACCAGGGCAACGAGTGGGTTTATTTTTGCTCTCCCACTCTATTGTAAAATTTATTTTGAGGCGTTTAGCCGGCGAGCACCTGTTAGCTCGTATTGCATACCTTATCATTGTCTGCCTACGGGCTGTATCATGATTGACAGATCCTAGGGTTGATCATGTATAACTAAACCCTTGCTAGTCCTCACATTTTGTAACGACTAGCTTCATGATCAGCTGGATATGTAATGTTTGGGACGCCTTACTATTGTATATTTGGTGATCTTACATCTTGTAACTTTACTTGTTTGCTTGAGATTGAGGCAATTAGGGTTGTTATTAACCATAGGAGACTGGTGGATTGTAATTAAACCCTCATGTATCTAGACAGCCGTGACCGTATAGTGGAATGGATTTCATTTCATTATACGTAGCTGGCTATGTATGCCCCCGCTCTCCAGTATTCTGGTTCTGGGGCGTTACATGGTTTAAGTGGTGGCCCATGCAGGTCTTGTAAATCAAGATATGTGAGGGTTTACCAAATAGATGTCTCAATCAGCACTCGCCTTTGATCTCTGCCCGACTTTTCTAATCCCTGAGATTCTCGACCTGAACACATGCCTGTATCGTTGAATCTGTCTTGGTCCTTTCTTAATTGTTCCCTATGTCGTCTTCTTCAGCGGCATTGTTCCTGGACCTGCCGATCAGCAAGGTGAAGCGCTTCCCGTGGACCATCAGCAACAAGAAGACCAGACCCAGCACTCAGGAGCAGCCTCCAGGGCCATGCCTTCCAGAGATCCAGAACCCCCAGTGCAGTCAGTCCAGCCCGCAAGGCAGGATGAAGGAGCCTTAGTTGGGCTTATCAGGGAGTTGCTTGCATCGCAGGATCGTCGAGGAGATGCCTTGCATCAGGCGGTGGCAGATGCTCTGGACAGGGGTGGACATCATGGGAACAGTGCAGCGAACAGTTTCAAGCGCCTGAATCCTCCATTCTTCGATGGCAGCGAAGATGCTATCGCTGCTGATGCGTGGCTTCAGGACACAGAGGTGATATTGGAAGCAGCAAAGACTCCGGAAGATGAGAAGGTGGCCGTGGTGCGCCTGCAGTTATTGAATCTAGCCCGCAGCTGGTGGGCGGCTCAGGCCGTTGGATTGGTGGCACCTATTGCTTGGGCAGTATTCCGAGAAAGGTTCCGGACCAAGTACTTCGATGCGGTGGCTCGGTATGATCTTCAGACCAAGTTTACCAATTTAAAGCAGATGGGCAGGACGGTCGATGGGTATGCGGCCGAGTTTTCTAGGCTTAGTCGGTTTGCTCCCACCTTGGTGGCGACCGAGTTCGATAGAGCCCAGCGATTTCTGCAGGGACACCACCTGGAGATTTTGTTGGCAGTGGAACAGTTCGAGCATCAGACTTTTGATGCAGTATTGAGGGCAGCTAGGAGGCATGAGTATACCTCCCAGAGGATTGTGGACAGGACTGGAGGTCGAAAGCGATCTCACGGCCATATGAATCAGTCGTCAGCTCCAGCCCCGGCAGCTAGAGCCTTGACCATTGGAGCTCCGAGAAGGACAGCTTCAGTTACGTCGGTTCAGCATTCAACGCCGACGCACCCTCAGCAGCAGAAGCAGAAGCAGTCTTCCCCCATAGGCTGCTCTTATTGTGGGAAGCCTGGACACGTTGTTTCAGAGTGTCGCAAGGCTAGAGGATTGTGTTTACTTTGTGGAGCGCCAGACCACAAGGTAGGGTCCTGCCCGTTCAGGACTGACTCATCACCAGCCAGAACCAGTTCATCAGTGAGGGGACCAGCCCCAGTACCAGTCCAGCAGCAGTTTCCATCTCCGAGGCCGTTGCCGACGCAGACCCAGGCTTTTCATCAGCAAAGGCCTCAGCAGTTTGCCCAGGCGCAAGTCCAGAATAGGCAGCGAGGATTCCAGCAGAGAGGGCCGGCGCCCAGAGGGCATGGTCAATTGTTGGCTTTGACCATGGGAGAAGAAGGAGTGGCACCAGGTGAGGTAGTGGCAGGTACTATTCTCGTCAACACATTTCCCGCTTCAGTATTATTTGATTCTGGTGCATCGCATTCATTCATGTCTGCACGATTTGCGACACGGATAGGATTGGAGCCCGAGTCGTTATCAGTAAGACTCAATATATTTACTGGTAATGGTCTTGTGGGAGTAGATAGAGTGTTTTCCTCGTGTCGAATCGTGGTTAGCGGTAGAGAGTTTTCCGCTAGGTTGATAGAATTTCCGATGGCCGATTATAATGTGTTCTTAGGGATGGATTGGTTGAGAGACCAGTATGCTAGAATAGACTGCCATATTGGCAGAGTTGTTTTTAGCATTCCAGGCGAGCCAGAATTTTCCTTTTCTCGAGGTAAAGTGGAACCTTCTCCCCCATTATTGCGGATGACGGTAGCAGTAGTACAGTTACCTCGGATAGTCGAAGAATTTCCAGATATTTTTCCGGAAGAGCTTCCAGGAATGCCGCCAGAATGGGAGATCGAGTTCACTATCGACTTGATTCTCGGAACAGCACCAGTGTCAGAGAGAGTCTACAGGATGGTGCCATCAGAATTAAAGGTATTGTACAAGATGATTGAAGAACTCAGAACCAAGGGATTCATTCGTGCAAGTGGATCGCCTTGGGGAGCCCCGATGCTTCTTGTGAAAAAGAAGGATGGTACATCTAGATTATGTGTTGACTATCGTACCTTGAACTCAGTGACAATCAAAAACAGATATCCACTTCCAAGGATAGATGACTTGTTTGATCAACTCAGAGGAGCGGCAGTATTCTCGAAGATTGATTTACGGTCAGGGTACCACCAGATCAGAGTCAGAGAGCAGGACATCCCGAAGACAGCTTTCAGATCCAGATATGGGCATTGGGAGTTTCTTGTTATGCCCTTTGGAGCAACCAATGCGCCGACGGTATTCATGGACCTCATGAATCGTATCTTCATGCCTTATTTGGATCAGTTCGTGATCGTGTTCATAGACGATATCCTGGTCTACAGCAAGAGTGAAGCGGAGCATGAGCAGCATCTCAGAGTTGTCCTCCAGATTCTCCGAGAGCACCAGTTATATGCCAAGTTTAGTAAATGCGAGTTCTGGCTCGATCGTATTTCATACTTGGGTCATATCATTACCAAGGGTGGAGTAGAGGTGGATCCTCAGAAGATAGTGGCTATTGAGACATGGCCAGTGCCCCGTACAGTTGCAGAAGTTCGCAGTTTTCTTGGATTGGTCGGCTATTACCGGAGATTTGTTTCGGACTTTGCTCGGATTTCAGCGCCGTTGACGCATTTGACCCGCAAGGAGGTGCAGTTTGCTTGGACAGCTGAATGTCAGGAATCTTTTGAGAAGCTGAAGCGAGGCTTGATGACGGCACCCGTCCTCATACTTCCAGATGGGACTGGAGGATTTTCAGTGTACTGTGACGCTTCAGACAAGGGTTTAGGATGTGTTTTGCTGCAGCATGAGAAGGTAATAGCTTATGCGTCACGTCAACTTCGTGATCATGAGAGAAATTACCCAACCCATGACTTAGAGCTGGCAGCTGTAGTGTTTGCACTTAAGTTGTGGAGACACTATTTGTATGGAGACAGGGTAGAGATTTTCACCGACCACAAGAGCCTGAAGTATGTTTTCACCCAGAAGGATCTCAACATGCGTCAGAGGAGATGGCTAGAGCTTCTTGTGGATTATGATGTCAACCTGCAGTATCATCCCGGGAAGGCCAATGTTGTAGCAGATGCGTTGAGCAGGAGAGCCGGAGTTTATTTTCTAACAGCACAACCAGAGTTGTTAGCAGATCTTCAGAAGATGGGTATAGAAGTTGTTCTCCCTTCCAGTGTGGCATTGATGGCCAGTATGCAAGTGCAGTCCAGTATAGTTGAGAGGATCAAGATAGCTCAGTCCTCCGATTCTAAGCTTCAGCGGCTTAGAGCAGAATGTGAAGCAGGACGACGACCAGAATTATGCATTCAAGAAGATGGTACACTTCGACATGGTAAGCGTCTTTGTGTACCCAGTGGAGATATCAGACAGGAGGTGATGGCGGAAGCTCACAGTTCTCAGTATTCAATTCATCCCGGTGGTACGAAGATGTACCGAGATATCCGCCAACACTTTTGGTGGAATGGCATGAAGAGGGAGATAGCTCGGTTTGTTTCTCGGTGTTTAGTTTGCCAACAAGTCAAGGCTGAACACCAGAGGCCAGCTGGACTTCTTCAGCCCTTGCCAATTCCAGAATGGAAGTGGGAGCATGTAACCATGGACTTCGTGACTGGATTACCTAGATCCCCAGCCGGTAGAGATGCTATTTGGGTTATAGTTGACAGGCTTACAAAGGTGGCTCACTTTCTCCCGTTCAAAGTGGGTCAATCGACAGCTCAGCTAGCAGAGATGTACCTCCGGCAGATTATCAGATTCCACGGAGTACCAGTTAGTATCACCTCGGACCGGGATTCGAGATTCACGTCACACTTTTGGCGTAGCTTGCAAGAGAGTTTGGGAACTCGTCTCCAGTTCAGCTCAGCATATCACCCGCAGACAGATGGTCAGTCGGAGCGCACGATCCAGACTCTTGAAGATATGTTGAGATCTTGCACACTCGACTTCGGTGGTTCGTGGGAAGATCACCTGCACCTGGTGGAGTTCTTTTACAACAATAGTTTCCAAGCCAGTATCCAGATGGCTCCGTTCGAGGCACTGTATGGAAGGAAGTGCAGATCCCCACTAGCATGAGATGATGTGGGAGAGAGGCAAATGCTTGGTCCAGAGATGATCGCTCAGACGGTTGAAGTGGTCAGGAGAGTTAGAGATCATCTTCGCGTTGCACAAGATCGTCAGCGCCATTGGGCCGATTCTCATCGGCGTCCCCTTGAATTTTCCGTCGGCGACCATGTATTCCTGAGGATCTCGCCTAACCGTGGCGTCATTCGTTTCGGCGTACGGGGAAAGCTTAGTCCTAGGTATATAGGGCCGTTCGACATTCTGGAGCGAGTAGGAGACGTGTCCTATCGTCTCGCTCTTCCACCGTCTCTGAGTGAGGTGTATGACGTGTTCCACGTATCTCAGCTACGACGGTATATCCCGGACCCGAGTCACATCCTGGATCATTCAGAATTGGTTGTGGGTACCAACCTTTCGTATGAGGAGAGGCCCGTATCCATATTGGACCGAAGAGAGAAGATACTCAAGAACAAGACTATCAAGTTAGTCCGTGTTGCTTGGGGTCATCACTCTTTAGGAGAGTCAACGTGGGAGCGTGAGGATGATATCCGATCGCGATATCCCGACCTATTTGACTCGTGAGGTATAATATCCTTCCTATTGCCTCATGCCTTCGATTCCTTGCTCGCATGAATGATTGTTTGATTGCTTAACTCGTATAGCTTACCTGTGAGTAGTATAGCTTGTCCTTGCATCTCTAGCTACTTGATTTAAAATTCCGAGGACGGAATTCTTTTAAGGTGGGTAGAGTTGTAATGACCATTTTCGTATTACGTATTTTGTATACGTGTACGTATTTAGACCCGTATTACAAGCTTGATTTATTTTGGCATTTTCTTGATTGGTTTATCTTGACTTGGTTCGGCTTGGTTCTGTATGGTTCGGTTCTTTTTTTATATGTATGAACCAAACCACTCCCACCTACCACCACATTCATTAAATATCCCACCTACCACCACCACTCCCAATAAATATCCCACTAGCATTTCTCTCTCTTCATTACTTCTTCTCCACCATTACTTCTTCAACCACCAGAGAGAGAGGGAGTGGGAGAGCTTAGGCAAGTGCACCTTGCTTCATGGAGGAAGTCCATTTTTATTGTTCCAGTGTCTTCCTCTTGTGTTTCTAAACCACTTTAGTACTTGTCATTTTTATTTCCATGGTTAAATCTGTAGATCTAGCTTTGTGGTATTTTTGGTTTCCAGGACTTTTGCTCCATCACACTTGCATACCTTGCCAAGTTGATGATAACATGATTGCAGAGAAGTTTGTTAGGTCCAATTTGACCTACGAGAAATTGTTGAACTGCATGGACATTTTTCAGCACTTTGTCGCATGCAATTGAGAGCAGCATGTGCTGGCAAGCTTGCTTGCAATACACCTGTACAGTAGCCAACCGCATAAGCCTTTTTGGTGTAAATCCACTAGAATGCATTAAATGCATTTGGTGCATTGCAGCCGCATGGAAGCATACTTGGCCACCTTGGCATTAGATGCATGCACGTGGGAGCTAAGTTTAGCATTAATGCTGGACCCTGTTATCATGGCTTAGCATTTAATGCTCGCACCCATAGCCTTGCATGCATCAGCACCCAAGTGAACCGTATGCTTGTTCTGATGCATATAAAAATGCATTATATATCATAGCTCAACCGCATAGGCTGATGCTTATAACAAAGCAATTTTTCCTAGACAAGCAATTTTTCCTTAACAAGCCGCATAGGCTTGAACCCAAGCCATTAGCACAGTATATGCATTATATGCTTAGTTATATACATTTTGTCCTTATATATACATTTTTGTCCTTATATGTATTTGTCTTTTTGTGTAATTTGTGCTTGGAACCAACCGCATAGGCTTAAGAAAGTTTAGTATTTTAGGCATTTAAGACCCTACTTTATACTTTTACATTTAAGTCCATATATTAATTCTTAATGCATTTAGAGCCTTTAAGCCTAAAGCTTCAAGCCGCATAGGCTTAAATGCATTTTTGCATTTTAGTCCCCAAGCACCAATGCCTACAGCCCGCATAGGCTTGGAAGAGGCAATTAATGCACCCTTTCATTACTTTATGCATTTACACCCTTGGTATTATAGATATTGTATACCTTTGCAATTAATGCCATTCATTTTAAGGCATTCATTCTCAATGCCATTTCATTCTTAGCATTTTTCCAAGTCCTGCTAATTGCCAACCGCATGGGCTAGGGGGAGAGAATTAATGCATTCTAATGCATTAAACTCTTAATGCATACCTGGCATTTTTTTTTTTGAACCAACCGCATAGGCTGAGAGGGGGGGGGGGGAAAGGCACTTAATGCATTACTTCTAATGCACTGCTAATTGCCAGCCGCATAGGCTGAGGGAGGAGAGCAATTAATGCAATCATATGTATTCATACTTTGGCATTTTTTTCTAAAGATATTTCTTTAAGCCAGCCGCATGAGCCTCCCACATCCTTTGTCCCTTTTATTATTCAATTACTAAATGTGTACTTGTGCTAATTAATTGTTCTCTGACACGATGGTGACCCGTAGTGGTGCACTTTTGACATGGCATGATAGTGGCCCGACGCGGCATACTCCTAACAGTGAACATGACATGACAAGATTGGATGGCCTGGACACCGTGGATGATTGTGTTTGTACAATTAAACCGATAGTGGTTGCATCATGTCTAGGACAGGGATCCCTGAGTACCACGGTCAGGGGTACCCACTGTAAATGGTTAAGGCTAAATAACTAGAATAATTCAGTAGTCATGAGAGATGTCCCCAGCTACAGGCGATCCCGTTATCCCGGCCACCATTGTGGGACTTGTAGCCTGCCGACGAGTAGGGCACAAGTCTAGATTTACTGATATGTGGAAAAGAACGATGCACTATTTAATGAACCCAAGTCGCCTGGATAACCTGGATTAGCTGCAGGGCTTGTGGCTGGAGGATTATCTCACTGCATGTTGTGGCCATTTAGTTAGCTAATGTAGAAAGCCGTAGACACTGATTGGCCGGGATCGATTGTATGGTGTGGTTTCAGTGCTCGATTATTGCAAGATTGATCGCATGATTGTCACTCTTAGCAATAAAGATCAGAGGCTAAGTTCGGTTCAGGCGAAGGGTTACAATCCCGGTCCTTGTTTGGTTTAAGGGTTGTAACCTGGCTTCCGGAACAGTTCTAAGTCCTTTCTTCGTTTATTGTCTTATCGCACCCCTCGACATGCTTGTCATGATTTACCTTACCAACAAGATTGGAGACGGAGTTCTATTCAAGTGAAGGGGTACAACCCCGGTCCTTGTTTGGTTTAAGGGTTGTAACCTGGCCACTTGAATGGTTCCCTCGTACTCCACTATGACTGTTGTTATCTCTTTACTTTCAGTTCGTTTAACTGCTTATTATTTTTTTTCTGATATGCCGGTTTTTAGTTCTTAAGTGAAGCCTCCTTTGTGGCACTTGCTCTTTCTGGGATCTGACCCAGCTGGTTTTGTGTGGCCAGATTTCGGAGCTACCTCAGAGGATCCATCGACTTTACAGCCTGATGGTGACCATCAGTCGTGACCAGGGCAACGAGTGGGTTTATTTTTGCTCTCCCACTCTATTGTAAAATTTATTTTGAGGCGTTTAGCCGGCGAGCACCTGTTAGCTCGTATTGCATACCTTATCATTGTCTGCCTACGGGCTGTATCATGATTGACAGATCCTAGGGTTGATCATGTATAACTAAACTCTTGCTAGTCCTCACATTTTGTAACGACTAGCTTCATGATCAGCTGGATATGTAATGTTTGGGACGCCTTACTATTGTATATTTGGTGATCTTACATCTTGTAACTTTACTTGTTTGCTTGAGATTGAGGCAATTAGGGTTGTTATTAACCATAGGAGACTGGTGGATTGTAATTAAACCCTCATGTATCTAGACAGCCGTGACCGTATAGTGGAATGGATTTCATTTCATTATACGTAGCTGGCTATGTATGCCCCCGCTCTCCAGTATTCTGGTTCTGGGGCGTTACAATCTGATACTTTCAGTGATCTATTAGAAGAACACAAGAAAGTATTAGATAAATATAAGTAGTCTCAAAAAGAGATTAAGATATATCAACTGGAGAATGAAAGGATGTCCTCTCTGTTTAATGACATTAGAGACACTACCACTGCTAGTAACATAGATGAGCTATCCACGGTTAAGCTGAGTCTGCATGATGCTCAGGAATGCAATAATAAGATGACACAAGAGCATGCAAAACTCAATGAAGCTTATGAAGCAGAGAAAAATATATAGCATTGCTACACAGAGAATAGACTCATTAACTGCTAAGTATAATGAGGCTTGTACAATCATTAAAAAGTTGGAGATAAGATTGGGTAAACAAGTTGTTCAACCCAAGGCACAATCATACACAAGGCATGTAACACAACTAGATTCAAAAAGGATCTGTCATAGCTAAGGTTAAACATAACCATACTTTTTATTATAGTAAATCACGCAAGACATATCATACCAAATCATGTTCTCATACTGCTGCACATAACACTAATGTTAATACTTTCTGTCATTATTGCGGTATGGAAGGACACATTTCTAGTCAATGTCAGACTAGGATACTTGTTAATATGAACTTGTGCAAGTGGGTTCCTAAGACTAACAAATGTGGATCCAAGTTTTGGATACCAAAGACTTCGCCTAATATTGTAGGTGGAGCATCATGTGCTAAGCCATAGAACCATGGAGCATATTGGTGATTGCAAAGCTATGAAGGTCATCTTCCAAGAAATTACACCAACATAAGTGTGGTTACTAGAACCACTTTGGTAACATACTAAATGATTTTTCTTGAGTAGAATCTAGCATGTTTTTTTATTGATGTCTAGCTATTAGCTCTCATTGATATTTTTTATTGTTTATAATTTAAATCAATATGAGATATAATCCTCTCATGACTAGTCGTTTAGCTTTAATAATTAGTTCAAACTGTATAGCCTTTTACTCATTTTCTATTAGTGTGACACATTTATCTATGTATGCTCTTTACTCTTAGTCTTTATCTATGAAGCATGCATACCACTCTAGTCCAAAGGAGCTTAAGTTTTTTGGTTAATGTGTTTGACTCTCCGTCTTTAATATTTTTGAAATGGTTACTTCATAGCGATTTGTCTTTAGCATGTTATATTCTAATCGGTATTTTGTGAATATGTATGTTCATCACAAGTCTCCTTTAACTTGAAAAGTACATATACTTCTATGTTAACCTTGTGCTTACATAATATATTTACTATTGATTCTCATATTTTATTTTAATTAATTTCTTATGAATCAATACATTTTTGCCTAATAATGCATATTTATACATGTCTTTTTTGTGATAATTTTTTTCAAAAGCTTATTAAGGATACATGAATATTTTATTGTCATTCATATACTGCTCATGTATTTCTTATAGTAAAATATATTTTGTATAAATATCTTTATGGGGACATATGAGTTCAGCTCAAGTTCTATATTATTTTAAAAGTATTTAATTATACTTGTTATCTTCAAACTTGTGCTTATCTCATACTTTAGTTGTTGATTACTTTGAACTAATTTGTGTTCTTCTCTTTATTAGCTTCTGTCATGCCCCAGTACCGAAATACGGAGACGGACTAGGCCAGCTACCCCGTATGAGGTACGAAGATGTCGTACGGTGATTGTGGCTGTACTGTGGGGTGCATGCTATAATCAGGTCTCCTATGGTCTTACAGAGCATCTATGTCTCAATCAATCAAAGCGAGAAATGGTAAATAATAATCATATAAGACAAAGCAGTAAGACGTCCCCGATGCTTCATCAAAATGATTCATGAGACTAGCTACACAAAATAACGAGCTAGTACCGAGAGTCAATAGTACACAATCATAGTCAACTGCAGTCTGATTTAATTACAATTAAGTAAACGAAAACTAATATCCAGAACAACCAGCTAACAGGTGCCGGTGGCTAAATGCCATATACAAAATAGAAAATATCAGAGTGGTGAAGAAGAAACCCACTCATGATCTCTGGCGCCCAAGCTCTGGTATACACTATTGTTAGGGTAGGAGGCTGGATCCTCAGGCTCTTCTACAAAATCTGGCCAAACAAAACTAGCGGGGTCAGGCCTCGAATACCAAGTACCACAAGGGAGCACATAATGAATAAGACAAAACCTAATAAGTAAATTAAGACCTGGTTCAAGTGTTATAGGCTTATACTATATCATCAAGACAATCGGCACCCTTACAACCAAATAAGGACAAACGATACCAATATCGTGCCAAAATAAGATACATCATATAACCATGGTCAGGTTAAGGGCTTCTGATAGTAATTTCGGTCCATAGCCTATCGCAGCACAATAGCCTAACCCAATAACCAAATAAGGACATGGGTTAGACCACGAACCATGATAGTCCATGTTTCTCAGTTATTAATAAAAGAAACATATCACAAGCAAGTCAGTTTACAAGCGGCCATTCAATCCTACGGCTTTTAATAATTTGTCTGGGTTATCCCAGTAATATATATAATATAGGAATCCTCACATTGTACCGTATCCAAGCAAGGCTAGCTGAACTAATTTAATACAGGCACGCACTAAATGCACTGGTCCCTCAAAAGGCCATCGCGCTAAAACAAGCAATAATGGTTCCAACTATCCTATAGGGAGAACTAGCTCGGCATTCACAAACCAGATACTGTACTCTACTAGTGCGGATAACTATACAGTATTCGTGGTGGCCAACCCGTCACATTAGGACATGGCCTAAGGTGGCTGGTAACGTACGATCTCGAGATTCTGTTCCCTCCCAATGCTTCTACCAATTTAAGTTGCTTAGATTAACCCTATCTTGATCTGGGAATCACATGCCATGATCATAAGGTCATCCTCCTATATGTCTCACCATAGTACGTGTACCCTAAGTATGAATCCACATCCGGCTCAAAGAGTCCTAAATCTAGATCCATGCTTAGTGTAATGCATCAAGCAAAACTTTAATATACCACGTCAATATTACCGACCAATTACCATGACTGTGCTGGAGAGGATGCATGTATCGACATATAACACGAAGGATCACTTAGCATGAAAGGTCACACCTTAGTGCACTCACTAATAGCACCGTAGTGCACACTAATATTGTATCTCGATATACACTTAGAAAAAGGTACCAGCACGTATACACATAATCAAGTCAGAAACACCGTCAAGTCAGAAACACGGTCAAGTCAGAAAGTCACATGGACCCTTCGTGACACAGCAGTCACATAGGATACATCTGGGTCTTCTCATAGGACACAAGGTCGGGATAGGAAAGCAAAGTCAAATCAATAAACTCTTCAAAACTAGATAAAATATCAAATCATAAAATCAGGCGCATGGGACAAGACATGCGCATGTCAGAGAAATAAAAAGTGTAAAGTCTAACAAATAGATGAATAGGCTATATGGTCTCATGTGCCATAGGCACAACGGGTCAGGCTAAGCAAAGAAGGCGCATGGGCACATAAAAAACCATATGCCGGGACAATCTGGTGCATGGCGCGCGTGGCACCACACGACACACAGAGTACGGACGCATATCGCACGGGGAACGAGTGTAGGCATACAGGCACAAAACTAGCCCACGATGTATAGGGAACGGGTGCACAGAGCACGGTCACGCGAGGCACGCTGAGCGCGTAGATAAAACTTCCTATGGCGCTCGACAAATAAATTACGTAGGCACACGAAAGGTGCTGTGCATGGATGTACGGCACGCGGGGCACGGATGCACAATGCACGGGCGCATGGTAAATGAATCGCGCAGGCACGCGACACACAAAACACGCAGTGCGCGGATGTACGACGCGCGGGATACGGATGCATGGCGTGCAGGCGTGCGACAAACGAATAGAGCAAGCGCGCGTCGCATGAAACACGCAGTGCATGGATGCACGGCGCATGGGCGTGATGCAAACGAATCACACAGGCGTGCGGTACGCAAAATGAGCAGCACACGGATGCACGACACGCGGGGGCACGGATGCACGGCACGTGGGCGCACGAAAAAAGAATCGCGCAGGTGTGTAAAACGCGTAGACCGCGGACGCACGGTGCATGTAGCATGGATATACTGTGTGCACTCGCGCGATGGCATGCAGAAGGGTTATCGTCCCAGGCAGCAAGCTTTCGTCCATGGAGTTCTCAAAACTTCTAATGTCCATAACTTGAGCCATAGGACTCGTAATCAAGCAAAATAAAAATCAAAATTAAATGAAATCAAATTCTCTATAACATAGAATAACTAGTTTTGCAAAACAACCAAGTTTGATAGATCAAAACCATAAAAATCCATTAAACCCTAATTTTAGAAACTTACATCTACACGAAAAAAGCCAATAAAATCAAATACTCCAAGAACTAAAATTGTAGAGAATGAAGAGATGAACAATCTAGACTAATAATATCAAAGAAATAACAAAAAAATAAAAAATGCAAGTGGTCTCTCATTTGTGCAAGATGTACTTGCCTAGGTGGGTTGGTTGAGGAAAATGAATGAAAGAGCGAATGAGGAGAGAGAGGAAGAGATTACTTATAGTGGGTGAGAGTTGGCTCCACTAAACCCTAATCCCTAACATGACCTAGCCATTTGACTAATAATATGATAAATACTACATGATACAACTAATCAAATTAATTAATTAAATAAAACCCTAACCACAACACGGTCCAGAAATCCTGTCATCGAATCAGTGAACTACGCCTACAACCAAACAAGGACAAAGGTCCATGACGAGATATTGTTCCATGCCATGACTAGTTGCCAATACAGGATTCATGCAATCAAGTTACATGTGCCAGATACCATATACAAGAAAAAGCAATTTTTTTTTTTACGTATTTTGGGAACGGGAAGTGACAACTTCTTCCTCAAAGCCTCTCCTACTTGGCTTTTTGGTTGACATTTTGGATACATGACTCTTATTTAATCTATAACATTGAAATTATTGATATATATATATATATATATATATATATATATATATATATATATATATATATATATATATATATATATATATTAAAAAAAAAAAAATATATATATATATATATATATATATATATATATATATATATATATATATATATATATATATATATATATATATATGTATATATATACGTCCCCGAGGCCGTAGCCCATTGGAAACTGCTGGGCACCCCGGCGCAGTGGCGCGGGTTCGAGCTATATATATATATATATATATATATATATATATATATATATATATATATATATATATATATTAAAAAAAATATATATATAGATATATTAGTACTCTCCTAACTTTCGATATTTATTTGTTTTATATCTTTTAGTTGGGATTTTGAGAAGAAATATTTATTAACGTCTTGTTCATGTTTATTTGTGAGTATTCCATTAAGAAGCACAAGTTCATTTGCTTTTATCTTATTTTTAAAATTTAACTCCTTTATTAGTGCACACCTATATATTTATCTTCATAGTGCACTATGAAAACTTTTTGATGATAGTTTTTTATGTTGATCTTGATAAATTCTTCTTTGGGTATTTACTATCATATATTTATTGTTACCCAATATTTTTTGTAGCACCTATGGATACATGTAATTGATTATGCTACATTATTTTGAGATTTTCGAAGTCCATTGAATATAATTGATTCTTAAAACTTCGGTATTAAAGAAGAGATTAATTTTGGTTATAAGCTAAAAGGGCCCTTCTAACAAAAAGACGTAACAGTCTAAACGACACGGTACCAAGTATTTTCGGAATACTGCTAGCTGGGAACCGGCCCCTACAGCTAATCCAAGTTTGATCAATGCTTTATAAACTAAAGATTTATTGAGGTCTATTTGCAATTGTTATCTGATGGACTTTGGATTTTGGCGTTAATGGATAATATTATTTCATTTTTAGGATAATATTATCACAAAAGGTAACATATACTGATCTTCCATAAGTTAATGTTGTCATCTTTTGATGCATATATATATATATATATGTTTTTTGTTTTATTATTATAATAATAATAATAATAATAATAATAATAATAATAATAATAATAATAATAATGATAAAATCCTTGTAAACACGAAATATGATATTTAAAAAGGCTAAAAATGCCAATTAACATGACCGTACCAGACAAGCAGAGATGTAGTACAAATAGTTTACTGACAACAACATATCTAACTAGATTGTAGATTTAACAGATTAAATGATCAAAGTTATCAAAATTAAGTAACTCTTGCTTATTGTTGGGCATACTGGACCCTCTGGGCACCACCTTGTTTGTCCTCATCCTCATCATAAGCCTCTTGGGCATGGGCTTGCTTCCTCCTCATATCCTCTTCTATGTTAACATTATAAAGTGTTGTTTTCTCGCACTCATCAAGCTCCATGTCAGTGAGCTATGACCCAGCTCTAGGAGGAATTAGGGCCTCCAAGGCCTTTTATTGCTCAGGTGCTAGGGAATCTGGGAAGTCTACTGTGAAATAGATGTAGATTTTCTGCCTCATGAAGGGCCTCTGGTACATAACCATTCCTTCATTATTCATGGCCTTGAATTGATCTGGCTTAACCACCTCACCAGGGTTGGATTTAATGAGCAGCTGACTGTTGTCCAAATGGGTCAATACAAACTGGAAACCACAGAGGGCTTCGGTCAAGAAGAGGCTATGTTCATAAAAGAGATCGTCACCCTTTCTCTTGAACTTGGGGTGATCCTTCTGTTGGAGGATGAACATAATGTCTTCGGTTATAGTGTCAGGCACTTCATCTGCCTCTCCAGGGAAGGTGATCTTCTAGCCATTCTACATTCCCTTCTCCACAACCACCTCCAGCACTTTCTTCTCTTGTGCAACCTTCTCGCCTTTGTACTGAGGATGCTGATCCTTATCAGTGATGGCCTCCCTAGTCCCCTTGTACTCATTACAAGGATGTTGTATTTGCTGGATCATTGAAGGGCCCAGCTGACGAATAGAGACTTTCATTCCTGAGCCTTGACAACCAGAACACTTCATGGAAGCACTAGATTTAGATCCTTTACCCTTGTACACTGAGTAGATTACATTCCGAGCAAGCAAGAGCTTCCTTGATGTCCCATTGTAAAGATCTTCAAGTGAGACCTTCAGAGGATGGATCACATCTTCTCCTCTTCTCTGCCTTTATCCTCGACTACTACCACCTCCTCCAAAGGGACTTCCACCAACGAAGGATTGGAAGATATCAAAAGGATCGTGGCCATCACCACCTCCCATTCCTTCCTTGAGTGCATCCTCACCATACTGATCATATATCTCATCCTTCTTCGGGTCACTCAGTACCTCATATGCCTACGCAAACACCTTAAACTTCTCGGGATCGCCTCCCTTATCGGGGTGATTCTTGATGGTGGCCTTCCGGTAGGCCTTCTTGAGGTCGTCCGGAGAAGCAGTCTTCGGGATGCCGAGGATCTCGTATTACTTGATATTGTCACTCTTCTTCGGCGCCGCCTTCCCGAACATCCTTTCTGAACCCTATTTTTGATCGACCGATCGATCCAAATTTAGAGGGAAGAAAGGGAAAGAAAACCCTAACCATAAAAAATTTCTTTAAATATGGGCTGGAGAAAGAGTATATATATATATATATATATATATATATATATATATATATATATATATATATATATATATATATATATATATATATTCTTTTTCTACTTTGCATTCCAGGGACCTTTTTGTGTTTTTGGACCCTGGCACCTGTACTGCTCGTTTAGAGCCACCCTTTTTATTCAATAAAATGATGTTTTGTTATATATATATATATATATATATATATATATATATATATATATATATATATATATATATGCTTATTATGAAGATCGCTCTCTCTCTTCCTGGAGAGAGCGTCGTGCCTATTGAACCCTAATCTACCGATTCCGGCTTGGCCTCTGGCTGGGCCGGCGTCCCTGCCACGAAAGGATCATTTGACCTTCGTGGTTCTTGCTTTGATGGTTCATGGCATCGAAAACCTTCGCTGAGGTGGTTAGGGCCTGCCCGGAGCCCCAATCAATATCTATTCGAACTCCTTCCTTTTCGAGGGGGTTTATGTGGTCTCCTTCTCGGAGGAGGATGAACAGATCCTGATCCATCCATTTCCGTTTGCATTGATTGGGAAGTTCTCCCATGCCCGTCCACCTATCAACGTAATTAGGAAGTCCTTTATGGGCTTCCAATTCGCCGATGAGGTGCAGGTTGGGGTGATCGACCCTAAGCATATTGTTATTCGGCCGTCTCTTGAGATTGACTTTTTACGTCTTCGGGCGCGTGAGATCTGGTATGTTGCTAAAGCTCCCATGCGTGTTTTTTGCTGATCGAAAGACTTCAGTGCGGCTCAAGAATCTCTATTGGTTCCCACGTGGGTCTCCCTACCTAGGCTCCTTCATCAGCTATTTACAAAAAATGCTCTATTTTCTATTGTATTAGGTATTGGTACTCCTCTCAAACTTGACAGGGCTACGGAAGAATTTTCTCGCCCTAGTACAGCTCGTGTGTTCGTGGATGTGGACACGAGTAAACCTCTTCCTCCGTTCGTCTGCATTAATTTGCCTAATGGACGAACTTTCATGCAGAAGATTGAATATGAAACTTCTTCTAAGTTCTGTTCAATGTGCAAGCATCAAGGACATACACGAGATCTATGTAAAGTTAATCCAGCCAATGCTGGGCATCCTCTTTAGCTTAAACAAAAGAAGCTATGATTGAACCAGATACTAATAACCCTTCGGTGGAGACCACTATCATTGAACAAGGGGAACCATCCAATCATGTCATGCTAGTGATTGACTCGATCATTAATGAGCTACCACCATCAACTGATCTACTGGCCAATACAGCAAAAGATGCGCATCCCAACGAGGACCCACCTATCGCCAATACAAACATTCCTACAACTATTACTCTTCCTTTCAACCCACTGCAATCGTCGCCACCTCACACTTCAACTCCTTCTTCTCCTCGTCCGAACACTGATATCCCTCCTCTCCCGACTGTTGAACCCCTAGAAGAAGGAGAAATCCGGTCCTGGGCAGACGAAGTTGACGCTGCAGATCTTCGTAGCCAGGCTGATCTGTCTTCCAAGCCCTCCGAAGCAGGTAGGGACCCTGTTGCTACTTCGTCAGCTGATGATACTGTGGTTGTGCCCCCTATTCCGCCGGATCAATCCACCCTGGTAGCCACGGATGATGACAGACCATCTCGTCCCTCAGTCATCCCAGGGACCCAAAAGAAAAAGAAAGCTCCCCCACCTGCCATCCCTCGCATCCTCCGCTCAGCAGCTAAGCTTACACAAACTCCTCCTCCGTTCCCCTCTAATGCTTAAAATCCTCTGTTGGAACATCAGGGGTGTTGCTAATCCCATGGCTCTTAAAAGACTCAAGTCTCTCTGTAGAACTAACAAAGTTCCTCTTGTGATTATTATTGAACCTAAGGTGCATACTGATAAATTATTGACCTATCAGCTTAAACTGGGATTTCAGTGCTCTTTCTCTAACCAACGTGGTAATATCTGGATTATGGCTAGATATGATATGGAGTTAGCGGCTATAGACTCCTTCGATCAATGCCTCACTGTCTCGATCACATCCCCTCTATTGCCGTCTATCGCGACTTTATCTGCAGTACATGGGAATACTAAGGAAGGCAGACGTTTTTTCTGAGATCATCTACTTATGGTTCGATCTAGGTGGTCATTTTCTTGGCATGTTGTGGAGGATTTTAATGCCATTACTCATCAGGAGGAAAAATTTGGTGGGCTCCCTCCTTGTACTGTTTCTATGAAGGACTTTTTAGATTTTCAAATTGCTGCAGGACTCTCTGAAGTTTCTTACACGGGCAACTGCTTTACTTAGGTTGACATGCAGTATGGTTCGCCTAAACAAGGATCTCGTCTGGATAGGGTATTGTTTGATTCCAAATGGCTTGAATGGGCTCCATTATGGTGGCTTCTCATCTGAACAGATCAGAGTCGGATCATGCTTCTGTTTTACTATCTTTAGATAGTGAAAAGCCTAATTCTCCTCGTCCTTTCCGTTTTCTGCATTTTCGGAAGGATCATGATTCATTCCTACCTACTGTAGAGTTGGCTTGGCGATCGGTTGATCATGTTAATAGTATGGTTCGGGTTGGTCTTCGTCTTACTGCTACCAGGAAGGCTTTATCTGTTTGGAGTAGATCTACATTTGGAGATATTTTTCAGGAAGTGAAGAAGGCTGAGGATGCTGTGACTATTTTAGAGGCTGCTTGTGAGGTAGATCATTCACTTCGTCCGTAATGGCTGCTTGCTAGGGCTCATTTGAAGCAGCGTCTGCGAATTGAGGATGCTTATTGGAAACCGAAAGCTAGGGTGAAATAGGATGAGGCGGGGGATAGTAATACGAAGTTCTACCACTCGTGTGTTTCTTCTAAGCGTAATCGGCTTCATATTCATCATCTTCATTCTTCGGATGGACGACTTCTCTCTAATCTATCTGATATTCAACAAGAGGCTAATGATTTTTATAGTAAGGTATTCACTCCTTCTCATTTAGTGCTTGATGATGAATACTTTGCTCATATCCCTAGCATTATTACTCAAGATGACAATGAAGGCCTGGTTGCTAAACCGTCAATGGATGAACTATTAGCTACTGTCAAGTGCATAGATCATAATAGTACCTCGGGTCCTGATGGATTCTTGGGCTCCCTCTTCCTGGCATGTTGGCCTATCATAGATGAGGATATCCTTGATGCGGTTAGCTTGTTTATGGATGGTTTTGCTTTACATAGGTCCTTTACTAATACTCATTTACTTCCTATCCCTAAAATAAGCATCCCAAATCTCTCAATGATTATCGACCTATTAGCCTATGTAATTTTGTTAACAAAATCATTTCCAAATTATTGGCTAGAAGGCTGATCGACATTCTTCCCCGCATCATTTCTCAATATCAAAGTAGTTTTGTTCGGGGTCGGGAAATAGTGGATAATATCGTCTTGGCACATGAGATGATCTCAGTTTTAGATCATAAGCACTGGGGAGGCAATATGGCGATTAAACTTGATATGAGTAAAGCTTATGATCGGGTTAGCTGGGCTTTTCTTCTTCGGGTTATGAAGCAATTTGGTTTTTCTAATGAATGGTTTACGCTGATTCTCCATCTGGTGGATAACATTTGGTTCTCGACATTGATTAATGGTCGATCATCTGGCTTCTTTCATGGCCAGTGTGGTATACGACAAGGGGACCCGAGCTCTCCAGCATTATTTATAATTGATGCTGAAGCCTTGAGCTGCAGTCTTACTCATTTGAATCATTCTACATGATTCAATGGCTACTATTCTCTTAGAGGATGTCCTAGGATCTCTCATTTCGCCTATGCGGATGATCTTCTTATATTTTCTGGTGTGGATAAATGCTCTATTCATCTTCTTATGGAGGTCATTCATGCTTATGAATCTAATTCAGAACAACGGGTTAATGTTTCTAAGTCCTCTATGATATTATCCGAGAAGGTGCCTCCCAATCGAGCTTAGGAGATTCAACAAATAACTGGCTTTCAGTTGATGCATGGCTCTCTTGTCTACTTGGGGTGTCCTATCTCTGTTGGTAGGAGGAATGCTGGTATGTATGAAGATTTAATTTGTAAAATTCGATCTCGGATATCAGGATGGAATAACAAAATTCTTTCATATGGGGGGAGACTTGTTCTTATTAAGTCTATCCTTACATCTATTCCAGTTCACTGTTTATCTGCCAGTAATCCTCCTATCTCAGTTTTGAATCGAATTGAGAGTTTGTTTGATAGCTTTCTTTGGGGCTCTAAGGATGGCCTGCCTAAGCGTTCTTGGCTACAGTGGGATCGGGTAGCAAGGACTATTCCTGAGGGAGGCCTTGGTGTTCGAAGGTTGGGTGATGTCATGGATGCGATGACAGTTAAACTTTGGTAGAAACTTAGGTCGACTAACTATCTATGGGCTATGTTTATAAGAGCTAAGTATTGCTCTTCTATTCATCCTTCTGATGTTGAGATTACTTCAGCTGCTTCTCATGTATGGAAGAGACTTCTTAGAGGTCGACATCTTGGTGAAGCTCTTATTAATGAAGATGATATGGGCAATTTTACTTGGACACAACACCCGTCAGGTAAATTTTCCATTTCATCGGCCTGGAATCATATTAGAGTACAATTACCTCAACATGCCTACTTCAAAAATATTTGGAATACATGTATGCCGACCAAATGGCCTATATTGCTTTGGCATATCCTGTTTAACAAACTTCCGACTGATGATAACATTGTTCAATTGGGTTATTCATTGGCGTCGGCTTGTCACTATTGTTCTAATCGGAAATCGGAATCAATTGCTCATATATTTAGTGAAGGGGAGCTAGATTCTTTTGTTTGGCAATACTTTCAAACGAAGATAGGAGTACGGGTTAATCGAGTAATATGTTGCAGAGACTACAGACTTGGTGGCGTCGACGACATAAACATCTTAAGCAAATCGTGGTGGGTGCCATGTGCTGGGTTCTTTGAAAAAATCGTAATAAGTGGAGATACGAAGCTTATGTTTTTTCTTCGGATCAGATTGTAGCAGAAGTTCGTCGACAAGTAAAGAAGGCTATGATTAGATGTACTCATGCAGAAACTCCTGCTCTCTAGTTTTTTTTTGTACTGTGTTGATTCGGGATGTTATGAATAAAGTTTAGTCTTTTAAAAAAAAAATATATATGCTTATTTGAAAAGAAACGAAAAAATGCTTATTTGAATATTTTTTAATTAGATATATATTTTGATTATTCATCTTTAAGCATTTATTTATTGGATATTTCTTTTATTTGCCTAAAGATGATACTTGTTTTCAGCTTGAACTTTATATGCATTGATCAAAGGAAAGAAAGATGTATATCTTGGATATTCCTTAGATCTCGTGAATATTTATTTTATCTATTTTATGCATATAAATATTTTGAACTAGATACACATATTTTAGGGGGAAGCAAAGTAATTGTTCATTTATACCCTTAATATGTGTTATACCTAGTTCATCATGGACATATATTCTTTTATCTAAAATATCCTGTTGATTTGTTCATAATACTTTGATTTATAGTAGATTTTGAATATATAATTATCTTTACTATCTTGGTTCTCTTATTTTCATGAATTTATAAAGTTAGAATTTGTTTATATTATCTTGATTTTCTTACCTTGATAATTATTGAGCTATTATTACTTTGGATTTTCTTATTGAGGTTTTATTTCAAAGTTCATGATTATATATATTTAGACTAGTCATACTTTGCGAGAGAGCATTCAAGTCGACTGAATTTTTCCTTCTCAAGTATTTTGTCACCATTACCTTCATGTTTATCTAATGGACATTCATATATCATACTAAGGTAATTGAGTTCAAATGCATGAACTTGGGTAAGTAGATAGATTATAGTATATTTATTTTGATTTCTTTAACATGATTATACTCTTTATTGAATTGATTCACTAATTTGTATAGGTAAATTATGAATCATATTTTTTGTGATCATTGTTAAAAGTCTCATTATATATTTTTTATAATGATATATACTAGATTTACGAATTTGTAATCCTTATGGATTATTTATGACCAATGATTGATTTCTACCATATTGATATCTATATTTAAACCCAAAAAAAATTCTTTATTGGTCTATTTCAAAACTATAGCAATATTTTTTCATCAAATTTTGATTTGAATCCTGATTGTTGTTCATGATTATTTCTGCCTTCCTTCTGTTATAATTGATTTGATTTTTTATCTTATTACTGAGGAGCTTATTTTTTATCATATCAACGGGAGAGAAATAAGTTTAGGTTAGCACATAATATTCTAGTAATATGTGTTTGTTAGTGATACATGCGTCTATCGTATATATCTTAAACTTAACTGATTTGCCATAATAAAACGGGGGATATTGTTAGCCTAATAATTGTATTATGTATTTGAATATGGCTAATCAATTAAGTTTAACATAATGATGTCACTAATATTCATGTAATTACTATCATGTTGCTACTTAAACTTAGAATTGTCCTACTGTTCATTAAATTTATCATAGTACTATACTGCTTTGTTCGTCTAACATGTACTTGGAGATAAGTAGTAAGCATAATCAAACTAGGACATATGCAATGAAGAATTAATGATGGGCCAAAGACGACGTTATACAAGAAGATTTCTCTGAACCCGAAAGGTATACAGATTTCCAGATCTATTTATCTTTGGACAACTGCCATCAAGAAAAAATGCGTCATCAAAGTGCTCTTAGTTTTTATATTTTAAACTGTATTTTATCTTTTTTTATAGGAAAAAATGTGCATTAGGTCATGTTGGCACTAGGAAGCCCATACCTCAGCCTAAACTATATTCTTTGTCCACAAAAAGGAACCTGACCTAAATCAAAACCGTTCTGGTAAGAACTCTTTGGGAACTATGCCCGAACTCTGCCAGATCCAAACCCTAAGCCAATTGAACCAAAATCTGACCTAAACTATTTTGGAATTGAGGTACCCGAACTCGACCCAAACTTGGTCCCCTTAAACTACCCCCTAGTCAAAATGAAATACCTACTCTCTCGGCTCCAATGGTTCAAAATTTGAACGTTAAGGCATCCGAGTTCTGTCCGAACTCTGCCTTAGAAAATGCTATAAATAGGCGTTGAATTCCCATTGTTATTCACCAATTCATTCTATCTTCACTTGCTTATCTAGCTGAGCTATAAACCTTTTCCATTCCCAAAAGCAACTCCTAGCCTTCCAGTGCCAACGCAATTCCAATTTTAGAAGTTTGATCGAGTTGTAAAGCTTGTATTTTAAAGTGTTGTCTATATACTTGTTGTTGTGAAGTTGTGAGTCCTTCATATAAAAGCTCGTGGTTGAAGTCATTGTGCCCTTCGGATAAAAGCACGAGGTTGTAAGAAGTCGACGTGTCCTTCGGATGAAAGCACGTAGTGTAATTGCTATTTCAAATAGTGGATTCAATATCGGGTTGAGTATTCGAGACTGGACTAGTCCTCTCAGAGGGAAACTAGTATAAACCTTGGTGTTTGTGTTTTCTCTTCTAAACTTATTTACTTTACGCATTTACTTTTATACTGTCTGCTTCATATTTGTTTTATTACTGCCATAAATATATTTAAGGTGGTGATTATTATTCTACTGCACACACGCACACTATTCACCCCCTCTAGAGGTGCTCAACGTTTATTGTAGGAACGATTGAACCTCTAGAGGGGGGTGAATAGAGTATAGCAGAAGAAATATCCCCAATAAAAATTAGGCAGGTAAAGGCAAATATAGACATATACTTAAATGCAGTACCGTAAAGCAGTATGTAAATAGGGAGAAAAAAGAAATACATAAACACCGAGATTTTATATTGGTTTCCCTCTAAGAGGACTAGTCCTGTCCCGAGTATTCCTGCTCGATGTTAAATCCACTATTTGAAATAGAGATTACATCGCGTGCTTTACTCCGAAGGACACGCCAACTTCTATACCGTCGTATTTTTATATGAAACCCACGATCAAACTTCAACTCTGTCTGAAAAAGCTTTTATACTCAAAGCTTGTACAACTCAAATACTCATAATCGAAAACCACCAGCACTTAGAAGAATAGGAGTTGGAAATTTGAGGATTGAAAAGCTCTTTGTAATAGGAAGGCTTAGAATGAATAGAGAAGATGAAAAATGAGATGAGTAAGTAAAATAAAAAGCTCTTCTCTATTTATTGGTATTTTTTAACCAGAGATCGGGTAGAACTCAGCCAGGGCAACATTCATATTTTTGAACATTTGAGATCCAAAAGACTACAAAAAAGCTGTTGACCAGGAGTGATCCAAGGGGACCGAGTTCGGATAGAGCTCTGCCCGAGTTCGGCTACTAGGGTTTCTGGATATTTTTCGTTTATGTAGGCTTTTGGATGTTGGTTTGGTTTGGGATAAAAGATAGGTTTGTTTTGGTTCATGATAAACTTCTAAATGCCAGTGATCCTGACTCACAAAATAATCTAGACTCAAGAAATAAAAAATATAGAATAAATTAGAAAAAGTGTGCTTGACGATCAACTGTGATCTTCTGTAGTAATCTTTGAAGTCTTCTTGCATTCCATATCAAACTCGGAGTTTTAATTCAATTATCAAAATCAGGTTGATCATGGCTACATGGGCCAACAATATCCCCCATTTTGATAATTTGACAAAACTACAATTTATACTTTAATAATTGTTCAGCTTGTTTGAAAGTAGGTTGGTACGGTACGGAAGTAGCTTGCTCATTGGTACAATAGCTTGCTTATTGACCTGCTCCCCCATAATAAATGATCAAGTCCTCTGAACAATGCAAAATCTAGCAAAAAATGTCTTAAACCAATTTTCTTTAAGAGCAATATGTATATGTATTGAATATTCAACATATATGTATCATTGAATTTCTCCTCCTTTTGTCGATATATTTATATATATATATATATATATATATATATATATATATATATATATATATATATATATATAATAAAAATAGAATCAAAATTGACAAAATTTGACAAGAATTAAAAAGTACTCGGCACAGATGAAAATAGCTCATAAACTCGTAAGCATAGAGGAAATCACATAAGAAATGCATAGAGTACTGAAATAGAAAACTGATACATAAAGTGCATAACCTAATACATGCCAAACTGAACTAAAATACTGAAAATGCTTTGAAGAAGCATAAAACTAATACAAACAAAAATAGAATAGTGACTCTGTATCACTGGATATCGTCCTCAATCATCATCAATATTCGCCGCCCGAGAAGGATTCCCGGACTCAGCAGTGTGGTGTGGATCATAGCGAGTAGCAGCAGGGTCAAAATAGAACAGAGCCTCGCGATTATCAATCCGATAACCGAGCATCGAGGAGTCACGAACCATGGGAATATGACCGTCAGGGTTGTGAGTAAAACTATAGCTAATGTCCCTTATGGTGTTGGTCATGGCCTAGAACTATAAAGTGGTACGGAAGTCCATAGATCGAAACTTATCCATCATCAAGGACTGAAGAGACTCAAGAGTGACACCTGTGGGAGGATGTGAAGGATGGGAACTAGCAGCTGATGGGTCAACAGTATGAGATGGAAGAGGCTGTACTGTGGGAACATGAATGACTCTACGATGCTCATAAAGATAGGCATACGGGGCTTCTCTTGGATAGTCATCCAAGATAACCTCAAAATATTCAAAAATGAATAGAAGATACATCGCACATAGAAGGTTTGGCATTTTCTTGTGACACCGTTCCATAGCAGCGATAAGAGTCTTAGGGAGACTAAATGGAACTTGGAAGTGGAGATGATAAATAACAGAAAGTTTTAGATAGGTAATTTCATCGGTAGAAGTTTGTTTGGAAAGAATAGTGGAAAATGCCATCTGATGCAAGTCATAAAAGTAGTCGTTCATATGCTTGGTCGAAGACTACCTTTGGGACGTGAATCTGGTACACATAACGAATCACAGAAAGAGTCAAAAGTCATGTGGGTCAAAAATTGAACTTTAGTGGTATCTACCAGTGCTTTTTCTTCATTGGGAATATGAAGCATGAAAGCCAGATCATCAGCATCGAATTCAATATTGATCCCACCTAATTTAGATCTAGCCGTTCCGTTTGTGACCGACAAATTGCAATAAAATATGTGAATAGCATTCATATAGATTGGATAGCTTGATTGTACTAACTCTTCAAAGTTGAAGTGTTAAAAAATGGACAAAAGATTGGGAAATAAAGTAAAGTTAAGCGGAGTTCTCGGACAAATTTTCTGTTGGAAGAAGTCGGAAAACCAATCATTTGAAGCATCAAGTGACACCAAAATAAACTCATCAAAATAGTCACCATCCGACATGGTGGGACTAGAAAGTGAGAAAGATCATTCCTCTTGAAAATTTGAGGAGGAAACTTATCCAACCTTTCTCTTCTCTTTGGAAGAATGAGAAACTGTGGGAGCCATAGGAAAAATTAAAAGCAAAGAGGAGAGTAGAGATATACCGAAATTGAATAGAGGAAGTAGAAGAGAACCCCATGACAGCTCCGAATCCAAGTTTATAGACCTTGGGATGCTTGGAAGAGGGTGTTTTATGGTGGTTAGGGTTAGGGTTTCGGGTGGCTTTTGCTGCTGTTTGAAGGAGAAAGATGATGTTTGATGGGGTTTATAAAGAGGGGAACCCGACTGTCTATCTCCTGTTCTAACTTGCCTTGGATCGAGTTCGGCTAGAGCTCGGTCTCTGGGTAGTCTGGACAGACTTGGACTGAAGTGATACAGGTTTTAACATTAATACAAAGTATTAATTAGGAGTACTTGTGTTGATGAAAATAATTAATATTAATAACTAAAATACACAAAACGTATAAAATATTTTGGGTTAGCTGTAGGGGTCAGATCCCAGCTAGCGGTAGTCCGAAGTCACTTGGCACTGTATCGCTTAGACTTTTATCTTTTTCGTCAGAAGGGCCCTTTCGGCTTTTAACCAAAATACTTTCTACGATTTTGTGAATTCAGATAAAGTAATATTTAACTATAAAACTTCAACGTCCAAAATTTTCAATTCTCTTCGTATAAATTTAAAACGATCTTCTGCCAAGGGAAGATATTAGGCTTGTAGGATCTATAATTGGAATCTACAATTGATAATAAGTAAATGTGTAAGGGAATAATAACGTTTATAATATGCCTGACTACTCATTGAATATTATAGTCTTCTAATATGTTCTATAGCATTTGTGTAATATTCATGAGACTTGTTTTATCAAGCTTTTATTATTCTCTTCTTATTCAAGTTAATAATTGCCTATAGCTATAATTCTTTGCGGGAGAGAAGTCAAACATATTGAATTTCTCTCTCTCAAAGTGTTTATTTTCTTTAAGCCTACGGTTATCAGATGGATACTGTGCTAAGGTTTTAAAAGGGAAGAAATGAACTTTGATAAGAAGATCTAATACTTTGATGAATTAGTTTCCTACTTCTGAAAATATTTTTCTAGAACTTAGGAAAATTAATTTTGGAAATACCCTTGTAAAAGGGGCAGTTAATTACTTCAAATCAATTATTCTCCTAACATGCCAGATATCTAGAATACTATTTACTTGTACATTTATCTAGTCCGATTTTATTTGTTCAAAATGGGCTATATGATTTATGGATTCTTTTATTAAAGCTATTTTTGTGATACAAAAATCTTTTGATTTCTCTCTGATATTTTGAATCTGTCCTTTACTCGAATGCTATTATCCTTTATTGTCGTGAAATGATAATTATAATTTGAATATTTCTTAAATTTTTATTAGAGATGTATTTTGTTTGTTCATCTTTAAGCATTTATTTATTGGATATTTCTTTTATTTGCCAAAAGATGATATTTTATTTTAAGTTTGGAACCTTATATGCATCGATCAAAGGGAAGTAAGATGCATATCTTGGATATCCTTTAGATCTTGTGATTATTTATTTTATCTATTTCATGCATATAAATGCTTTTGAACCAAATACATATATTTTAAGGGGAGGCAAATTAATAGTTTTAAATTATTTATACCCGTAATATGTGGTAAACCTAGTTCATTATGGACATATATTCTTTTAGACTAGTTATACTTTGTAAAGGAGTTTTCAAGTCGACTGAGTTTCTCCTTCTGAAGTATTTTGTCTCAATTATCTTCATGTTTATCTAATAGATATTCATATATCATGCTAAGGTAATTGAGTTTAAATGCATGAACTTGAGTAAGTAGATATATTCTAGGATATATATTTTGATTACTTTCAATGATTATACTCTTTATGAAATTGATTCATAATTTGTATGGACAAATTATGAATCTTATTTTTTTATCATTGTTAAAGTCTCAATATATTTTTGATTTTTTGGATATTGGTATATACTAGACCTACCAATTTCTAATTCTCATGGATTATTTATGACCAATGATCGATTTCTACTTTATTGCTATATACTTTTTACTAAAATAATTTATTGGTCGCTTTTTTTTCTTTTTTTTCCAGCACGTGTGAGTTCAGTTAAATCGTGTGTCTCCCTGCACATGATTTTTAGCCGGTCGTCATGTTGCTTCGGACTCTTTATACAAATCTTGTCCGTACTGGCTTTTTCATCATCGCCCCACATGTACGCCTCGCGCACTCCGTGCGCTCCCGAGCCTCACAGGACGACCGACGTCTTTTAACCCCGGCAACTCAACTCCTCGCTACCCCTATGGCGCCGAAGGCGCCCCCGACGTCTTTACGACGCCTACGACAGCCGATGTCGCCCAGCCACATGTTCTATGTACACGACGTCCTTACGACGTCTTCCCGACGCCCATTGGATGCCGTACGAAGGGCCGCGTGGTCGGCCGCTATTTATACCTGTGGTAGAATGGTGCCGGTCGTCGACCGTCCGTACGACGCCCCTAGCCGTTGAGTTTTCATGCACGGGACACACCATTCTATCCCATGCCAGGGATAATATTATTGGTCGCTTTCAAAACTATAGATATATATTTTTATCAGATTTTAGTTTGCACCCTGGTCGTTGTTCATGATTATTTCTGTATTCTTTCTGTTATGATTGATTTCTTTTCTATCTTATTATGGGGGAGCTTATTTTTGATCCTAACAACTGGGGAGATATAAGTTTAAGTTTCACATAACATTCTAGTAATTTTGTTTATTAGTGATACATGTATCTATCGTAATTATCTTAAATTTAACCAATTTGCCATACTAAAAAAGGAGAGATTGTTAGCCCAATGATTACATCATATTTTTGAATATAGCTAATTGATTAAGTTTAACATAATGATGTCACTAACAAACTTGCAATCACTATTATATTGCTACTTAAACTTAGCATTGTTCTACTGTTCATTAAATTTATCATACTACTATATTGCTTTGTTCGTCTAACATGTACTTGCAGACAAGCAGTAAGCATGATCAAAATAAGACATATGCAATGAAGAATTAATGATGGGCCAAATACGACGTAATATAAGAAGATATAAGCATTCATATTTCCAGATTTTTTATCTTCGGACAACTGCCGTCAAGGAAAAATGCGTCATTAAAGTGCTCTTAGTTTTATATTTTTTCTCTGTATTTTATCCTTCTTTTATAGGACAAAATGTGCATTGGGTCATGTTGGCACTAGGAAGCCCATACCTCAGCCTAAACCATATTCCTTGTCCATAAAAAGAAACTCGACCTAAATCTAAACTGTTCTGGTAAGAACTTTGTAAGAACTCTGCCCGAACTATGCCATATTTAAATCGCAAGCCAATTGAACCAAAATCTGACCCAAACTATTCTGGAATTGAGGTACAAGAACTCGGTGCAAGTTTGTCCCAAACTTGGTCCCCCTAAACTACCTCCTAGTCAGAATGAAATACCTATTCTCTTGTAACCAACGGTTCAAAATTTGAACGTTAAGGCATCCAAGTTTTGCCCAAACTCTGCCTTAGATGCTATAAATATGCATTAAATTATCCATTGTTATTTACCAATTTATTCTATCTTCACTTTCCTATCTAGCTGAGCTATAAACCTTCTCCATTCCCAATATCAGCTCCTAAACTTCTAGTGCCAACGCGGTTCCAATTTTAGAAGTTTGATCGAGTTATAAAGCTTAGATTTTAAAGTGTTGTCTCTACACTTGTTGTTGTGAAGTCGCGAGTCCTTCGTATAAAAGCTCATGGTTGAAGTCGTCGTGCCCTTCGGATAAAAGCATGAGGTTGTAAGAAGTCAAATGTCCTTCGGATGAAAGCACGTGGTGTAACTGCTATTTCAAATAGTGGATTCAATATTGGGTTGAGTACTCGAGACTGGACTAGTCTTCTCAGAGGAAAACCAATATAAACCTTGGTGTTTGCGTTTTCTCTTCTGAACTTATTTACTTTATGCATTTATTTTTATACTGTCTGCTTCATATTTGTTTGATTACTGCCAAAAATATTTTTTAAGTAATGATTATTATTCTACTGCACACACTCACTCTATTCACCCCCTCTAGAGGTGGTTAACGTTCTAAGAATTTAAATTCAATATCGGGTTGAGTACTCGAGACTGGACTAGTCCTCTCAGAGAAAAACTAGTATAAACCTCAGTGTTTGTGTTTGCTTTTCTCTACTCATTTACTTTACACATTTAAATTGTTATCATCTGCCTAGTACTTTTGACCTATGATACTACACATATTATTTAGTGGTGATTTTTATTCCACTGCATATACGCACTCTATTCACCCCTAGAGGAGTTCAACGTTCCTACAATTTGTATCAAATCATGACTAGTTGCTTTGAAACCTCCAGAGGGGAGGGGGGTGAATATAGTGTGTGTGCGCAGCAGAATAAAAAATCACCACTTAAAAATATTTGTATGACAGTAGTCAAACTAAAATGAAACAAACAGTATATAAGTAAATACGTAAAGTAAATGAGTAGAGAAGAGCAAACGCAAACACCAAGGTTTACATTGGTTTTCCTCTAAGAGGACTAGTCTAGTCTCGAGTACTCCTGTTCGATGTTAAATCCACTATTTGAATAGAGATTATACCGTATGCTTTACTCTGAAGGACACGCCAACTTCTACACCGTTGTTTTTTTTTATTCGAAGCCCACGATCAAACTTCAACTCTATCTAAAAAGCTTTTATACTCCAAGCTTGTACAACTCGAATACTCCTAATCAGAAACCATCGGCACTTAGAAAAATAGGTGTTGTCATAGAAATTTAAAGATTGAAAAGCTCTTTGTAATAGGAAGCTTAAAATGAATAGAGAAGATGAAGAATGAGATGAGTGAGGAAAATGAAAAACTTTTCTCTATTTATAGGTATTTTTGAACAAGAGTTCGGGGAGAACTCGGCAAGGAAAACGTTTATATGTTTGGAGCAACCACTATCGAGAATCCATTTGCTTCTAGTAGGAGGAGGAAGGTCCACCTACAACACAAGTTGAAGATATAACCTTTGGTACCCACTTTCTTGAGGGTCCGAATATGTTAATTTTAGGAACCCAAACATATATATATATATATATATATATATATATATATATATATATATATATATATATATATATACTAGTCATAACCCGTGCCCATCGGGCATGGTTCATTTAAGGTATTCCCCCTCAAAATCTTGGACCCCCAATTTTAAACGAACAATAATAATTATGAGACCCCCATCAAAATATTAAATCCCAACCACTGCTGGATGTGAATTTTCTTTGGATTCTCCATAAAATCCCACTCTCAATAATGCTCATCCACAACCATTATGAGTGCAAACCCCACTCTTTGGATTCCCCATAAAATTCCACTCTCAATAATGCTCATTCCCCATAAAACCCCACTCTCAATAATGCTCATCCACAACCATTATGAGTGCAAACCCCACTATTTGGATTCCCCAAAAATCTCACAACCGTTGATTCACCAAGATTAAATCCCAGCCACTCTTTATCTTGGCACAGTCAGCCTTAGGTTTCAAAAACCTTTGTGTTTTGTATAATATATATATATATATATGGACACTTGCGCCGGATTCCAAAAAGGTAATGTTAGTTGATCTTGTTTCTCAAAGGCTGTATCTGACCAAGTTATACTTGCAAGTTGCAACATGTGGTCCATCAGGACCTAAAGATATGCGACCAGGACCTATGTTGATGTGTTCACATACTTGTTTGCTGGAATTTTATTAGGAAGAATAATTATAGCGGAGACCATTCTTCAGTTCGTATACTACCATGAAGATATGCGACCATCCTAATAAGATATGCGACCATTTTTTTTCTTTAAATCCGGCGTTACTATCACTGGCGCCATGCATATCTTTTATTTTATTTTTTGGGTTTGTGCGCCAGTCCACTGGTGCCAAAAAATTTAATGCGTCTTTTCCACTGGCGTTGAACATTTTTTAAAATTATTTGGCATCAGAGTCAAATGGCGCCAATGTCACTGATGCCAAATAATTTTTTTTTTATGTTTGATATTTTTTGTTAATTTTCGCAAACATTTTTTCGTAATTTTTTCCAAAAAATCAACAGGAAAAAAAAGAACCAACTTTGACGCAAAAGAACCCACTCCGGAAGACTACTACTATAGTTCCCACATCAAAAACTTCAGGGGGGGCTTAAAATATCTTGGCCGAGTAATTGGGTGCTTAATCTGATCAATCACGTTGAGGGCTATCCAAAAAATTCAAACTGGAAGTACAATTGCAATTCATCGAGGGAGTAATCTGATTAATCAGTAGTCAAAAATCAGCCTAATGTAATATTGATCCAAAATAGAACTGAAATGGCTCAAACATATGAGAAGAACAACAATAAGAGGAAGAACAAACTATCAGCCACCAATGTAATCCCCTTGGAACTACATGTACCTGTATCAAGAATGTCGCATGATATAGAGCCAGAACCAATAATATACACACAAAAAGTTCCAAACTTTACTTGATTGAACATCTTATAGTATAAAATTCCAGACAACCCACACAAAAAATCAACAGGAAAAAAAAGAACCAACTTTGACGCAAAAGAACCCACTCCGGAAGACTACTACTATAGTTCCAACATCAAAACTTCAGGGGGGGCTTAAATGTAATCCCCTTGGAACTACATGTACCTGTATCAAGAATGTCGCATGATATAGAGCCAGAACCAATAATGTACACCCAAAAAGTTCCAAACTTTACTTGATTGAGCATCTTATAGTATAAAATTCCAGACAACCCACACAAAAAATCATTCTAAATTTCTCCATCCGCTTCCAAAAGTGCTGATTCTCCTTTCCAAGCCCAATTTCCTAAGTTAATAGAAAACACATCAGTACCCCTTTTTGGTAGATATTTTGTTGTAACATAAAGTAAAGCTACAAAGGTTTATACAACTCACTATTTTGGCCATGGTAATGCTTCCGCAGAAAACATCTTATTCATCACATAATAAAAAGATCGAGTCTTAATCGGAATCCATAAAGAAGTGCCATTTGGATGAGCAACAACCTAAATACTTGAAAAACACAAAATTGTTAATGTGACTCACCATTTTTATTTGATAATATTGAAAATATAAAGTAAAAAACTTATTTACCTTATTAAGTGGAAGCGTCGATGTTCGAGATTTGAGTACCCAATCACGCTCAGTGAGAAAAATCATCCAATGATGGCGATCAAGCCCCGTCACATTTGCATATACCATTCTGTTTTCAACTATCTGAAAATAATAATTATAAAATAGTTACTAATATAAGCACTCTTATTAAGAAAATGATCACCTCTAATGGCATGCATACCTTGTCACCCAAAAGTCTCGTATAAGGACGAAACTTGACAGATCTATTAATGTTTCGAAGTAAGTTAACCTATAATTAAAAAAATAATAAAAAAACAAATGAGATCAAATATAGTATAGTATAAAGTACGTTTAGCAACTTACAATTTCACGCAGATAAGCATCATTTTTAGCATTCTTCTGCATAAAAAGTAAACCAATATTTTAGCAAACTAAAGTTAAAATTTCACTTAAAATTCACAGCTGTTAATAAATTTCTTACATTGCCATAAATAGTCAGGCTTGTCCACATCTTGTAGCCCTTCATTAAAAATAATACAAATCATTAAGTTGAAACATGTATCAAGTATAACAAACTGCAAAATGTCAACTATTATAGGAATAAAATAAATAAAACTATGTTTACTTACATAAAATAGTCATCAATGAGATTCATAGCAAAATTTTTGGATAGACGATGTTTAATGTGTCATTTGAATTAGTCTGCAAGAGAACACTAACACGATCGAAAGATGTGCACCTTGAAAGTGCCACATAAAGATGTCCATGGCTAAAAACTGGGTTACGCAAGTCAACTCCTATATACTTTACAGATTGCCCTTGAGATTTATTAATTGTCATTGCATAAGTTACACGAAATGGAAACTGCCGTCTTGTCATATGAAAAGGCAACTTTGAAGCTGATGGTGATAAAGATATTCTTGGAATAAATACAAAACTGCCAGCTTTATCACCATTCAAAATTTGAGCTTCAATCACACGGGAAGCACATCTGACAACCATCAAGCGAGTGCCATTGCAGAGGCCATCTTTAGGTTAGTAGATTAGTATGGGTTAAGGTACTGAATCATTATCTAAATAAATTTTCTTGGTAATACCACTGATTCAGTTCTCTGTAGACTGAATCCTTGTCTCAATAAAATTCTTGCACTGTAATACCATTGTGTCAATAGATTAAAAGATATCCTTTCAAGAAACCCCTATAACCCCTATATTTCAAGAAAATAATGAAGCCCTAATTGTATTGTATTGTATTGTATTGCAAATATCCAACGTTTGCTCGGGAAAGAACTATTTACAACATCTAAATAAAAAAGGATTGCCAGATAACCTAACAACTTAAAAAAAAATTCAAAATTTTTACCGTTACGTTTTTTAAAGTAATTCCACATTTTGTAAGTTTACATAAAAAAAACTCATAGACTACAAATACTTTATTTCGTTCAATCGGCATCAATTACAAAACAATTCGTTATTGGAAAAAAAAAACAATTACAACTTTTTAAGAATTGCCAGATAACATAACCAATAAAAATAAATCGGTCATAGATCCCAGAGTAATAGTAGTTAAATCAGACAAAAATAATTTATAAAAAGTAATTAAAAGATATTCTTTCAAGAAACCCCTATATTTCAAGAATTGTTCAATAATGGCATTGATTACAAAACCCTAATGGCAAGGTCTCACATTTTAAATCAATCATGTCTCGTTCGGAAGAAGAAAAAATTACAACTTAATAACTTAACCAAAAAAACAATCCAAACATTCAAAAGTAAGTTTTTAAACCAAATTCCACATTATATAAATTAATGTCAGAAAAAACTAATACGCTACAAATTATTTGTTCAATCATCGCAAAACCCTAATTCCAAGTCTCAAATTCGTTCAATCGTGGGATCATTCATAAACCCTAATAGAAACATCCAATTTTCTCCATTAAAGTAACAGTAGTTCAATCAGGGCAAAAGTAATTTACTAATTAAAGATATTCTTGCAAGAAAACCCAAAAAAGAAAATTACACTATTTATGGATTTAAATCCCAACCATCAAAATCTAGCAGGGGTTCAGTTCCTAACCGAGGCAGCCTGTGCGATTGATTGAGGAAGCACCATCAGGTCATATTGAAGGTGTTGGCTAGCAGGGGTTCAGTTCCTAACCTAGCAGCTTGTGTGCTTGATTGAGGAAGCATCATCAGGTCATATTGAAGGTGGAACCAAAGTGCAGAGGGTCCTTTAGAAAATGTTCATATCCATCCAAATGGTTTTACATTTGAATGGGAAAAAAAAATGATTTTTAATGTTTGAGAAGAAGAGCTCAAACATGGGTACAGACGTTGAAATCCTTATACTATGCCACATCCTACAGTGATCTATTTGTATTTCACCTTTTGTATCATTAGCACAAAGCAAGAGTCAAGACAGGGAACACTTATGAAGCAACCAAGAAGCTTACCCTTCGCTGATCAAATTCCAAGCAAGATTCAACAGAACAGTTTGTGAAAGTCCTAATTTCTTGAGAACTGAAGTAAGTGGAACATATGGGTGTTGCACTTCAAGTTCAAAATCAAGGGTTGTCAATATCATTTGTTCAGCCTCAGTAACTCGCTCACGGTATTGTTCAAACCAATCTTACAACTTAATAACTTAACCAAAAAAACAATCCAAACATTCAAAAGTAAGTTTTTAAACCAAATTCCACATTATGTAAATTAATGTCAGAAAAAACTAATACGCTACAAATTATTTGTTCAATCATCGCAAAACCCTAATTCCAAGTCTCAAATTCGTTCAATCGTGGGATCATTCATAAACCCTAATAGAAACATCCAATTTTCTCCATTAAAGTAACTCTAAACTCTCTAATGCCAAACATCTTCATGCCTTCCAATCAATCATTGAAGTTGACAAATATCAACATATAAAGTAACACTACGAAAAAAGGGACGATTCTTTTCTAGAGTCATTGCTGTTTTGAGAATGTTCAGAGGTACAGGAAAAAAAAGTTGATTGTACTACTATAATTTGAAACTGCACTGTACATTTTATAGGATTTGGTGGTGTAAATTCATAGTGTTAGTTTCATTTTTTTTTCATTTGTTGTCAGTCTTATTATTGTACTGTTGTATGTCATTGTACCAATAAAACTATAGATAATCTAATTACACTTGAATTTGTTCAGGTGTTAACTTTGTTACATAATTTGCTGTTTTATCATGAATCAATTGGCATAGACATATTAAGGAAAGAAGAAAAAAAACTAATGGTTTTTTAATTGGCTATAGAATTTGGAGGAAATTATTACAGTTATGAAATTATGAATTAATTTGGCTATAGATATAAACAGAGTAAAGCACAGATATTTAAAGGTTTTGCACACAACTAAGTGCATATGATAATAACCTCAAATATTTATTTTATTCTCAGGTCAAGTTGTTAAAGAAAAAATGGTAAACAATCAAGTAAATAACTGAAGATTTGATTATAGCATGACTGTGACATTTCATATTGACACTGATTTATTAACAGTGTCTGCTCTTGATAGATCTAGGCATCCCATACATTTACTAACATCCTTTAGTTTCAGTTGACCCTCGAAATAGTGCATGCTCTATTGGATCTCATTTTCAAATTGAACAAAATTATATAACTATTAGCACCTGGAAGTTGGTTAATTATGCCATATGTCAAACATTTCCATTCCCAATTAAACGGTTGGTTAATTATAATCTTTTATGCCATATATCAAACATTTCCATTCCCAATTAACGGTTGGAGGTTGTTGAACAAAATAATTTAAAATCCAAAATTGAACAAATTGAACAAAATTATTTAAGTCATAATTTCCAAATGAATGAAAGTTACCAATTGCTCGAGTTTGGTTGTTGAAATTGTTGGACAACTTGAACTTCTCCCACGTTGAGTCCTAGGATTCTTGGCACAGTCAGCCCTAGGATTCAAAAACCTTTGCGTTTTGTATAATAGATGGGAAACATCAATCGTTGAGTGTTTGTTTAAATGGAAATATACATTTTCTCAACTCTAAATGCACAACAAATCTAAAATCTGATCAGAAGATATAACTAAATAATAGAATTATATGTTACTTGCAATTGTTTGCTTATCATAATCCGTTCTATTTGCAGGATGCCAGAAAAGGCCCAATTGACAATATTCTATGGTGGCAAGGTGTTGGTGTTTGATAATTTTTCATCTGATAAGGCTAGTGATCTAATAAGGTGTTCTATTTGCAGGAAGAAACACTCATTTCTTCTGGGTTTAAAATGTCTATCGGTTCTACCCTTAAGGTTTTATGGCTCTCCCAGTAGTTGTTTTAATATGTTCTGTTCAACATGTCTTGATCAAATTTCAGTTGGATATAACTTTAGTAAAATATTAAATTAAAATGAAACAGACCTACAAACAGAATTCAGAATTGTATCACATATATACATCCAATCCAATGATCCAAAATATCGGATTGCTAGAAATCTATTCATAAAACATTCATGTCATATGTCAAGGCTTAGTAGGTGATATCAGTTGATAATGATAGAGACAAATTTGTGTGAGACAATTACACAAACACATATTAGGCTTAGGCCTAAACATTTCATTTTCAAATTGAACAAAATTATATAACTATTAGCATCTAGAAGTTGGTTAATTATAATCTTTTATGCCATATGTCAAACATTTCCATTCCCAATTAAACGGTTGGAGGTTGTTGAACAAAATAATTTAAAATCCGAAATTGAACAAATTGAACAAAATTATTTAAGTCATAATTTCCAAATGAATGAAAGTTACCAATTGCTCGACACTGCAATTGCAGCAAAACCAAAGACCTTATCCTTAAAATTTTCTGAATCATTTCCTACCATCCATAATATACGATATTCGAAAAAATGCTTTATTCTATTTTTTTTGTGTTTGATTTTGCCAGAGCGCAAAGTACTACTTGAATTCATATTTCCTTATTGCAGTTTAATTTTATCAAAGGCATAGAGTAACAATTTCCACATCTATTACTTTCCTTGGAGGTTCAGTATAAAAATGACCTTTAAGAGAGAACATAGAGATCCAAAGCTCTCCTAGTAATAACACAGGCATTTAAACTAAGAAGAGTGCTCTCTATGGTTCGTCCATTGACAGTAGTCAAACTAAAATGAAACAAACAGTA
>JANAVB010016197.1:33644483-33814483 GCA_029216955.1 Iris pallida | reverse complement strand
ATTCTTTGGACCGCATGAGACTCCCTCTGTTTTGAGCTGCATGGACTTTCTTGTTCTTTTCCATGCTTTTACAAGACCCCCTTTAAAGTTTTCAATTTGTAAAATTGAAATACTTTGAATAAGAAGCATGGCTATGTCCACCTAAGCTCTTCTGGCCGCATAGGATGTTCTGGCCGCATGGACTTCCTAGCTGTATAGACTTTCTAGCCGCATGGACTGTCTGGCCGCATGGTCTTCCGAACCGCATGGACTATTCTGGCCGCATGAACTTCCTAGCCGCATGGACTTCTTAGCCGCATGGACTATTCTGACCGCATGTTGTCCTTTCTACTACGTATGCGTCTCATTTAATGGCCCTTGATTTGTTTTGGATTTAAAGCCGCCTTTTGGGGTAGGATCCCAAGGGTCAGTTTTAAATATTCAGATTTGCCTCGATGACCGAAGAGTCGATTTTGTTCTTTAGGCGGCACACAGATCGAAGCGTCCATCGGTTTATGAGCCCCTTGTCTGTCTATAAATAAGAGTAACTTTTAGAGAAAAACTCTTTAGTTTCTTCTTTTATTCGAACCTCTCTTGCCCTAGCTGCCGTCTTCTTCCTCTTTGCTCATTAATGGCTCCCAAGATTTCCAAGGCTTCCTCTGCTGCGACGAAGGGCAAAAGAGCGGCCTCTTCGTCGACTGCGGCGCCTACGGTTCATCCCGACGTTCACTCCACCATTGAGGGTAAGGATATTTGGGAGAAGTTATATGAACTCGAAATCCTAACCGTCCGGGCTACGTCTCATGTTTTTTATGCACGAGCCTTATTCGTCTCTATTCATTGGGATGAATCCACATAACGTGTTGTATGTGCCGCATGTGCATCTCATGCCTGAGCCGCATGGGTGTATCCTTCATGTTCGAGCCGCATGAGGGTCGTTCTGTGGCCGCATAAGCACTTCGCAGAACTGGACCGCATGAAATTCTAACAGACAGGACCGCATAAGCTTCCTTGAACTGTACTGCATGAGGCCCCATCAAATCAGAACCGCATAAGCTCATGCTAAACAGAGCCGCATAAGCTTACGCTAATCAGTGCCGCATAAGCTCATGTTCGAACGGAGCCGCATAAGCTCTTTTAAACAGAACCGTATAAGCTTACGCTAAACAGAGCCGCATAAGCTCGTGTTTACATAAAGCCGCATAAGTTCATCTGAAATGGGCCGCATGGGACCCCCACCAAATCAGAGCCACATAAGCTCATATGGATTAGGTCGCATAAGCCTAAAAACACTAAGTGGCTTTGTTTAGCCATCTTTTAACATTGTTTCTTTTGTCTTTCTCTAGTGAATCTGCCAGTCAATCCAGCGGGAGAACCCCTGGTGGGTTCGGCCCAATCTGCTGTGGGTGTGCGATTCGACCACTTAGTCCAATATATGGCAAATTAGCTTCCCACATACGAGCCTATGGAGAGGCTGAATGCTATCAGGAACCAGCCCTTCTACTTTCTCTGTGCTATGATGAACTTGGGGCAATTGGAGGGAAAATACCTGAAGCCGGCGTTCCTCTTTGGGGATGCCTTTACTGTGAAGAACCCCCGAGTGCTGGATATATTCGAGAGCTGGGACTTTACTCTTGACGGGATGGCGATCCATATCCCTCCGATGGAGCGTCATTTTCCTCTGTCATGGTTCAACATGTTACCGATGGACAGAAAGATGGTAGACTCCTTGACTCCAAGCAGGTCGGGGATGATTGTGGGTAACATCCATTATAACAGGAATTTGGGGTCAGCGTATGCGGGAAGGGAACCGGTCAGTCGGTACGTGATGGGACTGGCTCCGGGTACCTTCATAAACGTATCGGGTCCCAATTTTACGTTCTTTCAAGCTGACACCTTCTTGAACCAGCTTGCTCTGAAGGGGTCCTATCCCGTCGGCCGGTTGGCGCTGCTGAACTGGATAAACCCTATCCCTGCATGGGCCAACTTGACTACATAGATTCTACGGAAGTATGAGACACCCCTGTGTGAGATCGGCCTCTACCACGCCATTCGGGGCACCTATCATGGTCTACCCATAAATAAGCCGTTGTTCATGGCTCTTCTGGAGATGTACAACCGGCGGACGGGAACCTTCTTCACGCCTGGAGGGGAGTTGGGACTCGCTCTCTACGAGATGTACGTCATTTCCAAGCTGCCCTGGGGGGATGAAGTCTTTGAAGTGTACACCCCTACGAACGAAGAGTTCGAGGATTTGGATCGGCAATTCTCGGGCTTTGTTGCTGTATACCAAAAATTGTTATGTCACCACAGTACCTGCCACCAGGCGTCCATCAAGAAAGATGGTAGCTCAGAAGGGAGCATTCCTTATACCACGTCCTGGGTCTCATACCTTTTTACACTAGGTGGCTCAGGCCGGGTTTCTTCCCGAGATCCTCAAACCCAGGAGGAGGTACAAAAACTGGCATCGAGTGCCAAGAGATCGAGGGCCACGGGCGACACATTTGGGAGTCAAACTAACTCCTTTAGTTATTTTTATCATGGTACTCAGCGGTTGTCAGAGAAGGCACTCTTGGCAGGTTTCCTGATGGTGTGGCTAGGGAATTGCGTGGTCTCAGGAGGGGCAGTTTCTATTGAGAGGATCAGCCGCCACTTTATCCTCCCTGCCGTAAAGCTGGTCTTTGGAGCCAGACTGGCCCTTCTTCCGGCCATGGTGTGCAGCATACACCATGGCCTTCGTGCCTTCTCGTCCAAGGTCATCGCCCGTGACACGGCGATAGATTTTGAGCGCATAGAGCTGCCCTACCATTATCTGATGGGGTGGCTGTTGATGCACTACCGGTCTTTGATGAGGCCTGGAGCAGAAGACGGCGTTACGGCTGATGATGCTTTCATTTTCTAATACCACCATCAGCCCTGGGAGTGCAGCACTATGCCAGCCTGTCGGAGGGCGCTGGCGAGAGTGGACGGATACGACTTTTTTGTGTCTGTTTCTTGTTTTACCGATAAAGAAGTGAGGGGCATACATATTGATGGTACCGGACCTCTTCACCTCTTGCCTGAGAAGATGCTCCTTTGGTTGCGTAATATCCATCCAGCACACCTTGTATACCGTAACCGCAACAATGTCTACCTGGAGCCCTACTTGCCCAGTAGGTTCTCCCCAGTAGGTTCTCCCGCCAGTTCGGGTATAGCCAGCTATTCTTTGACAGTCCAGCTCTTGCCTGGGCTTTGACGGTAGCGTCCTTGACGGAATCAGGGCATGACATTATTATGACGAGGTTCATACCCAAACCAGCTTTTCAGTTCCTGATGCTGAGGCGCCAGGATAGATTTTGTATATGGCGACCCTATACCATGTTATGGCGAGCAAGCCTTCCGTTAATTTTGACCCGAGTACCAGCTTCATTGTGGGTACTGGATTGGCAGAGAAGCCCAAGGGGTCTAAGACGAGAAATAAGAGGGCGAACACGGTTCCTGTGCCTGACTCGGAGTCCACCAATACGGACGAAGAGGATGATGAGCATGATACCGATAACTCTCTTCCTCCTGTGGAAGAGGTGGCGGCAGATCAGCCGCCTGTTGTGCCAGATGAGGTGATGGCAGATCAGCCGCCTGTTGCGCCTGGCCTTTCAAGCAAGCGAGGCATGCGTGAGTCTATTAGCGACAAAACCTTCTCTGTGAAGCGGGCTACGGTAAGACGCCGCATGCTGCTCATTAAGGAGAGAGGCGAAGTTGATGACGCCATTTCGGAGGTGAATTGAATTGCGACCATCTCCTTCTTTAGCTCTTTCTCTTCCTGAACTATGATCTAATCATTTTTTCTCTTCTCTGTAGGCGTCAGAAGAGTCGGACCCTCGAGAACCGGTCGCTATTTCTGAAGTCAATCTGGCCCTGACCACTTTGATTAGTGATATGTGTGCCGAGATTATTTCTGTCGGGGTTCTCTCGGCGGCGGCTGAGGGATCTCACGTTGCTGAGGTCTCGACCCAGGGCGATGGTGGCTCCGCTGAACCCGTCCCCGAGACTGCTGAATTTCAGCAGGGTGATGCTGATCCAGTCGTATCTCCTTCCGGGGCGGCTGGGGCAGAGGAACCAGCTGAATTTGCCTTGGAGGTCGCTTGTGAGGGGACTATGGTGGCTGTGAGCGAACCTCAGCCTCCATAACCCTCTTCTGGTAATATAAGCCAAATCTTGACTAGTGAGGAGGCTCATTTGCTCTATCATCACATCCTTCGGGTTAGGCTGATTGATGGTTGCTCTGGACATACAGGTCCTGCCTTTTCACTACCACTGACGGACATTGTCAGGGTAGGCTCTGCCAGCGGGGATCTGGTGGAAGGGAGTGTGCCCCTCCCCTTCCGACTTATATTGAGGGGCCTTCCGCTGGATCGAGTTCGGGAGATCAGATGGCGACACAGCCGGGCCAGGGAGCAATGGTCCCTGCGTCCTCCTCTGCTCATGTGGCTTCGTGGGTCGACCTTTCCGCCTTGCCGAGTATCCATGTTCTTCGGGCCACGGAGGAGGAGTTAGCTGCTATCCACGCGTCTTTTCGCTCAGAATTTGTTTCTCTGGTAGCAGAGGTGGCAAGTTCTGGCGCGTTTTCTTCGGCACTGCCAGCTACACTTCCTTTAACGCCGTCCTCTACGGAAGTTCTGGATGAAGCGTCACACGATGTGGTTGACAATTTCTACCGCCATCTGAAGAGAGGGGTCGAAGCTGCTGTAGAGCGGGGGACCCCCTTTGCCTTGGACCGACAATGCGCCCATGGCCAAATTGAAATTATTAAAACCCTCCCTAGTGGGGCAGGGATAGCTGCGCTTTTGGAGCCCAAATTGTTAGAGGCTGATCAGCTCGTGGTCCAGTTTCAAGTGCTGCGGCAAGCTGATCTGTCTGCAGCAATAGATCAGGAGTGGGACTTCCTCACCACTGTCCTGGAGAAGGTAAGGGCTGCACGAGATGCGTCTAAGCCGGTTATAATAAAGGACCTCGGCAACCTATCTCTCCATTATGATCAGCTGAGCCGCAGGAGCGAGGATTGCATGGCTCGGGAGGCGGCCGCCTCTCGTAGAATAATTGATACAAGGGAGTAGATCCTCGAGCTCCAGAGGAAGTTGGCTTTCTTGGAATCTGAGCTCGAAGCTTCCCGTGCGGATAAAGAGCTGATCGTTCAGGAGGCCGAAAAAGTCACCCGAGCTTCTGCTGGCCTGGAGCGTGCTCTGAAGAAGCTTGAGGATGGCTGGCGGGCTCATGCGCATCTGGAGGATACAGAGTGGCTGACTCAGGAGGCCGAGCGCCCGGCCAAACAGCGGTTTGAGCGGTCGACTGTCTTGCTGAGGGACCGTCTCATGGAATTATGTATCGCCGAACCATAGTCGGCCTTTTTCTTCTTTTATTTATGTTCTTTTCCTTTTTTGAGAGGAACGTGGTCCCAGAACATATAGTACTTTTGACTTTCAAATAAAAGAGTATGTTTTATTTTACCTTTCATTTGTATTGCTTATTGCGTTTGTGGTGTTGTGGTATTTGCCCTACTGGAGGACTATTTGTGGACTTGTTACCCTTGCTATACCTTGGTTTTAGGTACGGATAACAAGCTCGATGGGGATACTTAGAACAATTCCACGGTAAGATAGCCATGGAAGTTCCTGGTATCGGGAGAAAGAATGCCATGGAGCAGCTGGGCTCCCGAGACATGATGAGAAATGAGACGCATGTACTAGGAAACTTAGTACAACATTTGTGGTCAATCGAGGACATTTGTGGGCCTATTATCCTTGGCGTACTCCGGTTTTGGGTAAAGATAATAGGTCGAGAGAAAACCTACATACTTACTCAGAGGTAATGAGGACGTGGTAAATATGAGGGTTTCTTCAATGGAGCCTTCCTACTCAGAGGTAGTGAGGACGTCGCAGGAGTGGGCTCCATGAAGGGTACATAGAACAACTCAGAGGTAATGAGGACGTGGAAGTTCTACTTGAGGGGTGGTTTATTTTTGATGGATGGGAAACAACTCAGAGGTAACATCGACGTGGTTGTTTCGGGGGATTTGTGGATCTGTTACCCTTTTTATGTACTGAAAGTGCGGGTAGTGGATCATGAGAGAGGAGCTCTTTTTAGGAAGAAAGTTCAGAGGTATGATCATAAGTGACTTACTACCCAAAAGATGCGATATAGATTCATCTGGAGTGACCAGAGTGTGAGTTCAGCAGTACCTGTGGGTACATAACTCGATAATCTAGAAAATTTGGAGTCAGAGTGTGAGTTCAGCGGTACCAAAGGGTACATAACTCAACAATCTGGGAAATTTAGAGGATGTCGTTTTAGACATAATACTTCTTCAGGAACTTGCCATTGATGGGCAACATGAGCAAGTCTCCGTTTTGTTTTGCGAGGCGGTAAGCACCATTGGAGAATACAGCCTCGATGACAAATGGGCCTTCCTACTTTGGCTGGAATTTGCCGACAGTTTTATGAGTCACAACCATCAGCCTCCGAACTGCCATAACGAGATCACCTACTTGGAATGTTCTTATTTTAACTTTCTTGTTGAAGGCTCCGGAGATACGTGCTTGGTACAGCTCAATTCGTTGTTGAGCTAACAGGCGCTTCTCATCTAGGGCCTCCAACTCTTATAACCGGCGATGATGATTATCATCTGTTGTCAGTCGATAGGTAAGGGCGATACGGAGCGAGGGGATTTGAGTCTCCAGTAGGAGAACTGCCTCACTTCTATATACCAGAGAGAATGGTGTGTTCCCAGTGGCCGTCCGTACTGTAGTACGGTATGCCCATAAGCATTCGCCAAGCTTCTCATTCCAGTCGTGTTTATTGGAAGACACAAACTTCTTGAGCAGCTTGATTATAGTTTTATTGAATGCCTCTACCAACCCATTCGCTACCCGATTGTACGGCGTTGAAGAAACATTCTGGATTCGGTGTTTGTCGCAGAATCGATAGAAGGCGTGGCTTGCGAACTGCGGACCATTATCGTGGATTATCCTTCGGGGCAGTCCAAAGTGATAGATGACGTGATGCTTGAGGAAGCTGATTACGTTTGAAGTCTTCACTTCTGCCAGTGGAATAGCCTCTGCCCATTTGGAGAAGTAATCTGTGATTGCGAGTGTTTGCAAAAACAAAAGTATGAAACTTTATTGATACAAACTTTGTAAAGATTACAAAAATTCTGGGAAAGGTACAACTGTAGGAATCCAATCTAGAAGACGATTGCTTTATCCCTTGGATGATGTGAACTGTGAAGACGGTAGCCTCGGAAGTTGACTTGAAGGCAAAAGCCTCGGAGAATTGAAGGCAAAAGCCTCGGAAGAATGCAGCAGCACTTGGGCAAGAACTCCTGAACTCTTTGATAATTCTGAACTTTTTTATGTCTGATCTCCTTGAATGAAGACTTGAAACTCTATTTATAGAGTTCTGGAAATAACTAACTTTTAGTTATTGTGGACTGCGTACGCTAGATTGCACATGAATTGGATTGCACAACTGTGGACTGCGCAGGCAGTTGTTGGATCGTGGTTCAACTGTCTTGGACACATGGCATCTTTTGATTAAAATACGTATGATCGTACATAGACAGTTGTCGCATAATGAGCAATTGATGGCATGAATGCCACGTGTACTTCATCAGTTATATTGATGGAATGCGCAATCTGAATTGCGCTGACTTTAGATTGCGCAAGAATGGATTGCGCAACAGAGTGGTTGGCCGATTGCGCTGCCAGCTGTCCTCGAGCGCCGTACTGCACGATAAAGAAACAATCGTCTCGTTCTTCGTGCTGTCAGCTGTCAGAATATTTGATTGTGTCAGGTCATGATGACTTTTGCCACGTCAGCCTGCGCTTGAGAGTGTGCGCAGTCTAGTGTGCGCAATCTGATGTCTGTGCAGTTCATTTGAAAGATGCATTTCTCGATCTTCATGACTTTGTTGATGTGTGCAACTTGATTTTTTAGGACCTACAAGACCCCCTTCAAAGTTTTCAAAAGTTGAACTTATTCAAAATTTCGAAATACTTTGAATTTTGAATTTCAATCAAGTTGCGCATGTACTGAGCTGTCTGCGCAATCGGATGGATTCACCCTACTTTTTTGGCGCAGTCTGAGGCAGCCGTTACTCCTTGAAAAACTATAAATAGTTCTCTTCGATATTCATTTCATTCTTTACTTTGCTTTTAAGAGAGAGAAATCCCTGAGCTCATCCGACTTCGACGATCTCATGGCACCAAAGCGATCCTCCACCGCCAACAAGGGCAAGGCCCCCGCCGAGTCTTCAGCTAGGGTTGCGTGACGTCCTTCTCGCCACGAGACAGCGCATCCGGCGTTGCTAGGTAGATAACCCAATCGAAAAACCCTTTTTAGGTTTTTTTTTGACTTTACTGATTTTCAGAATCCAACTCTTTTTAGAGTTGTGATCATACTACGCCACCCTTTTTAGGGTTCTGGTTTGCATGAAACAGTTTATTCTTCATTTTTATAAAGAATAACTTCTTACGCAATCGGTTGAACTGCGCTGGTGAAAGTCAGCGCAGTCTGCTGATTCGCGTAAGATTGCCAGCGCAATCTGATGCTACACAAACTGATGGTTGCATAATCTGCTGGTTGCACAATCTGTTACTTTGCACAATCTGAGGATTGTGCAATCTGATAATAGCATCTTTGATTGTACTTGTGCTGATTTTTTTTGTTTTCTCTGTTTGATGCAGTTAATACCAGAGAAGATCCAGAGTATGAGAACTTTGTAGGGACTCTTTCAGAATCGGAATTCAAGGAGGATCTATCCCATGTGCACTATCCACAGTATGATCTGCCAGCTTCCCGCCAAGCTATCTTGGTAACCCAAGATAATGAAACCCTGTTATGTCTGATGAATGGGCAACCTTTGGAGTCGGCAGATGCCATCATTCATAAGAAGCCCCTATTTCTGTTTGGCGAGGCTTTTGAGAAGAGCTCTCAGCCGAGGCCACGGATAGAAGAACGGATTTTCCAACAGAAAGACAAGACAATCTCGATACCAGACGTCTTCCGCTGCCTCCCCGTATCTCGATATGCTCATGCAAGCTATCCAAGGAAAATGGAATGGAATCTCACACCTTTTCAGGATGCCCGTCCAGGAAAGATTTATGTGAAGAAGTGGCCTAACAAGAAAGACATGTTCTACAGTTCATCGGAACGATACAGTGTCTTGCTCAGAGGTTTAAAGCCCGGTTGTATTCCGCCGGAGAATTCTTCTTTGTTATTGCCCGTGAGAACTCCAATATTCGCGAATGAGTTCGCGAAGGTCGAAGGGAGGTATCCAGAGCAAGACCTCAGATTAACTGGACTAGTGAACCCAGATTATAAGAGATGGAATTGTATAGCAAACTAGATTTTGACTAAGTTTGAAGACAAACTTCAGCACATTAACTTGTATCAAGCAGTGCATGCCACTGTTTACGGTTTCGTCCCCAACTCGCATCTATTTCTGGCTCTAGCAGAGAGATACAATTACAGGACAGGGACTTTTATGACTCCCTGCGGAGAGATCGGGTTTGCCCTTCACGAAATGCAGTACATCTCTTACCTGCCGATAGGGGATGCCCCGTATGAGGAATTTGTCCCAACTAATGATGAGTTGGACAAACTTCGAAAAGAGAACGCAGTCATGGTAGCAGTCTTCGAAGAACTACTGTGTCATTATAAAATTTGCTCTCTGTTTTACCAAAGTGGTACATCTGGTACCTATTATTCATCCAAATGGTTGCCTTATCTGTTCCTCAACCATATTAAAGAAAAGAAGACCAAGGAACATGATAACTGCTATCCCGACTTCTTTAAACCACTGAGCAGCACTGAAGTGGTAAAGTTGATGGAGGAAAGTGGGGACTTGGATGTCAAGATCAAGGACGATCATCAATGTCCTCCTCTAAAGAAAGGAGACACTCTCGAGAGTTATATGAGAGTGGGATATCGATTTATGTCAAAAGAAGCCCAATTAGCAGGATTTCTGACGTACTGGCTCCGTCGATTCGTCGTTCCCGGAGCAAGTGCCGTAGACCGCTTCCATTGCGGTGTTCTTTTTGCTGCCGTTCGATTAGTCTTCGACTACAAGATGGATCTCATATCGGCGATGACTTGTAGATTGAACGCCAGTCTCCGCCTGTACGTCGGATTGATGCTGAAAGCTATGGGCGAGAAAGAGTTTCCTCGGCTAGAATTGCCGTATACTTATCTGTTTGGGTGGTTGCTTCTACACCATCCTACTTTGATGGACCCTGACATGGGACCAGTCAGTGGCAGCTTTTTACGAAGATTCTCCCAAGGTAAGTGGAAATACACTTCCTTGAGAGATTGCAGATATGCTTTGAACCTTGGCAAAGGATGAAACTTCTATTGCACTCATCCTTCCGCCGGATATGAACAGATGCCGACCAACATGATTGACTCAAAGATGCAACCTTTGAGCCGTACAGCTTTTGAGTGGTTGAAAACAATTCGTCCATTCCACTTGGTGTATCGGTTTGAAGAAGAATGCTACTTGGAGCCATATCTTCCCAGCCGGTTTGCTCGGCAGTTTGGATATGACCAATTTCACGTATGTAATGCTATCTCATGCCTACAAGGAAAAGGTTTCTTGATAGATGGAGCCCGAGCTTGGGCTTATTACAACGCTCGAGATACGAAAGCAATGTTCTCGATGCCGGTGAATAGTACTCATGGCCCTGGTATGCTGTTCACATATTCGATGTTTTATACATCATCGAACACTTTTGCCGAGAACTTCAATCTTGTGGATAGCTTCGCGTCTGCAACGAGATTGAAGAAGGAAGGAGTCATCATGTCACTTCCAGGTAATGATGAGGTGCACGAGCCAGTGGATGCACCCTTAGAAGTTTCGAGGGACGTTATGTTCCCTGAAGAGATTAACGCGCCACTGCGCGTTTCTTTGAAGGTTGCTAAATCTCCGTCTAAGAAGAGAAGGAGAGAGGAGCCTTCCGTCCCTGCTGCGAAGAAGAAACTGATCTTGGATCATTCTTCAGAAAAGATTACTACCAGATCTCAATTTCGGCAGCAGGCCGAGACAATTCAGCAGGAAGAAGCTGCCACACCGACCTCTGTTCAAAAACAAGTCGAGACAATAAACGTAGAGAGTCCTGAAAGACCTCTGCATAGAAGGAAAAGGTTGGTCCGCAGAAAAAAATTAACAGTCTCTCCTCCCATACAAGTTTTGTCTTCGATCGTGGTAGATGCTACAGCGGAAATCACCATGTCATCTCCCACTTCTGTTTCTGAGTTTGGGCATAGAACTCCCAGTCCTGAACAGAGAGAAGAGATTGAGCGGAGGGAAGAATTGGACCAAAGAAATGAGGCCGAAGAGCCCAGAGATAATATCGTGGAGGAAGAGCATGATGCTGCACGATCTTCTTCACCTGCTGCGGAGATGACTCAGCCTCCCCTTACACCTAGGACACTCCGCGATGAGGAGGATCATCAAGTGATTGTAGCTTTAAAGGATTACGACTTCGGCCCACTGGAGGATTATGTTAATCAAAATGCTGCAACTGCCAGTGGGAATGCACCAGAGGAAGATAAAAATGAGGAGAGCTCTTCATCTGAAGATATTGACGAAGATATACAAGATCCCGAAAGGGATGATGAAGAGCATATGTCTCCTAATGCTGCCGATGATACCCTAGATCCTGAAAAGGATGTTGAGGTAGAAGCATCTCCCGAGAAAGCAGTAGATGAAGAAGCGGCTCTGGAGGAAACTCCCACCATTGATCCTCAAGGTATAGAATGAAATTAACAATCTTCTTTTAAATAGATTAATAGCTGACATCTTTATTTGTATTCCCTGCAAATCTCGAGACTTCTCCGACACCTCCAACATGTACGAACATAGTGCTTGCGCCGATGATTGCTAGTGTAGTCGTCATTTATCCTGTGGCTCTGAAGCAGGAAGTAGTCAAGCAGTAGCGTCTGAAGCTACTTCTGCTCAGCTAGAGTCTGTTCCTACAGATGATAGGCTCATTGCTGATCCAACCATGGTAAGACTGTTTTCACTTTTGATCTCCTTAGACAATAGCAAACGACAGACAAAATGACAATCTTTACTTTTGCAAAGGAATAACCAGGAGGGGCAACCAGCTCCACTTTGGTTCCCTTATTCAAAGAACCTGCTGTTCAGATACGAGAATTTGAACATCCTGCTGCCTCGTCATCAACAGGAGTAGCTGCGACTCCTGGTGCTCTGGCGATTAATCAGCTTGTCATCCAATCATTCACCAAATGCTTCTTCGAGTCCTTGGGGCCTCTGATCAATAGAATGATGGACAAAGAAGACGCTGAATTTTACATGGTTAGAGGTCCGACCTCTTTCTTGGTGAAGGCCATCCGGGAGCAAGGTGATGAGGCTCAAGCCACTTTCCTTGACCATATAATGAATGAGCTGGAAATCTCTATAAAGAATTATAAAGAACTCAACAAAAGGGAAGTAGAACCCTTAGTTCAGGCAGAATTCGAACAGATGGCTCAGGCAGCTGCAATTAAAAGAGTGAATCTCCAGAACCTCTTGGAGGCCTACTCTACGAAATCTGCTGAGTATAAATCCAAGTTGGAATCAGTGACCTCGACTGCTGAGGGAAAAGAAAGAAGAATTGCTGAGCTGAGAGTGAAGATTGCTCGTCTCCAAGAGGAGCTAGAAAACGAAGTTACTAAGCATCAGATTGCAATCCAACAATTCAGTGCTCTAACTCAGGAAAGGGACGAGTATGTAGCAGCTCGTGATGCTGAAATCACCCGCCGAATGGTGACTATGCCCGCTTTCAATAAAGAATCCAGGATGGAAGAGGCCAGGAGAAGAGTGATGGCTTCTCGCAAAGAACGGCTGTAAGTTCTGAAGCAACAGATTGCTAATCTGAAAATGCCTCCGTCTCAGTAGAAAGAACATCTTGTATCTTTTTGTCTTTTGTAGTACGTTTGTTTTTGTAATGTCTCAAATTTTGATCAATAAAAGACATTTTGTTGTGGCTCTATTATTTCTTGTATATCTTATTCAGATATAAATAATAGAGATAGAAAATATATTCAGAGGTACAGGACATGATATATTTCTATATTTTTGGAAAATAATTATATTCATTATATCTGTTTGTCGAATATTATTATTTCAATTGACAACTTAATCAAAAATGACAAGTTGCTGATGTGAATGAACAAAAATGAATCGTCAAAAAGGTGTGAAAAAAATGAATCGTTAAATGATGAATGGATGAACGACTAAACTGTCGAATGATGATGAACGGATGAACCATCAAATGAATGTGAATGGATAAACCATTGGATGAATGTGATGAACGAAAGAACCGTTAGGTGAATGTGAACGGATGAACCGTCGGGTGAATGTGATGAACGAACGAACCGTCAGGTGAATGTGAACGGATGAACCGTCGGGTGATAATAAATGAACGAGCGAACCGTCGGGTGATAATAAATAAACGGGCGAACCGTCGGATGAATGTGAATGGATAAACCATCGGATGAATATGATGAGCGGACGAACCGTTGGATGAATGTGAACGGATAAACCATCAAATAAATGTGAATGGATGAACCATCAATGTAATGAATAGGCGAACCGTCAAATGATTTGAATGAACGGACGAACCGTCGGATGAATGTGTCGCTTCGTTGTTTGGAGAATCTCTGTCTATAAATAGAACAAAAATCTGACAGGAATGAGCACTTCCACTTTTCAATATAAAGATGTCGTCTAGAGATGCATCCAAGAAGGCTGAACTTGCCCCGAAGGTTGAAGCGGGCGTTAAAGAACGTCCGGCCGAACTGGTCCAGCCAAAGCAGGCAGAAGCAGGCGAAGGTTCGTCTGCATCCAAACCACCGCGAGATATCCTGGACTTCCTGCTTGAATCAGGAATGACTGAAGAAGAAGAGGCCATGAGGATGGCTGCTTGCATGTTCCTCGTGGGTTCCAGCAAGGAGGTTCTCGGCTCTTTTGCTGACCGTGTCTTTGAGAAGGACGGCAGTGGTCCGCGTCCCAATGTCGAGAAGGATGATAGTGATCTCCTTTAATATCATGTACTATCATTCATGATGAAATAAAATTTGAATTTATTTATGAACTTGAACTTGTCTGATGATTTACAAGCATTTATATTTATACATAGTATTTCTTAAGGAATTTGCCATTGATAGGCATCATTGCAATTCGTCCGTCGAGCTCTGAGAGTTGATAGGCTCCATTTGAGAGGACTTCGCTTACAACATAGGGACCTTCCTACTTCGTGTTGAATTTACCTTTACTTATGTGAGTCATAGTCATAGGACGTCTGACTGTTAGAACAAGTTCTCCTTGTTGAAAGGCTATGACTTTAACTTTGCGGTTGAAAGTCTTCGAGATGCGGGCTTGATATAACTCAATATGCTGTTGAGCCATTAATCTCTTTTTGTCGAGTGCCTCCAATTCTTGAAGTCAAAGAAGGTCGTTGTTCTCTGAAGTGAGCTCGTTAGCAATGGCGATCCTTAAGGACGGGATTTGAAGTTCTAAAGGAAGAACAACTTCGCACCCATATACCAAAGAGAAAGGTGCAAAGCCTGTAGGGTTGCAGACCGTAGTTCGATAGGCCCATAGACATTCACCAAGCTTCTCGCTCCAATTCCGTTTGTTAGTGGATACAAACTTCTTGAGGAGCTTAATGATAGTTTTGTTAAAGGCTTCAGCTAAGCCATTAACAGCAGGATTGTAGGCTGTCGAAGCGACATTGTCAATTCGATGATCATCGCAGAATCTGGTGAACTTCTGGCAGATAAATTGAGGTCCGTTGTTATGGATGATCCTTCGAGGTACACGAAATTTGTAGATGACATGGTGTTTGATGAAGTTGATGACGCTGCTGGTTTTGACTTCAGCCAAAGGTATAGCTTCAGCCCATTTGGAGAAGTAGTCGGTTATCGCTAGTATGAACCGATGTCCTCTAGAAGAAGGAGGATTGATGGGTCCTATGACGTCCATGCCCCAAGCTTCGAAAGGCCAGAAAGCAGCAATCGGATGCAAAAATTCTGATGGTTGATGAATGAAATCTGCATGGATTTGACAAGCACGATATTTTCTTGCATATTCAATGGCATCTGATACCATAGAGGGCCAATAGTAACCCATTCGTCTGATGCGATCCTGTAGCTTGGGACCGGGTTGATGTGCTTCGCAGACACCATCGTGAGCCTCACGCAATACTTGCTTTGCTTCATCACCAGCGAGACAGCGCAAGAGAAGACCATCATAAGTCCGCCGATAGAGAGTCTTGGTGGTTTGATTGTAGTAGAATCGGAGAGATCGTCGTCGAATACTAGTAGCCTCCTTAGGATCTTCGAGGAGTATGTCATGAACCACAAAGTCAATAAAAGGAGTTCTCCAGTCTTCATCGATAACATTGACTTCAACAAGATTGTTAAATTCAATATTACGATTGTTTTCAATGCAAAACAACTCTCGATTAGAGATAACCACTACCTGCTGTCTTTTAATAGGGATGGCTAAGACAGCTGCAAGGTTGGCCAAGGCATCTGCTTCGGTATTGCAAGCTCGGCGAACATAATCAATGAATAATGCTTTGAATGATGTAGCCATGTTGATTGCCGCTTCATGATAAGGTACTAGATCTTGAAGGCGAACTTCGTAGGTTCCTCTGACCTGGTTGACAACCAGCTTAGAGTCGCCGTAGACTTCGAGATATTCGACATCCAGTTGCTTGGCTAACTGAAGACCGATGAGTAGAGCATTGTATTCTGCTACATTGTTGGAATATGGTTCATCTAGAGAGTAGGCTCTTTGAATGGCTGATCCGTTTGGAGAAACGAGGACAACTCCGACTCCTGCTAAAATGGCACCATTTGGTCCGATTCTGGATGCACCATCGAAGAATAGACGCCAGGTTGGAAATTCTTCAGAGATCATGTTGACTTCCAATGTCTGGTCTGGAATTTCATCATAAAGCTTGGATGTTTCTGGCACGGGATGAGCCGCCAAGAAATCTGCCAGTGCTCGACCTTTGACAGACTTTTGTGGAACATATACCATGTCATATTGAGCTAGCAGGATGGCCCATGTAGCCAGCCGAGAATTGAGTGTGCTAGGCTTCTTCATGAGTACCCGAAGAGGATTAACTCGGAATATGACATGAATATTTTGGCCAATGATATAATGCCGAGTCTTTTGTATAGCGAACATAAGAGCTAGGCATTCTTTTTCGACCGGACTATAACGGTGTTCAGCACCAATCATAGTACGACTAAGATAATAGATGGCATGTTCATGACCTTCTTTGTTCTTTTGGGCAAGTAAAGAACCTAATGAATGATCCATAGCACGGACATACATTAAGAATGGTATGCCCGAGATTGGCGGCACAAAGACTGGTGGGTTCATGAGATACCGTTTGATGTCGTCGAATACTTTTTGACATTCTTCAGTCCAAATAAAAGATACACCCTTCTTCATTAGTTGAGTGAATGGTCTGCAGCGTCCAGACAAGTTCGAAATGAACCTCCTGATGTACGTAAGACGACCTTGCAATCCTCGTAACTCTTTTAAGTTGCGTGGAGGACGCATCTCTTGAATGGCTTTGATCTTCTCGGGATCCACGTGTATACCCTTAGAGGTAATGACGAAGCCAAAAACTTGCCACTAGAGACACCCAAGAATGACTTGGTGGGATTCATTTTGAGTTGATGTTGGCGCATGAGATTGAAGATAGTTCTCAAGTCTTGAATATGATCTTCCTTTAGACGACTTTTGACGGCGATATCGTCAACATAGCATTCGACAGTTTTGCAAAGATGATCTCAAAAAATGGTACTCATGGCTCGTTGGTAGGTTACACCAGCGTTCTTAAGACCAAATGGCATCACAGTATAGTAGTAGACTCCACGAGGAGTACGAAAAGAACTATGTTTTTCATCTTCAGGATTCATCCGAATTTGATTATATTCGGAGAATCCATCCATAAAGGATATTCGCTCGAACCCACAGGTATTGTCAATCATGACATCCGTGATAGGGAGAGGAAATTTGTGTTTTGGACATGCTTTATTAAGATCCCGAAAGTCGATACAGATTCGAACTTTGCCTGTTTTCTTCAGAACTGGGACGACATGGGCTACCCAATCAGGATGCTGTTCTTCTCGGATAAAGCCACAAGCGATGAGTTTCTTGACTTCATCATCGATCGCGTCCATCATTTCTGGTTTGAAGCACCGCTGTTGCTGCTTGACTGGTTTTGTATTTGGTTAAATGTTCAGTTTGTGAGTAGCAACTTTAGGGTCTAGACCGGGCATGTCTTCATAGCTCCAGGCAAAGACATCAATATATTCTTTAATAAGAATAATCAACTCTTGTTTATCTGCTTCTGGAAGATTCGTGCTAATGAACAATGGACGAAGTGACCCGTTCTCTCCTACATCAATTTGAACCAATTGATCTTCAGTATGAGGTTCTCGCTGTTCGAATCGGAGTTCCCATTGATCATCCATTCGTTGAGCCCAAGGATCTTTTTCAGGATTTTCTTTAATGTCCTCGTCACAGCCTTCTGGAAGTTCAGCAGAGACCATGTTGGAAGATACGACCAGCCGATGAACATCACCAATGCTGGTGTCAGAATCCCATGATCTGGAATCAGAAGAGTTAGAGCGCTCTTCACTATCAGAGTCAGAGACTGCTGGGGATAACATCGGAGGAGAAGCATATTCGAGACCTTTTTTGGTCCTGCTGTAATACATATCTGACTTCCCTTTCGGAACAGTCGCACGGACTGGAGTTCGTCTTCCTTTGCCGTAATTGAGGCCACTTTTGAAGTCATAACCATCTTTCGGATGATGTCTTTTGATTGTTGACTGTAACGACGGAGTTGAAGATGTCCTATATCGTTACTCTTACTTTCATCAGTATAGCTGAATTTTTGTTCCGGTCCTTTACTAAAAAGTATTGGACTTTCACCTTTCTTTCGAGAAGGGACAATACGGTAAGAATCATCTGGATCTTCAAATGAGACTTCTGTTTGAAGAGATTGTACAACTCCTATTGTAAATGATTGAAAGCTATCTAACATATCCAAATAGCATTTAGTATGATAAATGACTTCGGTATACTGGAAAGTAGATACTTTTTCATTGATCTGTACATTCATATTTACAGCAGAACCTTTAGCCTTAGCAGGCTTGGTCAGATTAATTACAAAAGGGGGAGAAGAAGAATGTGGAGGAGGATTGGCCTTGTTACGACGGAGATCAATAACAAGCGGCTCAGAGGAGGTGAGCTCCTTTTTGTCCTTGTTATGAGTTAGATCAATAACAAGTGGCTCAGAAGAAGTGAGCTGCTTTTTGTCCATGTTACGACGTAAGTCGATAACAAGTGGCTCAGAAGAGGTGAGCTCCCTATAGCTATCATCCGTCAACTGCTTTTGGACTGGCAAGTGAATAGCCAATGGCTTAGACGACTGAGGATGAGAGACTCGCCCTTTAACAGGTATGATAAGGGTGTCTTTAGGCACTGCTTCTTGCTCTTCTTCAGTATCCAGAGACAACACCACCTTCATGAATTCATCCTTATACATACGAGCATCGTTGCTGTATGCTTCAACGCCTTTAAAAGGATAGAGATCAGTGACCTCCTTTTGCACGTCTCCATTGTCATCAACGTATTTAAAACATTGATGGAGAGTTAAAGGAACAATATTGTGCTCATGCAGAAATGGTCTTTCCAATAAAGCATTGTAAGAACAACCATGATTGTCAATGATATAGAAGGTCACCTTTGTACGAAGATTGCCTACTTGAAGTTTTAGGCGAATCTTGCCCAAAGGCTCGCTTCTTCCCTGATTGAACCCGAGGATGGTGGTGATTGTACTGGAGAGACTATGCAATGGGATCTTTAGCGCATCCAACATTGTCTTTGGCATGATGCTAAGAGCAGACCCTGGATCTATAAGGATACGATCGACTTTCATCGAGTCGACATACCCTGTATAGTAGAGAGGACGATCATGTCTGTTATCTTCCATCAGCATGTCATCTTATGTGAAAGTTATGTTTGGAATCAATTTTAGAACACTATGACAATGGAGACAAGAAACTGGCTCTGTTGTAGGCTTCTTCAGAAGGGCTAGACAAGTTTTAGCTTGCATAAGAGCCTCACTCAGAGTTTTCTGGGTCTCTTTGGAGAGACGCAAGAGTTCAAAGATTGATAGCCGGGCCGGTGTATTGGCTATTTGGGCCAAAATATCGAAGTTGTAAGGCTTCTCAAGTCCTGTGGGAGATGACTTCTTTAAGTGCTTATCAAAGCGGACTTGTTGTTTGCCTTTGTCAGCTGTCGGCTTGGGAGGAATAGGTACTATAACGGGTGAAGGTGCAGAAGGAATATCTTCAGTAGAAGCAGGCTGCACTGGAGCAGGTTCGAAAGAAGAAGCAGGATTCTCTTGAGTTTCAGGGTAATCCTTCAGATAGGCTTTTCCTGATCTGGTGCCCAACAAGATTTCTTCGTCAACTATGGGGTCAAAAGACACCATGTTGCAAGTCTTCATCTTGCCCTTGGAGCGGTCTTTCTCCTTGGATGAAGAGGGCACTTCGAACTCCGAAGCAAGATCGGGATGAATCTACATAATCTCGCTATTGTCAAGAGATAAGGGAATGAGACCTTCATTTGGTGGAGGAGGAAGATTCTCGATCTCAAGAGTAGCTTTGGGGATAGGAATGATGCCATGTTGCACCATCTGCGGAGGAAAATCACCGAACTGGACTGAAACCATGTTTGCAGTAACAGTCTTTTCATCTTGCTGTAGAGTGACAACACCAACATTGACCAGCTCTTGTATCTTGCCTTTGAGCACATAACATGCTCGAGTAGGATGCCCAATGAACCTGTGGTAGACACAATATTTGGGATGATCTGTCTTACCGACTTCATCAGGTTTCTTTGGATCTGGGAGTTGGATCTTGTTGCTTTTAATTAAGCAATCAAAGATGCTAGCAGTGTCATTTTCGTCGAAAGAATATTCTACTTTCGGACGAGGTTCCCTCGGTTGAGGTACAGATGGAGTAGAAGTGGACGTAGGAGGAGCTACATTGACCGCCATAGATTCTTTATTCTTGTTCAGATTGATGTTCAAAGTTTCTTTTGCTTTGCGGTTGTTCTGGCGGTTGCCACCACCTGATGTCTGGTGTTCATCCCGGTCGGGGTTAGACATTTGTACCCCCAGTTGCTTGAACTTGTCAGCGCTAACTTCAGCAGCTTTCGCGTTGACAATGAAAGAGGGCCAATCTTGGAACTGAGTAGATCCTGTCCATATATTGATGATAGGCAAAAGATTTGCCTTCAAGTATCAATAGTGACAGTAGCTGGAGTTCTGGGAGGCATCTTCAAGGCTTCATGGCGGAACCGTTCGATGAAACTCTCAGCAGTTTCATTATGCTTATGTTTGATTTTGTTGAGAGCCAACATAGTCATGTCGTTGAATCCCTCATAGAACCATTCCAGAAAGATTTGTTTGAGCCCTGAGAAGGAGGTGATACAACCATCGGGCAAACTTCTGTACCAGTCGTATGCTATGCCGGCTAAACAACCGACGAACACTCTGGTAAGAAGAGCGTCATTTGGTTGAAGTTGGACAGTCATTACCTCAAAATGATTGATGAATTAGCTTGGAGAGGTACTACCGTCAAATAGAGAGATTGTTGGGATCTTATACTTAGGAGGAAATGGGACTTCCTTCCATTCAACTGGGTATGACTGCTTGATCCCTAGCATTTGTAAGTTGTCTTTCTCCTTAAAAGCCTCAAACTGAGTGCGTAAGAGTTTGACAGCTTCATTCGTATCTTCCACTGATGTAGAAGGAGCAGGCGGAGTCATAGTGGTAGGAGGAGGCACAGCATTGTAGGCACTACCTCCAGCACCTGACTGACTGGGTGTAGTTTGAACTGGTACAAGGGGTACTTGAGGAGATACTACCCCAGTCCTGTATTGACAGGAACCGATGATGTTATGATTTCTGGACTTACAGCAGGTACAGTCGGTGGTGTAGCATGTTGTGCCACAATAATAGAATGCATACTAGCGCCCATTTTAGCCATGGTCTTCAGCTTGTCTTCTAGTGCAGCGATTCGCTGTTCCTGATTTGCAGAAGTTGAAGCATCTGGATCATCAGTGACAACATAAGCTGTCACTTCTCTTGGTACAGTAGAAGACACTGTCTGTTCAGAGCTTTCACTGTATGCATCATAATCGGAGAAAGAGTCGTCTCTTGACTGAGAAGGAAGAAAATGACCCGAAGGATCTTGAAGATTCCTTTGACCGATTGTATCTCGGCTTCGGGATCGGGTATGTTGAAATACTCCTGCAGAAGATTCCTGGAGTAAATCTAAATATCGTTGACTAGGACGGCGAGGCTTGCCATGCTTAGAGCACTTCCTACCCCCAATGTCTCGAGAGGTCATGTTGACAGAAGCGTACAATACTTCATCTTCATCCTCTGATTTAAGTCCAGAGTTTGCAAAGTTCAGACGATCAAAGACAGAGCGTTTTGTCGTTTGACAACAACACTGGATTATGACTTTATGATTGCAATGATGATCAGATGATTAAACTGGAGGTGTCGAGACATTATCCCGCTTTTGCCTGAGATGTTCCCGAAGATCAAAAGATTGAGGGATCTGTTCTTTGACAATATTCGGAACATGGTTTTGGTTCTTCAAATGTTTTGTCCCTTGAGTATACAAGGAAGTGCTCACTTCATTAGCATAGATGTCGGGGTTCTTGACCCTGGAAACTTGCTTCTGATGATATTTGGTCCTCAGCATTGGCTGTTTGCGTTTCGCCGAAGTTGGTCTGTTGAGATAAGTTCTTAGATCAGCAAATTCACCTCCAGGGGTTTCTGTTTGAGACACCAACAATTTTCCCTGTTTCGACCGGGATATCTTAAGAGTCGGGAGATCTTAAAATTCTGTTACCGGGGTAGGCAGAATACCTCTTTGATCGGTACAAGTTCTCTTGTCATGAAGGGAAGAAGAACCCTTGTTTGAAGGAATTCTTGTACTGACTGGTGCCGAGGCACGTTCAGGTTGATCTTCTACGGTAAAAACCGAAGAAGACTGAGAAAAGACCAAAGGGCCTTTTCCTTTGTTTTGTGAAGAAGGGTTAGCTAAAGAGCGTTTCCCTCTGTTGTCATGGGACAAGGAAGTTTGAGAAAAGACCAACGGGCCTTTTCCTTTGTTATGAGGAGGAATAGCCAAAGGACTACCCCCAGTGGATTGCGCAGAAGCAGCAGAGTGCTTGAGGGGAGGAACTGAGCCTTTGCCTTTGTTGTGAGAAGAAAAGAGATTAGCCAAAGGGCTGTCTCTCTTGGATTGCGCAGGCATAGTTTGCGCATGGGTTGATGGCGCATTGGCCACTTGCGCATGAGTAACTCTGGCAGAGAGTGTACTGGTTCTGGCCACAGAGATTATGGTTTGCGCATCAGGAGTTCTTGCTTCAGAGCCTTTAGGATGCACTTTGGTTGTTGGAATGTTGGTTTGTGCAGGAAGAATTGCTGCTAACTGCGTCAGGGGCATATGAGTCTTATACTTAGACAAGGCAGCATAAGAAGTAGCAGAATGCGCACAAGTAGTTGAGGCAGATTGTACAACAGACTGCACAGCAGTCTTGGTGGCAGGATGGACAGACTGCGCAGTAGTCTTGCTGGCAGACTGTGCAACAGTCTTTGAAACAGACTGTGCCACAGATTGCGCAGCAGCCTTGGAGACCACACTGGACGCACTTTGCTCGTGGCGGAAGTGGTTGCAGTGTGGGGGGTGGTCTTGGAGTTGATCATGGCTTCGTAGGCCGTCTGGTTGACCTTCACAACCAGAGTCTTCTGCGTCTTCCCGATAGACGCGATGTCACATTGAGTTGTCACTTCCTCATCGGAGGAGAAAGTCGTCCCCAGCAGAGTCGCCATTTTATTTGCAAAAATAAAAGTATAAAACTTTATTGATACAAACTTTATAAAAATTACAAGAATTTTGGGAAAGGTAAAACTGTAGGAATCTAATCTAGAAGACGATTGCTTTATCCCTTGGACGATGTGAACTGTGAAGACGGTAGCCTCGGAAGTTGACTTGAAGGCAAAAGCCTCGGAGAATTGAAGGCAAAGGCCTCGGAAGAATGCAGCAGCACTTGGACAAGAACTCCTGAACTCTCTGATAATTCTGAACTTTTTTATGTCTGATCTCCTTGAATGAAGACTTGAAACTCTATTTATAGAGTTCTAGAAATAACTAACTTTTAGTTATTCTGGACTGCGCACGCTGGATTGCGCATGAATTAGATTGCGCAACTGTGGACTGCGCAGGCAGTTGTTGGATCGTGGTTCAACTGTCTTGGACACATGGCATCTTTTGATTAAAATACGTATGATCGTGCATAGACAGTTGCCACGTAATGAGCAATTGATGGCATGAATGCCACGTGTACTTCATAAGTTATATTGATGGAATGTGCAATCTGAATTGCGCTGACTTTAGATTGCACAAGAATAGATTGCACAACAGAGTGGTTGGCCGATTGCGCTGCCAGCTGTCCTCGAGCGCCGTGCTGCACGATAAACAAATGGTCGCCTCATTCTTCATGCTGTCAGCTGTCAGAAGATTTGATTGTGTCAGGTAATGATGACTTTTGCCACGTCAGCCTGCGCGCTTGAGAGTGTGCGCAGTCTAGTGTGCACAATCTGTATGCTGCACAATCTGTATACTGCACAATCTGATGTCAGCGCAGTTTATTTGAAAGATGTATTTCTCGATCTTTATGACTTTGTTGATGTGTGCAACTTGATTTTTTAGGACCTACAGCGAGTATGAAGCGGTGTCCTCTGGACGAAGGCGGAGTGATCGGACCAATGATGTCCATTCCCCATGCTTCAAATGGCCAGGATGCCACCGTCGGATGTAGAAACTCGGATGGCTGGTAGATGAAATCTGTATGGACTTGACAGGCTTTGCACTTTCATGCATAGTCTATTGCATCTGCAATCATCGTGGGCCAGTAATAGCCCATTCGGCGAAGGCAGTCTTACAATTTTGGGCCAAGCTGATGGGCCCCGCAGACGCCGATGTGAGCTTCGCGTACAGTTTCCTTGGCTTCTGTGTTTGACAGACACCGAAGCAGTAATCCATCGTATGATCGCCGATACAGCATTTTTTGTCTCTGTATCGTAGAAGAATCTGAGGGAACGTCTTCTGATAGAAGTGGCTTCTTTCAGATTCTCTGGCAGAATGTCGTAGACTACGAAGTCGATGAATGGTTGTATCCAGTCTGGTGATTCGTCGACTGTCAGAGCGGAGTAACTCTCAACACATTGAACATTATTCTTGGGATAGACCAATTCACGGCCTACTATGTCAACCAGATGATGAGCATAATTCGGCACTGCTAGGGAAGCGGCTAGGCCTGCTAGGCCATCGGCCTCAATATTCTGGAGTCTGGGAACATGTTCTATGAAGAATCCATCCAAGGACGAGATGACGTCGATCGCTATTTGGTGATAAGGGATCATATCTTCATGGCGAACCTCGTATGAACCCCGGATCTGATTGACGATTAACTGCGAATCACCGTATGCTTCAAGATACTCTACCCCCAGCTCTTTTGCAAGTCGGAGGCCAATGACTAAAGCGTTGTACTCGGCCACATTATTTGAACAGGGCTCTGTGAGGGAGTAAGCCCGATTGATTACCAGCCCGGAGGAAGAAATCAGCACCACTCTGACTCCAGCAATGATGTTGCCCTTGGGCCCAGTTCTCGAAGCACCGTTGAAGAACATTCGCCAGATGGCATCATGGGAGACCGCATTTGAATTGGCGACCTCATCTGGTATCTCTTTGTATATTATGGTTGTTTCCGAGCCTGGATGGGCTGCTAAAAAGTCTGCCAGAGCTTGACCTTTAACAGCCTTCTGTGGGACGAAGATCATGTGATATGGAGACAATAATATCGCCTAGGTAGCAAGGCGAGAGCTGAGTGCCCTTTGTTTGGTCATGAGGACTGAGAGGGTTGAATCGTGATATCACGTGTATGGTTTGTCCCGTGACGTAGTGTCGCATCTTTTGAATGGCGAATACTAGAGCAAGGCACTCCTTTTCTACGGTAGTGTATCTGTACTCTGGCCCTATCATCTTTCGACTGAGGTAGTATATAGCTTGCTCATGGCCTGTATCATTATTTTGTGCTAGCAGAGCACCGAGAGAATGTTCCATCACTCGCACATAGAGCAGGAATGGCCTTCCAGCAACCGGGGCTACCAGGACTGGAGGGTTCGACAGATATTCTTTGATGTTGTCGAAGGCGCGCTGGCATTCCTCATCCCATATGAATGAAATGCCCTTCTTCACGAGGTGGGTGAATGGTTGACATCGCCCAGAGAGGTTAGAGATGAACCTCCTGATGTAAGCTAGCCTCCCTTGAAGGCCTCGGAGTTCACGGAGATTTTTCGGGGGACCCATCTCCATGATTGCCTTCATTTTTTCGGGGTCTATGTGGATACCCTGGGAAGTAATGATGAAACCCAAGAACTTCCCACTGGATACGCCCAAGAAGGATTTCGTGGGATTCATCTTCAAATTGTGTGCCCGTATCAGGTCGAACACTGTCCTCAGATCATACAAATGATCTTCCTTAGAGCGGCTCTTGACGGCGATGTCGTCGACGTAGCATTCTACTGTCTTGCACAAGTGGTCTCTAAAGATGACGATCATAGCTCTTTGATAGGTGGCGCCAGCATTCTTTAAACTGAAAGGCTTGACTGTGTAGCAGTATGTGCCAATTGGTGTTCGGAATGATGTATGCTTTTTGTCATCAGGGAACTTCTTGATTTGGTTATACCCCGAGAAACCATCCATGAATGACATACGCTCGAAGTCGCAGGTGTTGTCAATCATGATGTCTGTGATAGGGAGGGGGAACTCATCCTTAGGACACGCCTTATTCAGGTTCCGAAAGTCAATGCAGATTCGGATCTTCCCGTTCTTTTTGAGGACTGGTACTATATTGGCTACCCAGTCTGGATGTTGTTCCTCGCGGATGAAGCCGCTAGCTATCAGTTTGTTGACCTCAGCTTCAATGGCATTCATGATGTCAGGGAGGAACCGTCGTTGTTGCTGCTTGATCGGTTTTACGTCCGGACGAATGTTGTGTTTGTGAAGTGCAACCTCGGGGTTCAGTCCTGGCATATCTTCGTAGCTCCAAGCGAACACGTTGATGTATTCTCTGACGAGTTGCAGTAACGATTCCCGTTCTTCGTCTGTCAGATTCTTGCTGACGAAGATGGGCTTTGGAGAGGACTCATCACCGAGATCAACTTGCACAACCTCATCTTCGGTGGGAGGCTCTCTTTGTTCGAACAGCGTCTCCCATTGCGTATCTAGCTGTTGTGCCCATGGCTCTAACTCAAGAAGTTCAGGAATGTCTTCATCTTCTTCATAGGCGTCAGTGAATACCATATTGACAGATAAGACTTGCCTGAATACGTCCCCGATGCTGAAATCTGAATCAGAAGTTGGTGATCCGGTTGAGTATGAATGCCAGTCGCATTCCTCATCTGAGCTTTCAGGGGTCGTTACAGGTGTAACTTAACCTAGCCCACATCTGCTTTTGTAGTAGTAATCTCGTAGTTTCCTAGCCGGGACCGGCAATTGTAAGGGTAACCGCCGTCCAGTGCCGTAGTTCAAGCCTGGTGTAGTTTTCAGATCATACCCCTGTTTTTGCATGAGGTACTTGGATCGGGAACTATACAGATAAAGGGGCAGTCTCCCGGTGTCGGGTTCGAGATCAACTTCTTCTATCTTGAAGGATTGTGGATCATTCTTCCGGCCGAAGATGATTGGGTGATCCTCTCCCTCGACTATGTAGTAAGCATCTTCCACTGGAGTAAGTTGGTTTACGGTGTAGACATTTATCACCTGTGTGTGTAGGTAGGTGCTTATACCGTGTTCCATAGCATACATTGTACAAAGCTTATTAGGCTCGAGGTAGTTCAAAGATAGCCCTTTATTGATGAAGTAAGGTATCTTTTCCAGGGGGATTATATCATCTACAGATGGAACATCAGTGTGAGCAGCCACATACTTGGCCAGCTCTAACCCTTTTTTAGCCACCCCCTGTGTCAATGAAGACTGAGAGGATGACTTGGGCAGCTTAATCATCAGGGGCTCCATATGTGGAGCAGAACTTGGAGTCGTTGGCGTACTAGCGACCCCCAGTTTGGTGCTCGAAGCTAGGCGGGGAGTTGTTGGCTGGCTAGCAGTCCCCGGTTTAGCGCTCGGCTGCCGATTCATTCTGGGAAGGAGAATCATCATCGGCTTGACGGAGGGATTGAGATCCTTTGTTTGTTGTTGGCTAGCTCTAGGCAGCCTGATTGTCAGTGGCTCTGTCGTGGATCTTGGCGCTTGGCCAGACCTTGGCTGTCGGATTATCATCTGCCCCTTTTGTGCAGAGAGGCCGATTGTATCCTTACGCATAGTGGCTGTAAGTGGTGCAGTTCTGTCAGGTTTGCGGGCTTGAAGGTGGATCGTCAGAGGTTCTTCCAATCCAATTGCCGTCTCAGTTTGAGCTTGAGTATCTTCTTCGACAAGGTGCATTTTTGACTTCTTGTACAAGCATGAGTCGGAGTAGTAGGATTTGACCCCTTTAAAGGGATCAATGTCAGTAAATTCTGTCCTCACGAAGCTGCGTATGTTGACATACTTGAAGCACTGGTGCAGTGTGGAAGGCACGATCATATAATCGTGTATCCAAGGACGCCCCAGGAGAATATTATAGGACGTATCCGTATCTATGACATAACAGGTCACTTCTGATTGAAGATCGCCGATTTGGCATTTCAGACGAATCTTCCAGATCGGATAGCTTCTGCCTGAATTGAAACCGCTAATGGAAGTACTTGTCGGTGTCAGGCGATGTATTAGGATGCGCAGATGGTGTAGCAGGTTCTTTGGGATGATACTTATGGAAGAACCGGGGTCAATATGCATCCGATCCACCTTGATATCACCAATGTACCCAGTATAATACAGAGGGCGATCGTGCAGGTTGGTCTTGATAAGCATATCCTACGGAGGGAAGACAATGTTGGGCATTGTGCCTGTACAAGCGCTGTCCTGGAGATCTGAAGGCGAGCTTTCTCTAGTGAGATTGGACCGAGCCAGATATGTGTCGGCATTCTAGAGTGCCTCGTTTAGTACGATACGAACATCTTTGGAGAGTCTCAGGAGCTCGTATAGCGATAATTTGGCCGGTGTGTTGGCCAATTGTGCCAAGATGTCAAAGTTGTAGGGCCTCTCCAGCCCATGAGGCGTCTCTCTTCGGAGCGGTTTGTCAAAATGAGTCTCCTTTGGCCTAGGCTTGTCGGTCGTCGGAGGTTGAGAAGGTCCTAGAGCATCAGCAGTAGCCGGCTGATGATCTTCAGCCGAGTTACCCGGTATAGGTTGGGATTGTGCACCCGACCAGGTGACGATAGCCGTAGCTTCTTCGACCTCTGCCGAGATTGTGCGACATAATTTGACTTTCCCACTCTTCTTCTTGCTGGTGGGGGGTGGTGCGGACTGAGTTACTTCAGGTACCAAGTCCGGATGGACCCACATGACCTCCCCTCGTGATGTGGTAAGGGGCACTAGACCAGCAGCCTGGTCTCAAAGAGGTGGAAGGTTAGCGACCTCCATCTTTGCTCTGGGGATGGGTACTACTCCATCTTGAGTCTTTGTCGGAGGGAAGCTGTCGAACTATGCTGACACCATGTTGGCTGCCACGGTTACCTCTTCGAAATCAATGGCCAGGGCCTTAGAATCGATGAGGTGCTGGATGTTTCGCTTTAGTTGGAAGCGGTCTTACGTAGCATGGTGGACGTAGCGATGGTAGTGGCAGTACTTGGGGCTCTCCATCTCTGCAGGACGAGGTTTACGCCTTGGGGGAGGGAGCTGAATTCGACCTCCTTGTATGAGCATGTCCAAGATGGGCTTGACATGGCCGTCCTCGAAGGAGTATTTCATCTGAGGCCACTACTTTTCTGCTGGCTTTGGTTCAGGCTTCTGGGCTGTGTCGGTCACCATAGCCTGTTTGCCCTTGTTGTCTCGGTTGGTGGAGGAAGTACCACCGTTGTTGTTGTTTGTATTAGGGCATTTGCCCTTGTCCTTTCCCTCCGAGATGTACAATCCCAATTGGCGAGCTTTCTTCAGTTTGTCTTCTGCGCTAGTGGCGCTGATGATGAAAGTTTTCCACTCCTTGAATTGAGTCTTGCCCATCCAGAGGCTAATTGTGGGGAGCAGCCTCTTTTGGCAAATTTTAATTAAGGAGAAATCAGGGTTACCGGAAGGCAACTTCATCACGGTTTGACGAAATCGCTCAATGTAGTTTCTTGTCAGCTCCTTCTCTCCTTGGACAACATCCATGAGTGTTGACATCGTCACGTCTTGTCCTACTTCGTAGAACCTATCCAAGAACATACGTTTGAAGCCGGCGAAGGAATGGATGCAGTTGTCCGACAAGTTGCGGTACCAATCGAATGCGACCCCTTCCAATGCCCCGATGAACAATCGCGTAAGGATGGCATCGTTATGGGGCAGATGGTCGGTTGTAACCTCTAAGTAAGTGATATACCATCTTGCGGAGGTCTTGCCATCATAGGGATTGATGTTGAATGGCTTATATCTTGGTGGGAAGGGAACATCTCTCCATGCAGCAGGATACGGTTGTCGTATTCGGAGGTCCTGGGAGGTTTCTCGGGCGTGAAACATGGCCCGGAGCTCCTGGACCTCTCTTCTTGCCTCCCTGGCCTCGTCTACAGCGGTAGGAGCCGATATTTCAGGAGGATTATCACCCGGGTTTGGTGCAGCTAAGTTTGAGTCAACATTGACTGCGGGACCCAAGTTTGTTTGGCCAGGCGTCCTTCCTTGCAGAGTTGGAAGGGCCGCTTTGATCTCGTCTACGGACTTGACCAAGGTATGCAGTATGGCCTCTAGAGTGTCGATGCGTTGGCGATCACTGGGTCCATCTCGGTTGTTGTCGGTCATAAACACCGTCCTCACATGAGGAGAGAAGGAAGGAACGGTGGAGGACGTGCCCTCTGAGTCATACCCTTGTACAGAGAAGTCGTCAGGGTATGTGGAAATGTTCTCCTCTGGTTTGGACTCAGAAGGAGTGGTACCCCCAGCTTCAGAGCTTGCCTCGTCTTGAGAGTTGTGGACGTCCTCGGGGACGTCGGAACATGCTGCATCTGTTGGGATAACCGTTTCCCCTGGATTATCTTCTTGGAACACCGGATTGTCGTGGATGTTCGAAGGAGTGCTACCCCCGGCTCCAGCACCTCCCAGAGATGTGGCAGACAAATCTCCAAGTGTGGCAGATTTTGTCTTTGAGCGAGTACCTTGAAAAACTCCTCCTGTAACGGTTATGGACAACCGCTTAGAAGAGAGTTTCTTGGTTGAGATTTTTGGGCTAGAGACATTTATTTTCTTCCTTTTCCCGCCGCCAGGAATCTTCTGAGCAGAATTGCAGCAGGCAACGAGAAGCGCCTCGTCCTCTGAGCTCAGTTGTTGCAGTCGTTAGAAGACGGATCGCCGGTCCTCTTGTGTGGCCGCCTTGCTGCAGCAGCAGTTGACAATAACTTGAGTGCAGTGATGTCCACGAAAGGATCCTCTGCACACCAAGTTTTCGTCTCTTTCCTTGCGTTTGTGAAGAATCACGTTACTCAAGTCACTCGTTTTGTGGGCCCGGGAGTCCTGAGCACATGAGTGTGTTGGCATCCTGCCTGTTCCTTGATATGGGGGTAGTACGAGTACTTGCCCCTGATCATTGTTGGGAGATTCTTGATAACTATCCCGTTCGTTGGCCGCCGGGGGCTGGACACGGATAGTTTTATACAACTTTCCATCAGGGGCCCGCGTAATAGTCAGCAGGATGCCCTGATAGTCAGAAGTTGGGATAGCTGACTGAGCTCGACGAGCCCACGCTGTCCTAGACTTCTTCCCTCTAGCACCCGAGAATATATAGTAGGAAGAGTCCAAGTGGTGTGTCACAGAGTTTGGCACAACTTCTTGAAAGCCTCTAAGGTCAGGACCGAATGAGAGGCGGTCAAAGACTGACCGTGAGCCGCATGGAGCAGATGGTATGCGGCTGGGATTGGTGGCCGTGCAGGCTGTCTGCATGCGACTGGCATGTGTGGCCGCATGAACCTTCTGTATGCGACTAGAAGTGGTGGCCGCATAAGCAGTCTGCATGCGGCTGGCAGTCGTGGCCGTATGAGCCTCCTTCATGTAGGTCCTAAAAATTAAGTTGCACCCATCAAAAAAGCAATGAAAATCAACTTGCGCACCCTTCAAATGAACTACGCAGGAGACAGACTGCACAATAAATCAACTGCACGAGGCCGAACCGCGCTAACATCCAAGCGCGCTAGCTGACATAGCAACGTCATCATTACCTGACAAAAATCCGATCTTCTGACAGTTGACAGCCCGATAAACGAGGAGTCCTTTCGTTTCTTGTGCAGCACAGCGCTCGAGGACAGCTGTACAGCCATCGCAGTATGACAGCCCAACCGAAGCACAGTCTGCCAGATTTTCGTCAGCGCAGTTTGATCCCAGCGCAGTCTGAAGCTAGCGCAGTTCAAGTGGCGTGATCCATCAAGATAACTGATACTTTGTACGTGGCCTACATGCCATCAATTTCTCACCACTGGCAACCGTCTGTACATGACCATGCGCATTACAATCAAACAATGCCACGCATCTAATACAGTTGGCCCACGATCGAGTAACTGCCAGCGCAACTGGTAGTCTGCGCAGTACAATGCCTGCGCAATCTAGCCTGCACAATCCAGAAATAACTACTAATTAGTTATTATCCAGAACTCTATAAATAGAGTTTCAAGTCCTTCATTATCAAGATCAGATCATTCAAGATCATCAGAGAGATCAGGAGTTCTTGCCCAAGTGCTGCTGCATTCTTCAGAGGCTATCGTCTTCAAAGTTCACATCGTCCAAGGGATAAAGCGATCGTCTTCAGATCGGATTCCTATAGTTGTACTTTCCCAGAATTCAATTATAAACTTCTTACAAAGTTTGTGAAATAAAAAAACTTTTGTTTTTGCAAACAAAATGGCGACTCTGCTGGGGATGACTTTCTCCTCCGACGAGGAAGTGATAACTCAATATGACGTTGCGTCTATCAGAAAGACTCAGAAGACGCTGGTTATGAAGGTCAACCAGATGGCCTACGAAGCCATGATCAACTCCAGGACCACCCCTCGCACTGCAACAACTTCTGCCATGAGCAAGGTTCACCCAGTGTGGGTGCCCAAGACTGCTGCACAGTCTGCTGTCTCTGCTGCCAAGACTGCTGCGTAGTCTGCTGCCTCTACTGTCCATGCGCAGCATACTGCTCCTCTTGCCATTGCACAAACTACTTCGTATACTGCCATGGCAAAGTGCAGGACCCCTCTTCCTCTGGCGTAGTTGGTGACTTCCTTCCCTCCTGCGCAATCCACTGAAGTCAGGACTCCTGCTGCGCAAACTACAGTTTCTGTGGCCAAAAGGCCATCTGTCAAAGCTTCCTATGCGCAATCAGGCAATGCGCCTATTGCCACTTCAACCTCTGCGCAAGCTGTTCCAGCGCAGTCCAATAGGGATAGCCTTTTGGCTAATCTTCCTTCTTCTCACAGCAAGGGGAAAAACTCTGCTCCTCTTCCCAAGTACCCTGTTACTCCAGCGCAATCCACTGGGGGTAGTCTGTTGACTGTTCCTCATCCTCCTCAGAACAAAGGAAAAGGCCCGTTGGTCTTTTCTCAGACTTCTTCGTTCCACGACTTGGAAGACAACAGAGGGAAACGCTCGTTAGCCAACCCTTCTTCACAAAACAAGGGAAAAGGTCCTTTTGTCTTTTCTCAGTCTTCTCGGGTTTTTACCTCGGAAGATCAATCTGAACGTACCTCGGCACCAATCAGCACAAGAACTCTCTCAAACAAGAGTTCTTCTTTTCCTGCCAAAGGGAAATGTACTGATCAAAGAGGTATTCTGCCTACTCCGGTAGCGAAATTCCAAGATCTCCCAACTCTTCGGATATTCCGCTCAAAATAGGGAAAATTACTGGTGTCTCAGACAGAAACCCCTAGGGATGAGTTTGCTGATCTACGAGATTATCTCAATAGACCTCGGTCTACATCAACTTCGGCGAAACATAAGCAGCCAATGTCGAAGATGAACCAGCATCAGAGGCAAACTTCCAGGATGAAAAATCCTGACACCTATGCTAATGAGGTGAGTACGTCCCTATATACTCATGGGACAAAATATCTAAAGAACCAGAACCTTGTTCCGAATGTGGTCAAAGAACATATCCCTCAGACTTCTTCTCGTCCCGTCATTATTCCTGACCTCCGAGAGCACCTCAAGCAAAAGTGGGACAGCATCTCAACACCTCCAGTTCAACCACTTGAACATCATTGTAATCACAAGGTTGTCATCAAATGCTGTTGCCAGACAACAAAACGATCTGTTTTGATCGTCTGAATTTTGCAACTTCGGAACCAATGTCAGAAGATGAAGACAAAGTGTTGTATGCTTCCATCAACATGGCTTCTCGAGATACTGTGGGTAGAAAGTGCTCCAAACATGGTAAGCCTCGCAAACCCAGACAGCGGTACTTAGATTTACTCCAAGAATCTTCTGAAGGAGTATTTCGACACACCCGATCCCGAAGCCGAGACACAATCGGTCAAATGAATCTTCTCCAAGATCCTTCTGGTCGTCTCCCTATTTCTTATTCAGGAGATGATTCCTTCTCTGATTTTGATCTATACAGCGAAAGTTCTGAACAAACAGTGTCTTCTACTGTACCTAGAGAAGTGACAGCATACGTTGTTACTGAAGATCCGGATGCTTCTAGTTCGGCAAATCAAGAACAACGAATAGCTGCATTGGAGGACAAGCTGAAGACCATGGCTGAAATGGTTGCAACTATGCATTCTATCATCGTGGCTCAACATACAGTACCACCTACCGTACCTACCGCAAGTCCTGAGATTATAGCATCGTCGGTACCTGTTAATACAGGTCTGGGGGTAGTATCTCCTCAAATACCCCCTGTACAAATTCAACCCACACCCAGTCAGTCAGGAACTGGGGGTAGCACTTACCACGCGGTTCCTCCCCCTAATACTATAATTCAGCCTGCTCCTTCTTTATCACCGGAGGATGCTAATGAAGCTGTCAAACTCTTGCGCACTCAATTCGAGGCTTTTAAAGAGAAAGACAATTTACAAAGGTTGGGGATCAAACAACCCTATCCGGTTGAATGGAAGGAAGTCCCATTTCCTCCAAAGTGCAAGATTCCCATAATTTTGCTGTTTGACGGCAGCACTTCTCCGAATCAGTTCATTAACCACTTTGAGGTAATGACTGTTCAACTTCAGCCAAATGATGCTCTTCTTACCAGGGTATTCGTCGGCTGTTTAGCCGGTGTAGCATACGATTGGTACAGGAGCTTACCTGATGGCTGTATCACTTCTTTTTCGGGTCTTAAACAAATCTTCTTGGAGCGATTCTATGTGGGAATCAACGACATGACCATGTCGGCCCTCAACAAGATCAAACAAAGACATAATAAAACCGCTGAGAGTTTCATTAAAAGATTCCGCCAAGAAGCTTTAAAAATGCCTCTTGGAACTCCGGCCGCTGTCACTATAGATACTTGTAAGGCAAATCTTTTGTCTATCATCAGCATGTGGACGGGGTCAACTCAATTTCAAGACTGGCCATCATTCAGTGTCAATGCTAAAGCAGCTGAAGTTAGCGCTGACAAGTTCAAACAGTTGGGGGTACACATGTCTAATCCCGACTGCGATGAACACCCTACATCTAGTAGCGGTAATCGCCAGAACAACCGCAAGGGTAAAGAGACTTTGAACATCAATTTGAAGAACAAAGAATCTCTGGCGGTCAACGTAGCTCCACCTACGTCTACTTTTACTCCTTCTGCCCCTCCACCAAGGGAACCTCATCCGAAAGTAGAGTACTCCTTTGACGAGAATGACACCATGAGCATCTTTGATTGCTTGATCAAAAGCAATAAGCTCCAACTCCTAGACCCGAAGAAGCCCGACGAGGTCGGTAAGACCGATCATCCCAAATATTGTGTTTATTACAGGTTCATTGGGCATCCCACTCGAGCATGTTATGTGCTCAAAGGAAAGATTCAGGAGCTAGTCAACGCTGGTGTTGTCACTCTTCAACAAGATGAGAAGACTGTTACCGCGAACATGGTCTCAGTACAGTTCGGTAACTTCCCTCCACATATGGTACAGCATGGTGTCATCCCTATCCCCAAGGCCACTCTTGAGATTGAGAATCTTCCTCCTCCTCGAAGTGAAGGTCTCGTCCCCTTATCCCTTGATAATGGTGAGATTATGTGGATCCACCCTGACCTTGTTACAGATTTCGAGGCTCTTTCTCCTTCTAAGCAAAAAGACCGCTCCAAATGCAAAACAATGATCTGCAATATGGTGTCTTTTGACCCCATAGTTGAAGAGGAAATCCTGCTGGACACCAGCTCAGGAAAAGCCTACCTACGGAAAGTTCCCGAGAATCCTGAAAACCCTGCTTCTTCTTCTGAGTCTGCTCCAGTGCAACCTGTTTCCACTGAGGACATCCCTTCTGCATCCTCACCGGTTGTAGAACCTACTCCTCCCAAGCCGACGGTAGCTGACAAAGGCAAACAACAAGTCCGCTTCGACAAACCTTTGAAGAAGTCATCTCCTTCTGGACTTGAGAAGCCATACAATTTTGATATTTTGGCCCAACTAGCCAATACACCGGCCAGGCTGTCAATCTTCGAGCTCTTGCGCCTCTCCAAAGACACTCGAGAAACGCTGAGTGAAGCTTTAATGCAGGAAGAAACCTGTCTAACCCTTCTAAAAAAGCCGAAAGCAGAGCCTGTCTCTTGCCTCCATTGTCACAGTGTGTTGGAGTTAATTCCAAACATTACCTTCACACAGGATGATATGTTGTTAGAAGACAATAGGCATGACCGTCCTCTATACTATACAGGATATGTCGACTCGATGAAGGTCGATCGTATTCTGATAGATCCAGGGTCAGCACTCAGCATCATGCCAAAGACAATGCTAGATGCACTGAAGATCCCAGTACATAGTCTTTCTGGTACAATCACCACCATCCTGGGGTTCAACCAAGGAAGAAGTGAGCCTCTGGGCAAGATTTGCCTAAAACTCCAAATAGGCAATCTCCGCACAAAGGTGACCTTCTATATTATAGACAACCATGGTTGCTCTTATAATGCTTTTCTGGGGAGACCATTCCTTCATGAACACAACATTGTTCCTTCGACTCTCCATCAATGTTTCAAATACGTTGATGACAATGGAGAGGTTCAAAAAGAGGTTGCAGATCTCTATCCTTTTAAAGGTGTCGAAGCATATTGTAACGATGCTCGCATGTATAAAGATGAGTTCATAAAAGTAGTACTGGCTCTGGACACTAAAGAAGAACAAGAAGCAGTGCCCAATGATACCCTCATCATACCTGTTAAAGGACGTGTTTCTCATCCTCAGTCCTCCAAACCACTAGCTATTCACTTGCCAGTCCAGAAGCAACCAACCGATGGTGGTCAAGATCAAAGGGAGCTCACCTCTTCTGAGCCACTTGTTATTGATTTACGTCGTAACAAGGATAAAAGGTAGCTCACCTCTTCCGAGCCACTTGTTATTGATTTATCTCGTAATAAGGAGAAAAAGGTGCTTACCTCCTCTGAGCCGCTTGTTATCGGCCTCCATTGCAACAAGTCTAATCCTCCTCCACGTTCTTCTTCTCTCCCTCTTGTAATCAATCTGACCAAGCCTGCTAAGGCTAAAGGTCCTATTGTAAATACAGATGTACAAATCAATGAAAAAGAATCTCCTTTCCAGTATACTGATGTCATTTATCATGCTAAGTGCTATTTGGATATGTTAGATAGCTTTCAGTCATTTACAATGGGAGTTGTACAGTCTCTTCAAACAGAAGTCTTACTCGAACACCCAGATGATTCATACTTTATTGTCCCTTCTCGAAAGAGAGGCGAGAATCCAATACTTTTTAGTAAAGGACCAGAACAAAAATTTAGCTATAAAGATGATAGCAAAAATAACGATACGGGACGTCTCCAACTTCGTTGTTATAGTCAACAATCAAAAGACATCATCCGAAAGATGGGTTATGACTTCAAGAGTGGCCTCAACTATGGTAAGGGTAGACGAACTCCTATCTATACGGCTGTTTCGAAAAGAAAGTCAGAGATGTACTACAGCAGAACGAAAAAAGGTCTTGGATATACTTCACCTCCATCTTATCCCCAGCAGTCTCCGAATCCGATAGTGAAGAGCGCTCTAACTCTTCTGATTCCAGATCATGGGATTCTGATACCAGTATTGGTCAAATTCATCGACTGATTGTATCTTCCAACATGGTCTCCGCTAAACTTTCAGAAGGCTATGACGAGGATATTGAAGAAAATCCTGAAACAGATCCTTGGGCTCAACGAATGGCTACCCAATGGGAACACCGATTTGAACAACGGGAACCTCCTACCGAAGATCAGTTAATTCAAATTGACGTAGGAGAGAGCGGGTCGCCTCGTCCGATATTCATCAGCAAGAACCTTCCAGAGGCAGATAAGCAAGAATTAATTCTTCTTATTCGGGAATACATTGATGTCTTCGCCTGGAGTTATGAAGATATGCCGGGTCTAGATCCTAAAGTTGCTACTCACAAATTGAATATCTTGCCTAATGTAAAACCAGTCAAACGGCAACAACGGCAATTCAAGCCAGAAATGATGGATGCGATCGACGATGAAGTCAAAAAGCTTATAGCTTGTGGCTTTATTCGAGAAGAACAACATCCAGATTGGGTCGCTAATGTTGTCCCAGTCTTAAAGAAAACTGGTAAAGTTCGAGTTTGCATCGACTTTTGGGATCTTAATGAAGCTTGTCCAAAGGATGAATTTCCTCTCCCTATTATAGATGTCATGATCGATAATACTTGTGGGATCGAGCGAATATCCTTCATGGATGGATTCTCTGGATATAATCAGATTCGGATGAATCCTGAAGATGAAAAATATACTTCTTTCCGCACTCCTCACGAAGTTTATTGTTACACCGTGATGCCATTTGGTCTCAAGAACGCTGGTGCAACTTACCAACGAGCTATGAGTACCATCTTTCGAGATCATCTGCGCAAGACTGTCGAATGCTATGTCGATGACATTGTTGTCAAGAGCTGTCTAAAGGAAGATCACAGCCAAGACTTAAGAACAATCTTCAATCTCATGCGCCAACATCAACTCAAAATGAATCCCACCAAGTCATTCTTGGGTGTCTCTAGTGGCAAATTTCTCGGCTTCGTCGTTACCACTAAAGGTATATACGTGGATCCCGAGAAGATCAAAGACATTCAAGAGATACGTCCTCCACGCAACCTAAAAGAGCTACGAGGATTTCAAGGTCGACTTGCGTACATCAGGAGATTCATTTCGAATCTGTCTAGAAGCTGCAGACCATTTACTCAGCTAATGAAGAAGGGTGTATCTTTCATTTGGACCAAAGAATATCAACAAGCATTCGATGACATAAAGCGATATCTCATGACCCATCAGTCTTGGTGCTACCGATTTCAGGCATACCATTCTTAATGTATATCCGTGCTATGGACCATTCATTGGGTGCTTTACTTGCCCAAAAGAACAAAGAAGGCCATGAACAAGCCATCTACTATCTTAGTCGTACTATGATTGGTACTGAACACCGTTATAGTTCGGTCGAAAAAGAATGCTTAGCTCTTATGTTTGTTGTTCAAAAGACAAGGCATTATATCATTGGATAAACCATTCACGTCATTTCCCGAGTTAATCCTCTTCGGGTACTGATGAAGAATCCTAGCACGCTTAATTCCCGACTGGCTATATGGGCCATTCTTCTAGCCCAATATGACATGATATATATACCACAAAAGTCTGTCAAGGGTCAAGCACTAGCTGACTTCTTAGCAGCTCATCCTATACCAGAGACATCTAAACTCTATGAATTTTCTACTTGGCGTCTATTCTTTGACGGTGCATCCAGGATCGGACCGAATGGTGCCATTGTCGCAGGAGTTGGGGTTGTTCTTGTTTCTCCAGACGGGTCAACTATCTAAAGAGCCTATTCCCTAGATGAACCTTGCTCCAACAATGTAGCAGAGTATAATGCTCTACTCATTAGACTTCAGTTAGCTAAACAACTGGACGTCGAATATCTTAAAGTTTATGGTGACTCCAAGCTGGTTGTTAACCAGGTTAGAGGAACCTATGAAGTTTGTCATCAAGATCTAGTGCCTTATTATGAGGCGACAATCAGCATGGCTACATCATTCAAAGCCTTCTTCATCGAATATGTCCATGGAGCTTACAATACTAAAGCAGATGCTTTAGCCAATCTTGTAGCAGTCTTAGCCATCCCTATTAAAAGACAGCAGGTGGTGGTTGTCTCTAATCGGGAATTGTTTTGCATCGAAAACAATCATAATATTGAGTTCAGTAATCTTACTGAAGCCAATATTATCAGTGAAGATTGGAGAGTTCCCTTCATCGATTTTGTAGTCCATGATATACTTCCTGAAGATCCCAAGGAGGCCACGAGTATTCGTCGACAGTCTCTGCGATTCTACTACAACCAGACTACCAAGACTCTCTATCGACGGACTTATGACGGTCTTATCTAACGCTGTCTTGCTGGTGATGAAGCGAAGCAAGTATTACGTGAAGCCCACGATGGTGTTTGCGGAGCACATCAACCCGGTCCTAAACTACAAGACCGTATCCGACGCATGGGTTACTACTGGCCCTCTATGGTATCAGATGCCATCGAATATGCGAGAAAATGTCGAGCTTGTCAAATCTATGCAGATTTCATTCATCAACCGTCAAAATTTCTGCATCCAACTGCTGCTTCCTGGCCTTTTGAAGCCTGGGGTATGGATATTATAGGTCCTATCAACCCTCATTCTTCTAAAGGACATCGGTTCATACTAGCAATAACCGACTACTTCTCCAAATGAGCTGAAGCTATACCTCTGGCTGATGTTAAGACCAGTAGCGTCATCAACTTCGTCAAACACCATGTCATCTATAGGTTTGGTGTACCTCGAAGGATCATTCACGATAATGGACCCCAGTTCATTAGCCAGAAGTTTACCAGGTTTTGTGACGATCATCAGATTAACAATGTCGCCTCTACGGCTTACAATCCTGCTGCTAATGGTTTAGCTGAAGCATTTAACAAGACTATTATCAAACTCCTTAAGAAGTTTGTATCTACTAACAAACGGAATTAGAGTAAGAAACTCGGAGAGTGTCTATGGGCCTATCGCACTACGGTCCGTAACCCTACAGGCTGTACACCTTTTTCTCTTGTGTATGGCTGTGAAGCAGTTCTACCCCCGGAACTTCAAATTCCATCCTTAAGGATTGCCATCGCCAACGAGCTCACTACAGAGAACAACGATCTCCTTCGACTTCAAGAATTAGAGACGCTTGAGGAGAAGTGGCTATTGGCTCAACAGCATATTGAGTTATACCAAGCCTGCATCTCGAAGACTTTCAATCGCAAAGTTAAAGTCAGTGCCTTTCAGAAAGGAGAGCTCGTTCTAACAGTCAGACGTACTATGACCATGACTCATATGAGCCAGGGCAAATTCGACGCAAAGTGGGAAGGTCCTTATATCGTGAGCAAAGTCTTCTCAAATGGAGCCTATCAACTTACAGAGCTGGACGGTCGAGTTGCAATGATGCCCATCAATGGCAAGTTCCTCAAAAAGTACTATACATGAATGTAAAAAGGAATTTCTTATAAATACGACAAAACAGTTCATAAATAAAATTTTATTTTATTTTCATCATAAATGGTGTTACAAGATATCATGGACGAGAATCACTATCCTCCTTCTTGAAGACAGGACGCGAGCCACTGCCGTCCTTTTCAAAAATGTAATCGGCAAAAGAGCCGAGAACATCCTTGTTCGAACCCACTAGGAACTTGCAAGCAGCCATCCTCATGGCCTCTTCTTCTTCAGTCTTCCCTGGTTCAAGTAAGAAGTCCAGGATATCCCGCGGTGGCTGGGGTGCAGACGAACCTTCGCCTGCTTCCATCTGCTTTGGCTGGATCGGTTCGACAGGACGTTCTTCAGTGCCTTCTTCAACCTTCAGGATAATCTCAGCCTTCTTGGATACACCTTCAGACGATATTTTGTTCTAAGAAGTGAAAATTGATCATTCCCTCTTTTCTGTTCTATTTATAGACAGAGATTCTAGAGACAGTTGGTTACGCGAATCGAAGCGACGTAACTTTCACAAACATTCGTTACATTCATCTGACGGTTCGCCCGTTCATTCCATTCATCTGACGGTTCGCCCGTTCATTCCATCTATCCGACGGTTCGTCCGTTCATTACATTCATCCGACGGTTTGCCCGTTCATTTTATTCATCCGACGGTTTGCCCGTTCATTACCTCCATCCGACGGTTCATCCGTTCATTACATGCATCCGACGGTTCGCCCGTTCATTACCTCCATCCGACGGTTCACCCGTTCATTACATTCATCCGACGGTTCGCCCGTTTATTACATTCATCCAACGGTTCGCCCGTTCATTACATTCATCCGACGGTTCATCCGTTCCTTCCATCTATTCGACGGTTTATCCGTTCATTTCATCTATTCGACACAGTTCACCCGTTAATTCCACCCATTTCATTCACATCAGCAACTTGTCATGTATTTGTTACCTTTGATTAAGTTGTCTACTGAAATAATAATATTCTGCCATGTCCACATTACCTCTGAGCAGATATAATGAATATAATTATTTTCTAAATCAAGAAATATATCATGTCCCGGACCTCTGAATATATTTTCTATTGCTATTATTTATATCCGAATGAGATATGCAATAAATAATAGAGCCACAAAGAAAATGTCTTTTTATTGATCAAAATCAAAAGGCATTACAAAAAGATATGTCACAAAACAGAAGATACAAAAAGTCTTCCTATTCAGCTGGTGGGGTTATCAAACTAGCCATCTGCTGCTTTAAAGTTTGAAGTCGCTCCTTACGAGAATCCATCACCCGCCTTCTAGCTTCCTCTATTCCAGATTTATCATCAAAAGACGACAAGGTTACTAGTCGGCGGGAGATTTCAGCTTGACGAGTCCTGACATACTCATCTCTTTCGTGGGTTAGAATGTCCAGTTGCTGGACTGTAGCTTGATGTTGAGTGGTCTCTTCTTCCAGAGCAAGTTGAACAATTCTCAAATCTTTTTGAAGTCGATCGAACTCTGCTTTCATCTCAGTAACTTTCTTTTCCTTCTCCCCAACAGCAGATGCTATTATTTCCATCTGGGAGTTATACTCTGAAGACTTGGTAGCGAAAGTGTCCAAGAAATCCTAAAAATTGGCTTTCGTAACTGTAGCCTCTCGAGACATCCTCTCAAACTCAGCATGTACCAAGGGTTCCACCTCCCCCCGATTAAGATCTTTGTAGATCTTAACTGATTCCTCCAGCTCATCCAGTATGTGTTCAAGATAAACAGCTTGAGCTTCATCACCTTGATTTTGGATGGCACTGATCAGATAAGAGGTTGGACCTCTAACAGTGATGAAACCAACATCTTCTTTTTCCATTACCCTTTCTACTAAGGGTCCCAATGAATTGAAGAAAAGGTTGGTGAAGGAACCAATTATGAATTTGTTAGTAGCTATTGCACCAGGTGTAGCAGCTACTCCTATGGAAGTGGAAGCAGCAGGTGCTTGTACTAGTGGACGTTCAGCTTCTTGAATGTGAGTGGAAGTCTCTCTGGACAAAGGAGCCATGGTAGAGCTAGTTGCTCCTCCCAGATGTTCCTCTGCGGAATCAAATAAACACCATCAGTTTGCTGTCATTAGCAACTATCGAGAAGGATCAAAAGTAAGAGCAATCTTACCATTGCTGGGTCCAGTGACAAGTTTGTCATCTGCTGACACAGGTTGCAACCTCACAGAAGTAGCTTCAGACATTACTGCCTGGCTACTACCCGCTTCGGAGCCGCCTAAAAAATGTCGGCTACTGCTGGCTATCGCCTTTATTGGCACTATATCAGTGCATGTGGGAGGAATTGGAGAAGATTCAATTTTTGCATGAATAAAAATTAAGATGTCAGCCATTTAATCCCTAAAAGAAGGGTATTAATATCAGTCAATACCAATACCTCCTTAATGGGTGACAGTAGCTCCCTTCGGTGCTACTTCTTTAACCGCATTCTTCTCTGGGGATGCATGTACATCAGCATCCTCTTCTGGATTCAGAGTGTCATCAACAGCCTCTGCTGATATGTATCTTCATCACTTGCACTCTCTTCTCATGCTTTTTCACTATCAGTTGCGGCAACTGGATCTACATCATCGTAGAAGCCAAAGTCACAATCGTCCAGTACCTCAATTATTAACTGATCTTCTTCGGCACGTAGTGATCGAGGAGAAGCTGGAAGGTAGGTGGTTTCTATTGCAAGTGTTGGAGATTGCAGTACTTTGGGTGATTTTTCTGGCTCATTTGGCTTTGCAGCCTCATCTGCTGTCTCCGCGATTTCCTCCTTGGTCTCTACAGCCTCGTCCCTCTTCTCTGGACTGAAAGCTTCCTACCTGGGTTCAAGGGCAGGTACAGGAGACGACATCATGACTCCAGCGACAGCACCGGTCACGATCGATGACAGGATAGGTCTTGGAGGAGTGACTACTTTCTTTCTTCTGAAGACTATTTTCTTTCGACGTAAAGGTCTCTCCGGACTCTCTACATCTACAACATCTACATGTCTTTGAAGTGAGGTCAGAGTCGTCGCCACTTCTTTCTGAGTCGACTCAGCCTGCTGCCGAGATTGCGACCGGGTGGTGACCCTTTCTGAGGATTCTAAGACAATCTTCCTCTTAGCAACTAGAGAAGAAGGTTCCTCCGCCTTCCTCTTCTTCCTCTTCTTGATTGGAGATCTGACAACCTTCAAGGAAACACACAGCGGCTCGTTGACTTCTTCGGGGAAGTTGGCTTCCCTCGAAGCTTCCAGCGGTGCATTAACTGGCTCATCCTCTTCATCATTACCAGGAGCCAACACAACAGATGCTCCCTTCTTTAATCGCGTTGCTGTCGCAAAGCTATCTGCTAAGTTGAAATTCTCAGCAAAGGTATTCGCTGATGTGTAGAAGAGCGAATAGGTGTACAGCATGTGAGGGCCATGATCGCTCCTTATCGGCATCGAGAACATCGTCCTCGTGTCCCGAGCATTATAGTAGGCCCAAGCTCAGGCTCCATCGATCAAGTAACCTTTTCCCTGTAGGCACGTTATGGCATTGCCTACATGAAACTGGTCATAGCCGAATTGGCGTGCAAAACGGCTAGAGAGATAAGGCTCCAGATAGTATTCATCTTCAAATCGGTACACTAAGTGAGATGGCCGGATCATCTTCAACCAGTCAAAAGTTGTGTGGCCCAGAGGCTGTGCCCTCCCAGAGTCGACAAGGTTGGTGGACATATGCTCGTAGCCAGCTGGAGGGGGGACACAGTAGAAGTTCCATCCCTTTCCGAGATTCAGAGCGCGCCTGTAATCTCTTAAAGTGGTATATATCCACTTGCTTTTGGAGAATCTCCTCAAGAAGCTACCGCTCACCGCCCCCATATCGGGATTCATCAGTGAAGGATAGTGTAGAAGCAGCCATCCGAACAGATATGTGTATGGTAGCTCCAGCCGAGGAAAGCTTCCTTTTTGCCCTTCCCTCGAAGCATTTGATCGACAAAAAGGCGGAGGCCAACATTCACTCTGCAAGTCATCGCTGACAATAGATCCATCCGGTAGCCAAAGACTAAACGGACGACAGCAAACAGCACGCCGCGATGAAAGTGATCGACGGCGCTGGCTCCAGGGACGACGTATCGTCGAAGCCAATAAGTGAAGAAACCCGCCAGCTGGGCTTCCTTCGACATGGGCCTGTAGCCTATCCTCATATAGCTTTCAATAATATCCACCTTCCTTGAAAGGAGGATATGCAAGATCATCCTCAACCAGGATATCCATGTCACTGTGCTCCTCCATCAACTTTATCACTTCGCTATCGCTAAGTGGTCTGAAGAAGGTGGGTTTACAGTTGTCATGCTCCTTGGTCTTCTTTTCCATGATATGGTTGAGGAAGAGATATGACAACCATTTCGTCGAGTAACAGGTTCCAGCTGTGCCACTCTTGTAGTACAAGGAGCAGATCTTGTAGTGGCATAGTAGCTCGTCAAACACAGCTACCATTTCAGCATTCTCTTGGCATAATTTGTCCAACTCATCATTGGTCGGGACAAATTCTTCATAGGGGATATCCCCCATTGGCAGGCTGCAGATGTACTTCATCTCGTGTAAAGCCAATCCGATCTCTCTGCATGGTGTCATAAAGGTCCCCGTCCTGTAGTTGTATCTCTCCGCCAATGCAAAGAATAGATGCGGATTAGGCGGGAAACCATAAACGGTGGCGTACACCGCTTGGTACAGCTCAATCTCCTTGAGCTTGTCTTCAAATTAAGCCAATATCCAATTGGCTATATAAATCCATCTCTTGTTATCTGGATTCACAAGACCTGTTAATCAAATATCTTGATCTGGATACCTTCCCTCAACCTTCGCAAACTCATTTGTGAATATCGGAGTTCTGACTGGTAGTAGCAGGGAAGAGTTTTCCGGTGGGATGCAACCGGGTTTCAGTCCTCTAAGTAGGGAGCTGTGATGCTCAGAGGAACTGTAGAACATGTCTTTGCTGTTTGGCCCCTTCTTTACACAAATATTCCCTGTTCGGGCTTGCTGAAGTGGAGTTATATCCCATTCCATCCTTCTGGGATAGCCCGCAAAAGCGTAGCGAGATAGGGGAAGGCATCTGGAAATCTTCGGTAGAAGTATTATCTTCTCACCCCTTTGAAAAAGTCTCTATTCTATGCGAGGCCTGGGCTGAGAGTTCTTGTCAAAAGCCTCACCGAACAGAAATAGAGACTTCTGGTGAGTGACTGTATCAACAGTTTAGAGTGGCTGCCCATTCATCAGACACAACAAAGTTTTATTATCCTGTGCAGTCAAGACGGCTTGTCGAGATGACGGCAGGGCATATTGAGGATATATCACATGGGAAAGATCCTCCTTGAATTCAGGTTCAGACAAAGTCCCTACAAAGAGAGAGGTTCAGACAAAGTTCCTATAAAGTCCCTAAACAGGGCGGCACAATACCATCAATCTCTAAAAAGAGAGAGGTATGAAGGTTCGAAAATGTCAAGAACCCTAAAAAGGGTTTCGATCGAGTTCGTCATCTACCTTGCAGCGCTGGATGGCCAATCTCATGGCGAGATATTCGTGGCGCAACACGAGTTGAAGTCTCGGCGGGGGCCTTGTCCTTCTCAGTAGCTGTACGCTTGGGTGCCATTGCAATCGGCGGCGGGAAGAAGGAGAAGTAGTCGGAGAAGGAGATGATCTTTTGTCTCTTCAGAAAAATCGAAAGCAAGTAAAGGTTGACAGAATGAGAATGGAAACTATTTATAGTTTTCAGAAATGTAACAGTCACCTCAGATTGCGCCACCAAAGACGGAACTGATTCCTCCAAACGTGCAACCACCCTGCAACCACTGTGCAACTTGATTTTAAATTCGAAATTCAAAGTATTTCGAAACTTTGAATATTTTCAAATTTTGAAAACTTTGAAGGGGGTCTTGTAGGTCCTAAAAATCAAGTTGCACCCATCAAAAAAGTAATGAAAATCAACTTGTGCACCCTTCAAATGAACCGCACAGGAGACATACTGCGCAATAAATCAACTGCGCGAGGCCGAACCGCGCTAACATCCAAGCGCGCTAGCTGACGTGGCAACGTCATCATTACCTGACAAAAATCTGATCTTCTGACAGCTGACAGCCCGATAAATAAGGAGTCCTTTCGTTTCTTGTACAGCACAGCGCTCGAGGACAGCTGTACAGCCAGCACAGTATGACAGCCTAACCGAACCACAGTCTGCCAGATTTTTGTCAGCGTAGTTTGATCCCAGCGCAGTCTGAAGCTAGCACAGTTCAAGTGGTACGATCCATCAAGATAACTTACACTTTGTACGTGGCCTACATGCCATCAATTGCTCACCACGTGGCAACCGTCTGTACACGACCATGCGCATTTCAATCAAACAATGCCATACATCTAATACAGTTGGCCCACAATCGAGTAACTGCCAGCGTAACTGGTAGTCTGCGCAATCCAATGCCTACGCAATCCAGCCTGCGCAACCCAGAAATAACTACTAATTAGTTATTTTCCAGAACTCTATAAATAGAGTTTCAAGTCCTTCATTATCAAGATCAGATCATTCAAGATCATCAGAGAGATCAGGTGTTCTTGCCCAAGTGCTGCTGCATTCTTCAGAGGCTATCATCTTCAAAGTTCACATCGTCCAAGGGATAAAGCGATCGTCTTCAGATCGGATTTTTATAGTTGTACTTTCCCAGAATTCAATTGTAATCTTCTTACAAAGTTTGTGAAATAAAAGAACTTTTGTTTTTACAAACACTTCATGCGGCTGGAAGTTCTGGCCGCATGAGCCTTCTGCATGTGGCTGGCTTCTGTGGCCGCATGAGTTTTTATATGGCTGGCGCCCTTATGCGGCTTCTTCTTGGACCGCACAAAGTTCCTCTTTGCCCCTGCAAGTCCAGCATCGTAGTATTTTCCTCTGCCGGACTTGGGGACAGCAGAGTCCTCTATGGCCTGAAGTGGGGCCGCATGAGAATCTTCTCCGCCATTTTTGGTAGCAGGAAGCATTTCTTCCAGAGCTTGGGGAGGAGCAAATGATTTGGGCCTCCACTCCCTGCGAGCCTTCTTCGTGCGAGCTCGCTTCTGGACCGGGCCAGCGCTCCCGTCGGAGGGCATTTTTTCAAACGCCTGCTGGTCGAAGCGGACGACCAGCATCTGTTGAGTGGAGCCAAGTTTGGCTGCGTCCGATTGCATCACCAACTCCCCAGCCGTAGAGAAGTTATTCCCTTGCAGAGATGCCATCGTGTTTGCCATTGATTATAAAAGAACAGAACAATTTTATGGGAGGACTGGACTTTTACTTCACAACACAAACTCGCTCGTACAAAGAAAGCCTAGGGATGAAAACCTAGGTACAACAATCTAAGTATGATTGTTTAGTTTTTTCTGGGGGGTGACGGTAGAGGCTCGGGAGAGTGCTATCAACTCTGCCTTACTCCTTGGACGATCGAACGTAGCCTTGGCTCTGATGAAGAAATACTCTCGGAATGTGTGGGGAGATTCTTCTGTGCGCCGCCGCTCTCTTTGTGCGTGCCTCTGTCTCTGCTTGCAAGGGAATGGCACCTTGCTATTTATAGGAGTGGGGTATGATAACTAGGGTTTACAATGATTGCTCCTTGAAAAGTAGGTGGTTAGGGATTGGTTATGATTTGCCTTGATCTTGTTTGGTGGAAATTAATCTGAGCCATCAATATTGATTGTAACAAATCTGGGCAGTTAATGTTGACTACACCAAATCTGCATGGGCATTTAATGTTGATTGCAACAAATCTGCATCATGATGATTTATTGATATCAGCAAATCCGAGTGAATAAATCTTGGTCAATCTTCTGCCACATGTCCCAACTGCCTGTTATGTTGATTGCCATAAATCTAGATTGCTGGGATTTGATCAACTCCTGCCACGTGTCCCAACTGCTGCGAGCCGCGTGAAGGACTGTCATCGTTGAGCCGCATAAGTGTGGCCTTTAACCGAGCTGCATGAAAGTCCTTACAATTGAGCCGTATGAAGGTGGCGGCCGCATGAGGGTGGCAGCCGCATGAAGGTGACAGCCGCATGAGGGTGGCAGCCGCATGGAGATGGCAGCCACATGAAGGTGGCAGCCGCATGAAGGTGGCAGCCGTATGAGGATGGCAGCCGCATGAGGTTGGTGGCCGCATGGAGATGGCAGCCAAATGAAGGTGGCAGCCGCATGGGGGTGGCAGCCGCATAGAGATGGCAGCCACATGAAGGTGGCAGCTGCATGGAGAGGGCAACCGCATGAAGGTGGCAGCCGCATGAGAATGGCAGCCGCATGGAGATGGCGGTCGCATTAAAGTAGGTAACTGCATAGTGAGCTTCGGAATTGGTGGATCGTGCAAGCTATAAAGATTTCCTTCATTTTCCTAGGAGCGTGCCATTATGTCAGAGTCATCATTGTAGCTTTATGTCAGAGCTGTCAATTCACCTTTATGTCAGAGCCGCCGTGTTGCGTCAGAGTATTAAATGAGGCCGCTGCTTGATGGCCAGCTGTAGAGACGAACCGCCTAGGGCCACGTGGCTTTTATCCGAGCTGTATGGAGCTATTGGGGATTTCTGAGCCGCATGAAGCTCTGAAGGACTTTTGAGCCGCATGAAGCTCTAGAGGACTCTTGAGCCGCATGAAGCTCTAAGAGATTCTTTGGACCGCATGAGACTCCCTCTGTTTTGAGCCGCATGGACTTTCTTGTTCTTTTCCATGCTTCTACACCTGTATACCAAGTTTAATCTCTAACTTTTTAGAGATATCGCAGGCTTCATTATACTTGGTTGTGAGTGCATCTATCCTTTGAGCTACAATATTGTACTTTTTCTTCTCTAATTCATAGAGATCCTTGAGTTTTATATTATCTTGATTTGCTTTCTCATGCTCCTCAAGAGTTTCATGTAATCTCAATTTCATAGAAGAAATATCATCCGTGTTACTAAAAGAAGTTTTATCTCTAATATCTTCCAGTATTTAAGATTGCTTAGAGAATTCAGATTGAACTGCTTTCAGCTCTTCCTTAGCATATTTATACACATCCATCATCTTTTTTTTGATCTTCTAAAAGATTACTGAAGGCATCAGATAATTCATCAAAATAAATTATTCAAATAAAAGATTTGTAGTTACCTTAGCATCTGTGGCCATGAAGCAAAGATTGGCTGTATTGCAAGGTTTTTCTTCTTCTTCTGAATTACTTGCCTCACTTTTACACCAGAAGCTGGTATTGGCATAGTTCCTTATTGAAGTCCTTTTCTTGCTTGATTGATCGTATCTGCTTTTCTTTCTTACGAAAGGGCAGTCCTTCTTGATATGACCTATCTTCTTACAGCTGTAGCAAATTGGTTCTTAGTCATCGCTAGAATCTTTCTTCTTTTTGTTAGACTTCTCATATTTCAGGAATCTTCTGAAGTTCCTCATCATAAAGGCTATTTTCTCGTTGTTGTAATGCCCCGCTCCGCACAGTGCATTATTCTGAGTCGTTGACTGGAAGAGTTGTGTTGACCCAAAATATGTATTGATGCGAATCGATGTAAAGAACTACATTGAACGAATATTGATTTTAGTTGGTTTCGTGTGGATGTTATGCTTATATGCTGAGATATAAGAGGTCGACATTTTTCCTTGTTTGCAACGGAGTCCACAAAACCAAATCATCGTCTCGCAATGGACTGAGACATAGGCACAGTAAGCTAAATCGGTCGGATAATTCAACGAAGCACGAAATGCTCGAATGGCTAAGTCAGAAGAGTTGGTCGTGCAACAAAGTAATAAAATCGAGCTCCATCGACTCGGGAAAACGATAAGGCGTATCGGCTTAAGGTGAGAGGACTATGACTCTTCTTTTCTACTCCGTCATGCCAAGTAAAATGTACTGTTGTATGCTAAGTTAACCTATCGAGACCATGGGCGTGGCTCGATCTAGAGATGAACATAGTGCCTGTCAAATACTAAGATAGAACAATTGTATTAAAACATACATCAAATGTACGCGTTGCTATAGAACATCGAAATACTACAAAGGTGAGCACCTTGGTGTGCAAGCCCTATGAACATATGATAACTGTATTGACAATGCCTCAGTGCACGAGTCGTTTGTGCCACCATGCACGAGTTAAAAGGCTAGAACATTGAAAGATGATATCGGCCTGAGTGCCTTAGTGCACGAGTTGTAGAACATTGAATACTCTATCGAGGTGTTCCTTAAGTACACGAATCAGAGAGAATGAACTTAAGTCTAGCACATTGAAAGATCGTGTCGATGTGCATCAAATACACGAATCGCATATCATTGGACATTAAGTCATATAATATGAAAATATGGAATCGAGACGTGCGTCGAATGTACGTCTCAAAGGATATCGAATAATTATTGAATGCGGTATGCTGTCTTGAATGTTTGGCACCTTCGGGTGTTAAATATCATGATATATGGAATGGTGAAATCCTTTGTGGGCAAGAGAGTACTTGAGTGTTGTACACCAATCTGGCATGATTCAATTGGGCTATTGAAAGCCTTTGTAATTTCGCTGCTTATCGAATAAAGAGAATTATTTCGTATACTTTGTTTCTTCCGCTGTTAAATATCAAATCAAAGATAACCATTTACGAACTTGTCATCTTACCTTATACGAGTGCAACTCCAGACTCGTACGACATCACGCCCCAGGGAGGACGAACGATTCGGCTAAAATCGATGCAATGACGAGCAATTCACCGGGTCAGGGCGTGACAAAGTGGTACAGAGCTCTAGGTTAAATTTCCTCAGGACACGTGACTCGTTTCAATTTAAAAGTTTTCCACCAAAATCGAATGAATCTTGACTCTACTCGAAGCCTTACTGGATGTTCCATACAATAAGTCTAATACAAGTCGTGTAGTTTTGTCGCATGTGTTTTGGAAATCACATGATGTTTGTTGAGAAAGTCGTGAAATGGTATTGCATTGAGTGCAACGAGCCGTGAAATATTGTTGCTGCAACTGCAACAAGTTGTGAAATGTGAATTGAGATGTTTGTTGTTCAATACAGCAAGCCGGTATAAGAAATGTTGGTTGCATCGATATAACAAAAGTCGTGAGATGTTTCGTTGCATAAAATACAATAAGTTGAACTATGATTTGTATGTTGTGAATGAACATGAAAGTTGATATTGAATGTGTTGAACGGATTCGAGCATTGGCTTTGAATGACAAAAATGAATCGGTGCATGAGGTGCAACGGATGTCAAAAATAAATCGCTGCACGAGGTACAACGGATGTCAAAAATGAATCGTTGCACGAGGTGCAACAGATAGAACTAAAATCATAAATAGATAGAAACTAATCGGTTCGATTGTGCACCGAAATTGTGTTGGCAAAAAAATAAATTGGTCGAATTGTGTTGGATTTTGATTAATCAAAAGTTACGGTTGTGATCGGCATGATCGCTGCAAAAAATGTGAGTCAGAATAGACTGTTGGTTCATACCGAGTATGATACGAGAGAAATGACTTGATTTTTGAGTGGGATATGCCATACCACTTATGCGATGAATGACTCAATTTTGAGTGATATATGTTATACTACTTGTGCGATGGATTGTATCGACATACTGCAAAAATTGCAGAATAGTTCTCCCATCAGACGGGATAGTACCGAGACTCAATTGTAAATTTGTATGATGGTATGTTGATGCTAGTATTCTTCGGTAATCGGTTGGAATGTACGGCGTAGACTTGTATCAATGAATGATATGTCAGACAAAAATTTATAAGTCGATCGGATGACGAAGTCTAGCTAAACGATTATGCCTTGAGACAATCATCGAATCAGCGAGATAGGAAACTTGAATGTTATAAACGAGTCGCACGAATTACGAGCTCGATGAAAATATTAGTTGATATGAATTGTAATCAGAACGCACGAATTATGAACTCATAAAATGCTGGTCGATGTGAATTATAATCGGATCGCATGAATTGTGATCTCGATAAAAAGTTGGTTGATGGAATAATCATGACTAAGAAGATAGTCGGTTATGTTGCAACGAAACTTATTTGAGTACAACTAAAACATGCAAAACTTACAGGGCGTGATCATATAACTCGAGGGTTCGATGTTGGATAATCGGTAACTCGATTACATGATCGAAGTATAGCAGGATGTAACAAATCGAAAAACGAGTTGACGCGTATGGAAAAGTATGTAAAGAACATGGATGTATGCAATGCGAGCTAAGTCGACGTTAATACAGATTCAAAGTTGACCCTCGTGCTATCGAAATCGATAAGACCCATCGAAATACGCAAGAAAATGTAAGCACGATATGAAAATACAAAACAAAACGGGCCTACGATATCGAGGTTTTGAAATAGTAATACGAGAATGTCGAACTGATTGATCGTAAACTTTGTGATTGATCATGGCAAGACTATAAAGTCATCTACTATTGTTTCGATGCGTATAACATCACGGGTGTCGACCGTGGGTAAAATTACTCGAACTCGATACGAGTAGATATTTCGTGAATTGCGGAATCATCAATGGTAGTGCATGAATTACTTGGAGGATAGTTGTGCCTCAGTTGTGCAGGTAGAAATGATTATGTTCGAATTTGGGTAGAAATCGTCGGAACATGATTTAGCTTTGAAATAAGATATAGTATGGTTCGTAACTGTCCTTCGTTAATAATCTATAATTATCGAACGTAGCTTCGGGACAGCTGACCCTAGAAGACTTGACCGCCAAATCAATGTGAATGTTACAGACCCATAAGATGACCCATACGATTTCTCATATGGAATTGCATCGAGAACAAATATGATATGGTACATGTAGAAAATAAAGTCTAGGCGATCGATTGATTATTTCGAGAATTGATGGAACAGCTCCGGCTAAAAATTTTATATACAATTTTGATGATTGGTCCGATGAATGCTTAAATGATTATGTTGGTCAACGATCAAAATGAAAATTTCATAAACAAACTTGGTGATCGAATAGGCAATTTCGAGAATCGTGCAATACACGAGAGCGAGCGATAAGAGAATAACTTTCAAAGTTGTGTCATTGAATTTGGATTCACCTTGCAATTGAGCTTACGTGAATCGAACTTATATTCGATGTTGCGAGATAGACAAGTTTGAAATTTGGCTAGGAAATTCCTACTCAATAGGAATCGAACATAAGACACGTCGTAGAAAGGCCTTTGTGTCAAAACGATTGTTGCCTTTGAGCACTGTCAACTTGAGTTAAACAATTATGCCAGAAAGACCGTTGCCTTTGAGCATCGTTAACTCGAATGGAACTTTTGTATCGAATAGATTGTAGCCTTTGTACAACGTCAATTTAAAAGTTGCGTCGAAAGAATTCGAGCACGGTGTCTAAGTAAGTCACCTAGCGGGCGTAGCACTGAATGTTGATGCACTTGCACGTCAACCAAAGGAAAATCGTATCGATATGAGTTGCAAAGTGAGACTTCAGAAATAGTTGGGTAGCGACTTTGAACGCAAGACATTGTTGTAACACCCAGTTTTCTAGATGAGGGTATTTTTGTCATTTTTGGGGTAATTTAAATTTATTAGAATTTATTTGATTTTATGAGAATTTTTAGGAATTATTTTGGAATTATTTGGACTAGATCGATTTGACTAGTTTTGACCCTTGTAGACCAACCTAGAAGCTAACCCTAGTTAGTATGGACTTGGTTAGGTTATATGACTCTAGTCTAACCTAAGCTAACCCTTGGTTTGGTCAATAGACTCTAGTTAGCAATAGGAATTAGAAAGTCATAAGTCATGGCTTATGATTTATAACCTTTAATAAATCAATTTAACTCATAGCCTTGTAGGTTGGCCCAAAGCCCAAGAATTTCATAACCCTAAGCCTACACTAAGTGGCTGGCTACTATATCATCATTGGGAACATCACCCTATAAATGCTCTCTTAATTTTAGGGTTGCCTCTTTCTTAGGAAAGCTCAAGTTTAGGAAAAAGGTTTGTTTCCTATTTTATTTAATCCCTAGATTTCCATTCCATTTCCTTTTTCATTTAAATCTCTTCCATTAGGTTTTAATATACCTATTCTTGCTGTTATTGAAGTTTCATTTCAGTTTGTTGTGATTTGATTGGATTAGGACATCAAGGAGAAGAGCTCTAGAAAGAGGGATTTTCCTAGAAGTTCAACTATAGGTAACTTCTCCATTTCTCCATGAAATTTTGATTTCTTTACATATTTAGGAAGCCCTAGGAGTCCCCTAAGTGTTTGCATTGGTTTCGTGTCGAGTCCCATAAGTTTTGTGTCCGTTTGGACACGTATCAAGAACTGTCCTTAGGTGTTTGTCAAAATGCCTCAAAGGGCATTTCGATTTCTTTTGTGCAATGTTTTTGAATAGGAATCTAGATTTTATTATTGCTTATGGATTTTTGTTCCTCTGAGGTGGATTTTGTGTCGGGTTGTGTCGAATTTGACGCATGGACACGTGCTGCACACACGCGCGCGCGCTCGGGTTCTGTCCCCTGCTACTCGGGGGCTCTAGAGGACACAACACGCGTTATTATGACACGAGACACGACACACGCCATGAGGCTATGACTGACATGCCATGTGTCAAGTCTCACGTGTCTACGTGGCGTGTCAAGAGTGATATCAGTGTCGCACTGATTTTACACTGTGCAGTGCACACGTGAAATAGTACCCTGATAATGCTCTGTATCTCAGGACACGACACTCTAGGACATAGTGCAGGTTATTGGACACTTAGCTAGACTTTGGGCGAACCTAGGGTTGCGAGCACGAGGCCTGGTTCGGCCTGTGTCATATGCACGACACGAGTGCACGTGTGCACGAGACAGTGCACTGGACAGTGCACTGTTGTGTCTGATTTGAGTTTTCTCGTGTTTGGACACGTTTGTGTCCTCGTGCTTGGACACAATGTCTCTGTTGGACATGTACACAACTTGTAGATAGGTTACCAACCTTTGATTTGGTATTATAGATTAATTTTGATAATTAATTCTCCATTTTCCTAATTTTCTGATACAAGTATTTTTCTGAGATTCCAGTTTTTAGATACGATTTTGTACACCTATTTTAACCTATTTATTACTGTTTAAATGTTGGTTTAAGTTCCTATATTCATTCTCCTATATGTTATCTTGCTGTGTGTCAAGTTTGTGTTGATTTGGTGTGCTATTGATTTCGAAATTGGGCTAGGCATGTGTAGACTGAGCTAAAATCAATTTTCTGTTTTTGAATTGAGTTTTTTCTATTTCTTTGCAGTTTAGAGTTGGACTGATTAGATGTTTGTTTGGGTTCTTTGGAAAGTTGAAATCTGGGAATGTTTAGGAATGTAGACTGATTAGTTATGGCTGAACCTGAGAGACTGAAAACTGGGTTGGTTATGAACCTGAGATTGAATTAGGTGTTATGTAATATTGCGTTTTTTTTCTATGAGTTGAACTCTATATTTCCTGCACTGCCTATTAGGTTTCAGCCACCCATTTCTAATTCCTGCTATTCCTTCATGCACTATATGTTTCAGTCTCACATACACTTCACTGCTTCCATGTTTCAGACTCACACACACACACATATTTTGCTCACTCACTCACTGATACACACACACACATTACTCTTATTGGCACACACAGCCCCTCATGTATGCCTCACTCATTACTCACCCCCTCATACACATCCTTCACTCTATTGTACACACACATAGGTTGTTGTGCACTGTTTAGGGATTTAAATTAAATGGTCATGCATTAGCTCACTGTTTTATGTGTTAACTGATATTGTGTTGTTCATATTCCAGTTTACACACTGATATTCCCTTTTCCTGTCACATGTCCAGTGCATCATCCCACACACACACAAAGCCACACACAGCTGTACATGGTTTCTCACACACCCTATCACTCACTCTTCTTTCTATCTCTCCATATATGTATATGTAATATAACATTACCTCTCTATCTATATCCTATTTTCTATGTGATTATTTGCTAAATAGGTATATATATTATGTAATGTGAGTATATATATATAAATATGGTAGTTGTGTATATATTGGGTATCTAGTATTGATACCTACATAGGATATATGGATTATAGAAGTATATATATATATGTCACATATATATACAACTTGTGTACTTGTTATATATAGGTAATATATATACATGTGTTAAGAATAGGCCTAGGTAATATGGTATAGCTTGGTGAGCCTAGATTGGGCTTGTACAGCTTTATTAGACCTAGTATAGACTAGTTTAGACTTGATAGCCTAGTTTAGACTTGGTTGACCTAGTTTGACTTCTAGGGTTGACCAGAGTTGACCAAGAGTTGACTTTGGCCTAGATTGACCTAGACAGCATACAGATGCATAGTAGATTACATTTATCATCCCCTGTATACATCTTGACTTGTGTTGCTCTAACTAGGAGTCAGGTACCTCATCTCGGACAGTACATTTACTTCAAACATTCAGATACCAGGCGAGTACATTCTCTGACCGTTTCATACTTGTCTGGATTTACATTCTTGCTCTAGATTACTGTACTTGATGCTAACACGATCATTATCACGGATTGGTACTATATGGATCTTCTTCTGAGATGTTATCTCCTTGTATTCACTAAATACATATTGTGATGTACGTTTTACTTACATATTGTATTTATTGAATACCCTTATCATTGTACACTCATTGTGCATATTGTACTCTCATTATCACATTGAGCCATTGTACAAGCCATTGTACAAGCCATTGTACAAGCCATTATATAAGGTAATGTAACTGAATTGGATCCTTGTGTATTGATTGGGGAGGGAGAGTAAAAATGGTTATGTGATTAATCCTATTGTATAAGAAATTGTATATGTCCATTGTACACCCACGTACAAAGGAGTCCCATTTTATTGTATAACCTAACCGTTTACATAACCATATTGTGCTCTAAATCACATGTTGCTTACAGTTCTTACTTATCATATATAGATATTTCCCATTATTAAATCTCTGCTATTTTTATATATATTCTTCTTTCAGCGTTTCATATACGTTACTCTATTGCATGCTTTATATTTTCTAACTTGATATGAACTGCGTGAGATGTATTGTGCTCGCTCCCGTCCTGACTGGACCTGTTGAAAATTTTACAGAGGATGATGAGGAACCCTGCACCCCTTACTTGGAGCTTGCCTAGATGATACTCGCGACCTGGACCCCTGGAGAGGTTCAGGCAGCTGCTCAGGATGATACCTTGTATAGTGTAGATAGCTTAGACTGTTCCTTCTTTTCATGTTTAGCTGTTATTATTATTTTTAGAGTTGTATATTTTAGTGATGATGAGACTTTGTTATTTCATTTCTGTTGTACCTCAGTTGAGGATTTCTTATCTATTTCCATCGTGCTACATTCTACCTTAGATTGTGATTGAGTTGTACCTCTGTGTTGGCCTCCTTTTGGAGAGTATATTCATGTTATGTAGTTATAGTTCATGACCTAGAACAACGTTCTACCGCCGATACTGCGGCGTAGGCTGGGCGCTGTTACGTACTCGTACCCTCACGGTGGGTGCAGGTCGTGACACGTTTTTACTGGTAGCCCATGCAGGTCGAGTTTATGTAGTGGTATTCGAACTAGAGTATCACTACAGCCTGCAGTAGGATTAGGATATTTTGAAGGTACTCAATCACATTAGGAAAAACTCCTTATCAGGTCCCTTTTATCTAAATATGCTACTCGTTGTTTCCCTTGAATATAAACTGTCCTCCTTGAATTCTTGCTTCATTCTCAGAAATTGTTTCTTGTTTTGATCTGTCTTCATGATGATTATGAAGGCACGATCTCATCGCTTCGGTTCGGGGGATACTATCGAGAGGCTGGCCACCTCTCGTCCTGTTCATCAGGGCCTCGAGACCGCAGTTTCTGTTGTGCCGACTCAGGTTGGCGTTTCTGCTACATAGGAGGTGCACCTCTGACTATACAGGGACTTTTCCCGTCATTCCCGATTTTTCTCAACAGCATACCGGGAGAAACCAGCAGGGGCGAGCTATCGTCAGGACAATTGAGGATGCACAGACCATTGGAGATTTACTGTAAGTTCCGTTCTTCTCAATTCCATTCCCGCAATTGTCTTTTATAACTACCTTAAAATCCGATTCCATCTGTTCCTTGCTGATTGATTAATTTTTGTCATGTTGCTCTTTTGTTATGTTTGTTTTTCTTCTAAGGAAATCATATGGGCTAGGTCACCTCAGTTATGAGATCTAGAATCTTCGAGAGTCGTGTTAGCTGGCATAGTGAGGACATATAGTTAGATTTTGGATATATTTCTCGGGTATGGGAATTTAAGGTTTTCGCCGTCGCATGCGACAATGCGAAAATTTTAAATACCATGAACCTAGGAGTACGTACCTTAGTCAAGGACTCTGTGATTATCGTAGCATTGCTCACTAGCATGATGAGGACTCTGGGCAATATGATTTTGGACAGACGCATATGATTAACAGATTGTATCTTGAGAGGGTTTTAAACATCATACCCTTCTGTTGTTATAAATAACTTAGGAGTAGGAGTATGAGTAGGAGTAGCTTAGCTGTTATTATAATCTAGTGTAACTTCTTACTATAAGATTCATCATAATACAAATGAATCGATGATTTTTGCTAGACCTTGATTTAGATTTGATATTATGACTCTGATTTCAAATGGTTCCTTCTTTTAAACAGATAAGCAGAACAGATTTTATCATTATTTTCTTCTTGCCATTATTTATTGTATTACCTTAGAATATATAATATAGTGGACACAGATGCTTGCCTGACACGTATGCATGCTACACTTGATCACCAACCTATCTAAATGCATATTAATATGTTGATGTTAATTTTTCAAAATCCTAATGATTCTAATATAGGACAGTATCAGTGACTAGTTCTCTATTTTCCAGATTAAATTCGTAAATTAAATTTAAATTTCATATTATTAGTTGTTGTTTATATTACTGCACATGTATGTTACATGCAGGGTTTCAAGTCTTAAAGAAAATTGGTTGAATTTTGTGTTAAATTTGTCAAACCTGAGACTGTGTACATATTAACCCTTTAAGCCTGAATTCTAAGTGTTTAGTTCAATTTGCAGTTTTAAATTGTAATATTTTGAGCCGTATACATTATTGTATGTAAGGATATAATGTTAGGTTTCATACTCTTACATGTTAGGTTGTTGTTGTGGTAAACCTTGGGTTGGTTTTGATGTTCGAATTTCTCCAAAATTTTGAAAACTGAATACATGTTAACATTTTTACATTGCTTTCAAATGTGTAGTTCAATTTCAGATCTAATATGTAATGTTGAGCTAAACTGAATGATTGAACCCTTCATTTCAAGTTTTAACCCATGTACACTTGACACTCTACACTAATGTTCACAACTGCCATGAAAACCTAACCCTCAATCTCTATGTTATGTTCATGCAGCTATATGGATATATGTATAGTTCTGTATACATGTTATAATGTATGTAGATGCAATTAAAATCTCTACCTCTCTATACATATAAATATACATATATATATATATGGTTAGCCATGCATGTTATGAGTAAATAGCTTGTGCCTTGTAGACTGCTTAACCAATATGCCATAAATAGTGTAACTTGATAGCTATAGTTGAGACACAGATCCTCTTATGCACTTTCATGTATAATTCACACAAACCACATAACCTTTACATAATGTTAGCTTTTCCCTCTCTAATGCTATATATATAAATATATTGTGATTGGATTTCAATGCAATACTTTCATTCTTTAACTTTGTTTTTAATTTTCTTGAATAGTATCCCTTAATAGATACTTGGTGGTTATCTTTATTTTATTTTTATAATAAGTACCAGTTTTCACATAGGATGGTAGACTGTCTTGCAGTTTTGATGATTTGTTATTTCTGTGTCTTTTCCGGTTTAACACCCTAGACTGCTTGTGTGTTTTGATACCATATGATTGTTTTGGTCTAGTATGACTAGTATACCTAGATGAGACTTTCATTACCACCGTATGCCATGACCCTGTATGCCGTCCTCTTAAATTTTATGATTGAATAGGTTCTGAGACTATGATTGCTGGGGGCTTAACCTAGAAGGAGTACGATCACCTTTAATTTCGAAGACGAAATTTTTATAGGGTGGGTAGGATTGTAACACCCAGTTTTCCAGATGAAGGTATTTTTTTTCATTTTTGGGGTAATTTAAATTTATTTGAATTTATGGGAATTTTTAGGAATTATTTTGGAATTGTTTGGACTAGATTGATTTGACTAGTTTTGACCCTTGTAGACCAACCTAAAAGCTAACCCTAGTTAGTATGACTTGGTTATGTTATATGACTCTAGTCTAACCTAAGCTAACCCTTGGTTTGGTCAATAGACTCTAGTTAGCAATAGGAATTAGAAAGTCATAAGTCATGGCTTATGATTTAGAACCATTAATAAATCAATTTAACTCATAGCCTTGTAGGTTGGCCCAAAGCCCAAGAATTTCATAACCCTAACCTCGACTAAGTGGCCGGCCACCATATCATCATTGGGAACATCACCCTATAAATGCTCTCTTAATTTTAGGGTCACCTCTTTCTTAGGAAAGCTCAAGTTTAGGAAAAAGGTTTGTTTCCTATTTCATTTAATCCCTAGATTTCCATTATATTTCCTTTTTCATTCAAATCTCTTCCATTAGGTTTTAATATACCTATTCTTGCTGTTATTGAAGTTTCATTTCAGTTTGTTGTGATTTGATTGGATTGGGACATCAAGGAGAAGAGCTCTAGAAAGAGGGATTTTCCTAGAAGTTCAACTATAGGTAACTTCTCCATTTCTCCATGAAAATTCGATTTCTTTACATATTTAGGAAGCCCTGGGAGTCCCCTAAGTGTTTGCATTGGTTTCGTGTCGAGTCCCATAAGTTTCGTGTCCGTTTGGACACGTATCAGGAACTGTCCTTAGGTGTTTGTCGAAATGCCTCAAAGGGCATTTCAATTTCTTTTGTGCAATGTTTTTGAATAGGAATCTAGGTTTTATTATTACTTATGGATTTCTGTTCCTCTGAGGTGGATTTTGTGTCGGGTTGTGTCGAATTCGACGCATGGACACGCGCTGCACACACGCGCGCGCGCTCGGGTTCTGTCCCCTGCTACTCGAGGGCTCTAGAGGACACGACACGCGTTATTATGACACGAGACTCGACACATGCCATGAGGCTATGACTGACACGCCACGTGTCAAGTCTCACGTGTCCACGTGGCGTGTCGAGAGTGATATCAGTGTCGCACTAATTTTATACTGTGTAGTGCACACGTGAAATAGTGTACTGATACGGCTCTGTATCTCAGGACACGATACTCTAGGACACAGTGCAGGTTATTGGATACTTAGCTAGACCCTAGACGAACCTAAGGTTACGAGCATGAGGCCTGGTTTGGCCTGTGTCATGTGCACGACACGAGTGCACGTGTGCACGAGACAGTGCACTGGACAGTGCACTGTTGTGTCTGATTTGAGTTTTCTCGTGTTTGGACACGTTTGTGTCCTCGTGCTTGGACACAATATCACTGTTGGATACGTACACAACTTGTAGATAGGTTACCAACCTTTGATTTGGTATTATAGATTAATTTTGATAATTAATCCTCCATTTTCCTAATTTTCTGATACAAGTATTTTCCTGAGATTCCAGTTTTTAGATACGATTTTGTACACCTATTTTAACCTATTTATTACTGTTTAAATGTTGGTTTAAGTTCCTAGATTCATTCTCCTATATGTTATCTTGTTGTGTGTCAAGTTTGTGTTGATTTGGTGAGTTATTGATTTCAAAATTGGGCTAGGCATGTGTAGACTGAGCTAAAATCAGTTTTCTGTTTTTGAATTGAGTTTTTCCTATTTCTTTGCAGTTTAGAATTGGACTGATTAGATGTTTGTTTGGGTTCTTTGGAAAGTTGAAATCTGGGAATGTTTAGGAATATAGACTGATTAGTTATGGCTGAACCTGAGAGAATGAAAACTGGGTTGGTTATGAACCTGAGATTGAATTGGGTGTTATATAATATTGTGTTTTTTTTCTATGAGTTGAACTCTATATTTCATGCACTGCCTATTAGGTTTCAGCCACCTATTTCTAATTCCGGCTATTCTTTCATGCACTATATGTTTCAGTCTCACATACACTTCACTGCTTCCATGTTTCAGACTCACACAAACACATATTTTGCTCACTCACTCACTGATACACACACACACATTACTCTCATTGGCACACACAGCCCCTCATGTATGTCTCACTCATTACTCACCCCCTCATACACATCCTTCACTCTATTGTACACACACATAGGTTGTTGTGCACTGTTTAGGGATTTAGATTAAATGGTCATGCATTAGCTCACTGTTTTATGCGTTAACTGATATTGTGTTGTTCATATTCCAGTTTACACACTGATATTCCCTTTTCCTGTCACATGTCCAGTGCATTATCCCACACACACACAATGCCACATACAGCTGCAAATTCTTTCTATCTCTCCATATATGTATATGTAATATAACATTCCCTCTCTATCTATATCCTATTTTCTATGTGATTATTTGCTAAATAGGTATATATATTATGTAATGTGAGTATATATATAAATATGGTAGTTGTGTATATATTGTGTATCTAGTATTGATACCTACATAGGATATATGGATTATACAAGTATATATATATGTCACATATATATACAACTTGTGTACTTGTTATATATAGGTAATATATATACATGTGTTAAGAATAGGCCTAGGTAATGTGGTATAGCTTGGTGAGCCTAGATTGGGCTTGTACAGCTTTATTAGACCTAGTATAGACTAGTTTAGACTTGATAGCCTAGTTTAGACTTGGTTGACCTAGTTTGACTTCTAGGGTTGACCAGAGTTGACCAAGAGTTGACTTTGGCCTAGATTGACCTAGACAGCATGCAGATGCATAGTAGATTACATTTATCATCCCATGTATACTTCTTGACTTGTGTTGCTCTAATTAGGAGTCAGGTACCTCATCTTGGACAGTACATTTACTTCAGACATTCAGATACCAGGCGAGTACATTCTCTGACCGTTTCATACTTGTCTGGATTTACATTCTTGCTCTAGATTACTGTACTTGATGCTGACACGATCATTATCACGGATTGGTACTATATGGATCTTCTTCTGAGATGTTATCTCCTTGTATTCACTAAATACATATTGTGATGTGCGTTTCACTTACATATTGTATTTATTGAATACCCTTATCATTGTACACTCATTGTGCATATTATACTCTCATTATCACATTGAGCCATTGTACAAGCCATTGTACAAGCCATTGTATAAGGTAATGTAACTGAATTAGATCCTTGTGTATTGATTGGGGAGGGAGAGTAAAAATGGTTATGTGATTAATCCTATTGTATAAGAAATTGTATATGTCCATTGTACACCCACGTACAAAGGAGTCCCATTTTATTGTATAACCTAACCCATTTACATAACCATATTGTGCTCTAAATCACATGTTGCTTACAGTTCTTACTTATCATATATAGATATTTCCCATTATCAAATCTTTGCTGTTTTCATATACATTCTTCTTTCAGCGTTTCATGTACCTTACTCTATTGCATGCTTTATATTTCCTAACTTGATATGAACTGCGTGAGATGTATTGTGCTCGCTCCCGTCCTGACTGGACCTGTTGAAAATTTTACAGAGGATGATGAGGAACCCTGCACCCCTTGCTTGGAGCTTTTCTAGATGACACTCGCGACCTGGACCCCTGGGGAGGTTCATGCAGCTGCTCAGGATGATACCTTGTATAGTGTAGATAGCTTAGGCTGTTCCTTCTTTTCATGTTTAGCTGTTGTTGTTATTTTCAGAGTTGTATATTTTAGTGATGATGAGACTTTGTTATTTTATTTCTGCTGTACCTCAGTTGAGGATTTTTTATCTATTTCCATCGTGCTACATTCTACCTTAGATTGTGATTGAGTTGTACCTCTGTGTTGGCCTCCTTTTGGAGAGTATATTCATGGTATGTAGTTATAGTTCATGACCCAGAACAGCGTTCTACCGCCGACACTGCGGCATAGGCTGGGCGCTGTTACGTACTCGTACCCTCACGGTGGGTGCGGGTCGTGACAGTTGTGGACACTCGTTGCGATTAGATGTGCGACGGCTTAACGTGACGCATAGAATTAATGGTGCATACGAAACTTACAAAATGAGAAATGCAATTTTGAATTGCGTAGCGTGCAGTGACTTTGTTGAATGAATCATGTATGTATCGAGTATACATATGCGATAAAATTTTAAGAATGGTCGCTAGAGGTAAGTCCGATCGACAGTACGAGATGGCAAGTATCAAGGATTAGAAATTTATCTGTTAGCTTTGTTCTAATTTTCTACCACTAGGCTTAGCTGAAATACATATATTTCTGGGATGTCCCAAATCAAGTTGTATACTAAATTCAAATTAAGCTGCAGAAAGACTCTGATATGTTAATGAAAGCTTGCACGAGTGTTTGAAACAGAATAATGATAGTGGGATGAGATCATGAAACAATATTGAAAAAACTTGGATTGAGTATTGGTTTTGGTTCGAGGACGAACCTTGTTTTGAGTGGTATATTATGTAATCCGTATGGTGCATTATGTTGATTCCTTGACTCGAAGAGTTGCGTTGACCCGAAATATCTATCGATGCAAATCGATGCAAAGAGTTACGTTGACCCAAGGAATGTATCGAGAAAGATTGATGCAAGTGTTAAGTTCACCCGAAAGAAAGCATTGAGTCATTTGAAGATTCTAAAAAATTGAATCGATACAACACATAAGTCCGATTCAAAGGAATATTTATTTGAGTTGGTTTTGTATGCAGTCTATGCTTTTATGCTGAAATATAAGAGGTCGATATTTTGTCTTGTTTGCAATGGAGTCCACAAAACCAAATCATCGCCTCGTAACGGACTGAGGCATAGGCAGGGTAAGCCAAATCGGTCGAATAATTCAACGAAGTACGAAATGCTCGAATGGCTAAGTCAGAAGAGTTGGTCGTGCAACAAAGTTATGAAATTGAGCCACATCTGCTCGACGAAACGACAAGGCATATCGGCTTAAGGTGGGAGGACTTGACCCTCATTTCCTACTCCATTATACCAAGTAAAATGTACCATTCTATGCTAAGTTAACCTATCAAGAGCCCAGGCGTGACTCGATCAAGAGATGAACATAGTGCGTATTGAAACTAAGATAGAACAATTGAATTGAAACATACACCAAATGTATGAGTCAATATAGAACAACAAAATACTACAAAGGCGAGTGCCTCGGTGCATAAACCCTATGACCATGGGATAACTATATCGACGAGTGCCTCAGTGCATGAGTCGTTCGTGCCCCCGTGCACGAGTTAGTAGGCTAGAACATTGAAAGATGATATCGACGTGAGTGTCTCAGTGCACGAGCTGTAGAACATTGAATACTCTATCGAGGCGTGCCTCAAGTGCACGAGTCGGAGAGAATGAACTTAAGTCTAGCACATCGAAAGATCGTGTCGGCGTGCATCAAATGCACGAATGGCTTATCATTGAATGCTAAGTCATAGAACATAAAAATACGGAATCGAGATGTGCATCGAATGCATGAATCAAAGGATATCGAATAATTATTGAATGCGGTATGCTGTTTTGAATGTTTGGAACCTTCGGGTCGTTCACTCGGATATTGAATCGAGGCGTTGAAACATCGAAAGAGAAATCTTACAAAGAATGTGAGAACATAGAAACAATACGAGAAATGTGGAACGATGCAAAGTCTGAGTTTCAAACTCAGACTATGTTTGGTTGTATGAGTAGTTGCGTGTTGCCTAATCAAATAGACTTTGAATTAACCCATGCAAGGGTTCATTTTCCTCGAACAGGCACACCGGGGCATCGGAACTATTCGGCCTAGGAGGAATGATTATTGTGGCTAAGGGAGCACGAGCATTGCGGACCTTCAGTATGGATCGTAACCTAGGCTGAATGGGTAGCGTCGCAATGCCACAGAGAAACATAAGTCCATTTTGTCATGATGATTGTCAGTGATCTTCATATAGATAGGGGCCAGTGGGCTGAATGGTGAAGGCAAAGAGAGATCATGTAAAATGATTACTTATGACATGATAAAGAAAGATTTAGGCGTATTCCCTTTGCGTAGGTGCAAGGACAAGTGCGTCGAGTTGGTAGGAAGTTGTCACGACCCGTACCCGATTTAGGGGTACGAGTACATGGGTACGTCCAGCCGACACCACAGTGTCGACGGTAGAACGCTTTCCTAGGTCTCAAACATCTAATACAATATAAATGAACCTGTACAGAATATACTCTCCAATCGAAGGACATCTCAGAAGATACAACTCAATCACAAAAGCTAGAGGTAGATAAACAACACGATAAGATAGATATGAAATCCACAGAGTGAGATACAAGTAGAAATAAAATAAGTCTAAGTGTTATCAACACCACTACATAATATCTGAATAATACAAAATCAAAGTCAACACAAATAAGAAAGACAAAGCCTAGCAATCTAGCCTAAGAACTATGGTAGTCTCCTCAGTACAACTCGATCTTCCTGAGGGTCCAGGTCGCAAGTGTCGTCTACGCCAACTCCATAAAAGGTGGTGCCAAGGGTCCACCATGTTATTTGTAATATTTTTTCAACAGGTCCAATCAGGATAGAAACAAGCACATATCTCCAAAACAGATCCAAAATATGGCAGGAAATATAGAACAAGCAGTAGAATAAAATTCATGAAATACTGTATAGAGATATACATAAAAAATATGAAACTCCTTAAAGAGGGATGTACATAAATAGTTAAAATAGACAAATCTGAGTACATGAAAGTTGTATAGAAAATAAGAATTGTAAGTAAATATAAGTAATTTAGAGCACAAGATGGTTATGTAATCGGGTTAGGTTTGCACATGATTATTCTAAGGTAACTTCATTATATATGAAGGTATAACAGACATGTACATGATTACACTAATTAGGAATTAACTACAAAACCACTTCTACTCACCCCTACCCCAATTAATACACAAGGATCTGGTCAAGTTACGTTACGTACATGATAGTTAGTTTTACATGAAACACGTGCAAACATGAGAGTACCTCAGAGCACATGAGGGTACATGAAGAGATTCGAGTATAAGGAGTACATGATGCACATGATAAAGTACATGAACATGAAATACTCGATGCACCCGCTAGGGGATAACATCTCATAAAAAGATCCATATAGTACCAATTTGTGTTACCAACATGACAGCATCAAGTAAAGTAGTCTAAAACAGGTAGTATAGCTACAATCATGAATGAAAATGATCAGAGAATGTAGCCGCCTGACACCTTGAGCAACTTATACGTATAGATGTTCAAACTAGAGTCATAGAGTCCTATTAGAGCAATACATGTTATAAAGAGTTCAAATTATATAACAATTAAAATTTACAATACAATCTACATGATTTTAAATCATTCTAGGTCAAAGTCAACTCTTGGTCAACTCTGGTCAACCTTCTAGTCAAACTATGTCAACTGTCTAACTAACTTGGTCAACAGTCTAGGGTTTGGTCAAACTCTAGTCAACAAGCTCAAATATGTCTATTTGGTCAATTTCTAGGTCAACCATAGACTATCTCATAACCCATAGGCTAGATACCAAGATACAATATATATATAGATATCATACATACTCTATCAACAATATAGCCTAACATCTATACACTCTAACATATTTGTATACATTACCCATAAGTACCCATAACCTATATCATGTATTTAAACCCAATAGCTTATCTATACTAAGATAACTTTAATATATATATATATATGTTTTATATATATATATATATATATATATATATATATATATATATATATATATATATATGAAAAATATATATATATATATAAGACTCTTACCTACATATGAACCATATACTTAAACCCACTTCTCTTCATATCCTAAAGCTCAAATCAACCCCTGAAACGCCCCAGTCCCAAAAATAGAAGGACTAGAACGTAATCATGTCAATTGCATACATACAAAGTATAAGAAACCCTCGTATGTATACATAAGCTGTAAAATACAGTAACCAAAGCACTAAATCCCATCCACGAAGATAAATAATGATATAAAAGCAACTTTGAATTTATCATGTATACAATCGTTGGGCGGAGATAAATCCACTACCAACTAATTTAAATAAGGAAGAATTATACAAAGAAAATGATTTGGTCGAGCGAAAGAGATGGCGATCCAAAAGCAACATCTCGAAGGATTAGATCGCAAGTTATGGCCTTAGCTAGAGCACCTGCAAGAAGTCACAAAACACACCTGGAGAGATCACCAGGTCCTCAGAGGGACGTAACAAGATACATAAAGAACATGCCACGTAAATTACTGAATATAAAATATGCCACAAATAAAAGTAAGTGACATGACTTTAATAAGGTAACCTAACCGTACTAAAGTGAACATACAGTTAAGAACAAACCTTTCGTCGCATGAGCCCTGGCTGTAAATAGGATCTGGTATAGTCTCCACTTGGACACCAGTGACCTAAGGCATGACGTTCAAAAATGACAGTGGCAAACCTGAGAGGGTCGTCATACCTGTATCTCCAGCGGAGCTTCCGGGTTATAAGGAAATGTGTAATAGAAGCCCATACGACAAGAAAATATTCTCCCCACCCGATGCACCTATCCAGTCGCATCCACGACCATGTAATACTACTAACCGTCAAGTCTTCTAACATGCATCTATTGACAGTTAGACCTAACGCACGTCCCATACGCATCAGTGATCAGCCAACACGCAAGTTCGGAGGCTATATGCTACTCACAACTCACACATCTCGTGCCACCTCTGTGTCAAAGTTTATGTAGGTGTGCTACACTAATGGTAGTGTCCTAATTCTAGGTCCACATGCAATCAAAGGATAAATAACAAGGTATAGCTAATATCACTGAGAAGGCAGTAAATTAGGAACCGTAATAATGGTACAACTAAAAGAATTGGAAATAAATACACAATGATATGCAATAAATAAAATGCAGACTAATTATAAACAATAAATTATGGCAAGGTATCTTGACTGTTACCGACGCCTGTGTGCTGCGATAATCAATGTGGCACAAATATAAATTTGATGTTACAACCAAGCAAGACGGCCTCCAATGATAGTACGGACTGTGCCATTGAGTCCGGGACAGTCCAATTGGCTAGGGAGGATATAAGAAAATCTGATATTTGTAAGAAAATAGGGAATAATGATCATTCATGATTAAGATTTTAATTAAAGAGAGATTAATATTTCTAGAAACTATTTTATAGCTTTTGAAAACTATTTCAAAATTACTTATAATATTATAAACTATATTTAGAATAATTTGGATAAATATGTTTTGAAAATCTAGTAAATTATATTTAGGCAAAATTATTTTTGTCAAAATATTCTTTTGGTCAAAGTGTATCCTTAGTAACTATTTAAATAATATAGAAAATTTATTTAGCGTTAAAAATCTAATTTAGTCAACTATATTTTCTTTTAATAAAAATACCGAAAAATTAAGCTGCTAAATCCAGTGTGAAAATCAATGTAAGGCCCAAGCCCCACTATATATATATATTTCGTGACAACATAATTTTCGAAATACTAATTATATATTTATTCAAAATGGCTATTGTAATACTAATTACTATGATAATAAGTACAATGATAATATTTTATAGCCCAAAACTATATTTTAGATAAATAAATATGATATAACAATATTGTCAGGCATCCTGAGATTAAATTTGAAAATAAATGTGCCACTATCTAAATATAATGTTTGGCTATAATATAATAACTTAAAAACACCAAAATAATATTAACTATAATTAACAGTAATAATAATATAATAATAATAATAATAATAATAATAATAATAATAACAATAATAAACATATAGTCAGCAGAACATCTGTTCCTCACATTCTTTTTAGTGAAAAAGAGAGAGAAGTGGGTGAAAAAAAAATGAGATGAGAGAGAGAGAGAGAGGAAGAGAAGGGGCTTACATGGGGAGGTACGGAGGAGGAAGTGGGAAGCCGGAGGTGCGAGGGTCGGCAGCTCCGCGGTAAGGTGGCTGCTCACGTGCGAAGCGCTGGAAAGGCCCCGGAACACCACGGCGGTGGAGGCGCGCGAGGACTCGGGCCTGGCGTCTTGGCCATCGGCGGCACTAGCGAAGACGGCTTGGGAAGATGGAGGCGCTGCGACTGATGCGCTGGCGGTGGATCGTACGGCCTGTCCCGGTCGCTGGCGATAAATACGGCAGGAAGCGCTCGGGTGCGGCTGACCGGAGGGGAGGCGCGGCGGAGAGGCCTAGTCGGCGGAGAATACGGCGGCACAGATCCCTAGATCTAGGGAAGCGGAGAGGTCGACACTGGTCCGGGGACAGGCAAGGCGGCGAAGGAGATGAAGCGGGAGGCGGAGGAGACTCCGGTGGTGGCGCTGCGAATGCCGAGCATGGTGGCGGCGAGAATTAGTGGCGGAGCAGGAAGTCGGAGGGGGAGGAGGCTTCACCAGTGGCGGTCATGTCCTGCGGCACGAGGGGGTCGTCGAGGTGGAGAGGCGACGGCGGATCGGGACCACCGCGAGTTCGACGAAGGCTCAGGTGAGGTTTTATTTGTTTGGGTTCATTTTGTGTTGGGATGTGGCTGGGATCATGGCCATGGAGGCCTCGGTGGGGTACGGTGCTCCGGTGGAGCGGGGAAGATGGTGGCGGGATGTCCTGGTGGTTGTAGGTGAAGCAGATGGCAAGTGGTGATGATGCTGGTGATGGTGACGAGATCTTGTGTAGTGGCGGTGAGGTCGGAGATTGGCAGCAATTTAAAATTGGAGGTGGTGGTGCTGGTGACCGTGGCGGTGGGCCGGAGATGGCCAGGATACGGTGGTGGTTGTGATGAGTGAGGGGGTCTCGTTCGGGAGATGGCCGAAGCCCGGGTGCGATCTGGTGGTGTAGGAGCAGTGTGTTGGCCGTAGCGGGGATGCCGGTAATGAGGTTGATGGTGGTATGGAGGCTTGGTTCAGCCGAGGCCGTAGATGGAGACGGGGCTATGGTGGATCGGCAGTGACAATGATGATGGCGACTTCGTCGGCTGAGCGGCAGGGTTACGTTTAGGATTAAGTCGTCATGTCGGGAGTGTCCGACACGGTTGGGTGGACGTCCGTGATTGTCAGACGGGACAGAATTATTGTATTTGTAATAGGGGAAATATAGTGGATGGAAGGGAAACGGACATAGACACGATGCACAATTTGTGGATGGTAGAAATTTATGGATGAGTACCTCTCCTTATATAGGAGGTGGGGATTTTTAGTTGGATAAGGATTGGGAGGATTTAAATTCCCCCATAGATAATATCATATTAAATTAAATTCGATTTAAACTTTAATCGTTCAAATCCGAATCAAACATAGATAAAATCTCCATGTAATTCAAATTCAAATGAAATTTTTTCTAATTTACATTATCATATTTAATCAAATATTAAAATTAACAAAATCTCAAATTTTATTTTCATAATTAAATAAATATATTAATAATTAATTTCAAAAAACATGATAAATACTTAAATATTAAATCATAAAATAGCTTTTATAAATAACCAAAAATATATTAATAAATAAATTTCCAATTTTGCAAAATATTTGGAATACATTTCATATAAAACACAATTTCCAAATCACTACTTATTTTTAAACGATGAACAAAATAACTCTTTTATACAAAATAAAAATATTTATCACCCTTGTTTGAACATGTACTTTCCTATATCATGAAGTGTAGTGTATGCACGTGTCCCTGTGTCTATTTAGACACAGGACATGACTCAAAAATCAACTCAGTCCCTAACAGAATTAACCACACATAAATAGCTATCTAAACAAGTAATTAGTTTAAAAATTGGTCAACAAAATATCCTATAGGACATTTCATCGAACACTTGAGACACGTATCCGATATTCTTGCGATATGTATCCCAAATGGATTCGATTTCGAACCAAACTTAGCCTAATGCTAGGGGGACCCTAAATGAATGCATCTATACGAAGAAAATAGGAATTGAAAGGGTTTAGAGGCCATTACCAATTGAGAGTTGGAATCTCAATGAAACTCCTCTTGTAAAGCCTTTCCACCAGATCCAATGGTCAAATTACTCTAAATCCCTTCTAGCTAGCCAATAAAGACATCCTCTACTCAAGGGGAGTAGTTTTGCAATTGATTTGGATCAATTTGGAGTTGATTTGGTGAAAGGGGACAAATTTGGGGAAGAACACTATTAGGGTTAGGGTTTCAGTGAAAGAGGCAAGGATGGAGGCTAATTATGTGTTATATAGGGTGAGGGGCTGCCCTTGGCTGGTCATAGGGATTGCTAGGGTTAGGGTTAAGTCCAATTTGCTTTTAAGGCCCTCTCTAGTTGTAATTTTAAGCCTCTTTAGTAAAGGCCCAAAAAGATTAGGTTTTCTACAAATATCTTGATCCTAACATAATATGTAGATACTTTAGAACTTAGTTAATTAGTTCAATTCTACTAACTAAGTTTCTAGGGTCATGATCAACATCTAGATTAGGCAATTCTAGGGTTAGACCTAATATAACACTTAGCACATTATTAATTAAATAAAATTCAAAAAAAAATAATTCATAAATTACCAAAATACCCTTAGCCTAAAAAGTGGTAGTGAACTAATCTAATCACATTAGCTAGGTCTCCATGGTCACGGTTAGTCTCTAGGCTAAGTAATTATCATTAACATGATTTAAATCCATTATTTAACAACTAACATGATAAATTTTGCAAAAATTCAAAATTACCCTCATTTTAGAAAAGTGGTAGTTACAATCCTCCCCCCTTACAAAATTTTTTTCCTCGAAATTTAGGTTGGTCGTACTCCTCTTAGGGTCACGTCCCTAACAATCATGGTCTAAGAAAACTTATCTAAATCATACAATATAAAAGAATAACATACAGGGTCATGGCATGCTGTCTAATTTGAGAGTCTCGTCTAGCTACACTAGCCATACTATATCAAAAGCAATCATAAGGTATCAAACACACAAGTAATGGTAGGGTGCTTCAAATCATCTCAAATGACATGCTAAGGTCTAGGTCAAGAACTCACCTCCAACTAGGTCTGGTGACTAGAACTCCCTCCTGAAGGCGGGGTCTTGACTAGGACAGGTGCAGTAGGACAGTCTCACATCACATGTGCAGCTGATCTACAGAACATGCACAACTTTCTCTTCTTCCTACAGTCGTCCCATACATGCCCAAGCTTCCTACAGTAAGCACAGGTAGACACTAACTTAACTGGTCTCTGCTAGACAGGATAGGATGGTCTAGGCTGAAAGTCTGGGTACTCCTGAGGCTCTGGGTGGAACTGAATACTGCTCCTCACTCTCTTGGAACTAGGCTCACCTCCTTAATGCACGAAGTCCTACAGCAATTGGATCCTATGACTTTGCTCCCTCAGGATCTTAGCATGAACTCTCTGTGTCTCAAACACGTCCGGAAGAAGTCTGAATATCTAGGCTCCATAAGGAAACAAATCTCTCGAGAATATGGTATGGGGTACCACTCCAGGAGGCAGAGGAAGACTCTCAGTCTCAGGCGATGCTACAACTACACTCAAGGACAGGCTCTGGTCATAGGTGCCATACTGGAAATAGATAGAAAATATAAAATCATCAAAAGGCTGTAAGGCAGACTAACATCCTATATGAAAACTGGTAGATATTATAAATAACAGAGGAATCATCTACAATGGGTTACTATTCTAATACCAATGCTAACTATCATCTCTAAGATACAAACACTCTACATGTCATCAAGTTATTACACTATAAAAGAACTACATATGAATAAGCTCTACAAGAACTAAAATATCCCTACTCCTAAGTTATTTCATAATGGAATACAATTTTATAACAACAAAAGGGTATGATAGAGATGATATATTTAAAAACCTTTTCAAGATACAATCTGAAAATCATATCCGTCTGTCCAAAATCATGTTGCTCAGAATCCTCGCTATGCCAGTAAGTAAGGCTGCAATAAACGGTAGATTCCATAACTGGGGAATACACCTCCATAATCTTGCCATCTAGAATTCTCGCTATGCCGACTAGTATAGCTGTAATTATCGGACCGTTGAGCACCTCTAGAGGGGGTGAATAGAGTGAGTGCGACTGCAGCAAAAAATAATCACCAATTAAAAATTAAAAACAGATAACTATGGTAGTGAATAAAGAGACATTAAATAAATATAGCAAGAGATCAGAGAATCAAACTCAGTAGACACCGCGATATATACTGGTTTCTCTCTTGGAGAACTAATCCAGTCGCAGGTACTCTTGCCTGCTATTAATCTACTATTCACAAGCTAATTGAGAGCTTGTAGTCTCTTTACAATACCGTACTTGGTGACATGTACATGACCGACTCTAAATCAAATAGATGTTACTGGCTTTGGCTAATAGATGTATATGTGGAGTGTGAAAGCTTTAGATCAATGAAAACATTATTAGATATAGATAGAGAGAAGAGAAGATAAATGATTTGAAATGAGAAATTCTCTTCTATTTATAGGTGTTTTTGAGAACCGAACTCGGACATTGTTCGGGCAGAGTTCGGATGCTAGGATTTTGTATACAAACGTTGGATGCAGATTTGGAGGCAACAAACATTTGAATTTGAACTGACCGAACTCGGCCAGAGTTTTGTCTAAGTTCATCCAGTACTTAAAAGAATGTTTGGTCCAATTCTGTTTGCATAGGATATGTAATATTTTTGGTATAAGAAATTTTGGTGGATAGACAGGCTTTTTAGATAGGTGGACTGTAGATAACCTAAGCCAATAATATCCAGTCAATTTTACAATTTGTATCCTAGACTCAATAAAGATAAAAATACAGAATAAACTATAAAATGACTTAGACAGATTCCAACACATGAACGCTTTGAGATGAAGAATGATATGCTTGCAGATGTTGTAGCACACTTTGATATTGATTTTACTTGACCTGAAATGTTAGCAGCAGTTTGTATATTTTGTGTATTGACTTAAGTCATTATTGATTTATCAAAATTGGGTGTGACCATTTAATGGGCCAACAATCTTCCCCATTTTGGTAATTGACAAACATGAGTCTATACCAAAATATATCTAAAATATTTAATTAAAATAAAATACCTGATTTGTTCTGTGATGCTTTTGAAACAAAATTCTGTTTTGGTATTGTTTTATTTTGGTATTGCTCTTTCTCCCCCTTTGTCATGTTCAAAATATTTCGGCTCCCCCGTAATGTGTGAAGCCAACAATGTTCAGCATTTAACAAAGATAGAGACAGAGTAATTCCACATATAACAAATCTCATAAAAAAATGAACTAAGAGAAGAAGTAACACAACTAAAATCTGATATAAGAAAACCAACTGAAGTTCAACTAACATAATCATAATCAGTCATAACTAAACAGTAAATGACTGTAAACTAGAGGAGAAAAAGTTCACAAGGGATAAGAATCTAGATTGGGGAGCTTATCTCTTATAGCTATTATTTAGGGATTTTCGGTGGCTTTGACTTCAGCTCCGGCAGGCTCCGGCCGGCCTTCTGGGCGGCTGCTCGGTCCAGCGTAGGCGCAGGTGAGTCCCCGATGGTCCTCCTCTCTCTCTGGTGGTCTGGTCTGGGGTGGTGGTGTCCGCTCTTCCTTTTTCTGGCGAGCTCTCCGGCGTTTCAGTTTCTTCTCCTCCTCCTCTTTCTTCTACTCCTCTTTGCCCTCTCCTCCTGCTCTCCTCGCCGTGGCGCCTCCCCCTGGACGGCACTCACAACCGCTCATGGCCGACCTTCCGGGCTCCGACAATACCCCTGACGGTGATCAATGCATCCGCCCGGCCTTGGCTTGGTCCTCCGACCAGCTGGCCATGGTCGGGTTTAGGGGCTTCCGCCTGCTCCATAACTGTGCGTCGGGCCCCGCCGCCCTAGGGGAGGTGGCCGACGCCATGCTTCTCTCCGACGTGGCCGGTTACTTCACGTCCGGCGACGGCTCCTCCAGCCCCCAACCCAAGCCTCTTCCTTCCCGCCCATCCCACCGCTTGGCTATTTCAAATTCGAATTCAGCCCCCCCCCCGCCCGCTGGTTTTCCTCCATATTTTTGAATTCTGATGCATCTTTGGTGGGTTGTGCAACCCAGCCCTTGGCGCAACCCGCACTGTATTATCAGGCCTTACGTACTGAGCTGGCACAACCGAGCCATTTGGGGGCTACCCCTTGCGCACAACATAGTGTTGCCATTCTTCGGCACTGGGCGCTGACCCTGGCGCAACCCAGGTGTCCGGGTCCAGCGCAGTAGTGGGCGATCCCCCGTGCACGCAATCCAATGGTGGCACAAACCAGCACTTGGGCCCTGGCTCCGGTGCAACCTGTCTGTCTGGATCTTGCGCTGGACCGGGCGCAACCCAGGTGCCCAAGACCTGCGATCTTAGGACCCCTACTGCTCATCCCACTTGTGCATAACTCGGCGTGGGCGCATCCAAGCAGTTGGCTGCTAGACCTGGCGCAACCTGGAGGACCGGGGGTCCTGCTCTGGCGCAACCTACGCTGCTTCCTTTGGCACAATCCAGGGCGCATGGCGCATCAATCGACCCTTTGGATCAAGATGATATCCATTTCCCCCTGCCGCAAGCAATATCTACCGCCTTCGCTGGCACTCGGGCTGAGGTGCAACACAATATCAACAATACACTACCACAAAATTTACCCACGCAGGCGATCAAGAGTGCGGCTACGCAGGGTATACCTTCTCCACCCCCTCAGAACTCCTCGACTGCAGCGACCCCATCCTTTGCAGAAATTGTCAGGCCAGAGCGGATGGAATCTAAGACCCTAACGGTCCCAGAATTTGAACTGCCAAAACTGGAACTACCTACTGCTGATGTACAATCTATTTGCGTCCCGTTCTCCTCATCTGAAGTATCATCGCTGGCAGATCTCTTCCCATACACTTTTGTGCTTAAGTTCACCAGGGGCTGTCCCAAAATTCATAGGATCCAAGAAGTCGTGGCCACCTGGAAACTCGGGGCTACTTATAGGGTTGCTCCGCTGGACCCAAAATACATCCTCCTTCACCAAGGAAATCTGTTTGACTACAACATAGTCATGACTAAGGGATCATGCAAAGTTGATGCACATTCTATGATAATTTTCAAATGGTCCCAAGACTTCAACAAAATAGAAGAATCACCAATAGTGTCTGTTTGGGTGACTTTTCCCAATCTTTCCCTCGTATGCTTTGTGCCGGCAGCTCTAAGGCGTGTGGCAAACTCTTTTGGTACCTTTGTGGCTATGGCGGAGGAAACCAGAAATATAACTAAAGCTAACTATGCCAGAATCTGCATGGAACTGGATGTCTCCAAGGACCTGTCGAAGACTATAGAAATCCTACTAGAAGATAAGCCCCATACTCAACAAATTATCTACGACAACAACATCCTATACTGTAACCACTGCCGCATCCGGGGACACTCTAGGGAAACTTGTTACAGGGCACGTCCGTCTCTGAAGAAGAAAACTACCCACAAAGAAGCTGCTCCTCAGACAACAATACTTAATAATAAACTTCCCCTGCTTCCCCTCCCGAATTCCCACGTGTGGTTCAAGGACAACACAGCCAACTCCAACTCCAAGGATCAAGACTGCAGGCAGAAGTTCACCACCTCCCCTCCGAAAAGTGCTAACTCTAACAGCAAAACTTACAATCTAAACCTGACCAATAAATTTGATCTCCTCGCCTCGGAACTAGAAGACTCTGAAACAGTTCCCATTGAACCCATCGAGCATGCCAACCAACCGATGATCCAAACTCCCATAGAACCATCAGTTAAGACTGCTAAATTGGCCGCCTCCTTCACACTTATTGAGGAGACCGGCAACCAGGAAGCGACAACCCAACCGGAGGCGAATCAATTTATGGACGACTGTCAGGTGCTCGAGGGTAAAACTCAGGAGATGGCACCCATAGGGGAACCCTCAGGGGCTGTTCTTCTTGACACCGCTGAGATTCCTACCTCTATAGATAATGGGATTAATGATCAGGGTGTGAATCCACAGCCGTCTGTATACTGCCAGAGCCCCACCAACCAACCACCAGGTACCTCTACAGTAGCCCCAGATGAGGAGTTTATTCGTGAGCACAGTCGATTCAGCATTCCCGCCACTGTTTCTGAGTTCAATACCGATTTGGCAGGCCGACAATCTCCAGATTCTGGTGAACCCACAGGCACAGAGATCAAAAGTATGATGGCATTCAAGTACAAAGAAAAACTATAGGATAAAATTGAATTAGATGGCTCTAAATATGACCCAATGTCAGACCAGGAGGATGATATCACCGTTGGTTCTAGCTCCCTGGATCGTATGGCAGACGAATAAATAGCGTTGGCTAACCAACAGGAGAACTTACGCGATGAGGAGATACAGCGGTCGAAGCAACAGAAAAGACAAGAAAGAAGAAAAGCTGCTGGGCCGGCTAAATACCTTAAGGACCAGGTAGAGATGGACAACTTAGTGATCCCCGCCAGGTTGACCAGAAATAAGTCTGCTAACCACAACTATACGCCCGAAACTATACAAACCAGGCGACGGAAGGACGTTAACAATACTGTGATTCACTGAATGGGTATTAAAGCCATCTGCTGGAACGCTCAGGGCATACGGAATCAACCTACCAGAACCTACCTCAAATTCTTCAACAATAAATACTCTCCAGATTTTATAGCCATTCTCGAACCTATGATCGATGGCGACAACATCCAAGACCTTGCCAAAGATATTCATATGCCGTATTACTTCCATGGGGGACACCTTAACACATATATCTGGATATTCTGGAACAATGATATCGATGTGGTGGTGAAAGAGACCAACAAACAGTTTATCCACTATAACATTCGGATTAATAGATCGGGGAATATGCTGGATCTCTCGGTGGTTTATGCTAGTTGTATGGCTAATACCAGAAAGGAGCTATGGCAGGATCTCACTTCTATAGCGAACAACATGAACCATCCGTGGATGCTGGCTGGCGACTTTAATGTGGTCACGTCAACGGAAGAGAAGGCTGGACCAGGTACCATTAATGCGAACGCAGTGGCGGACTTTAACAGATTCATATCGGATACTGGGCTTCTTGATGCTGGCTATCTCAGACCGATTTTCACTTGGTGCAATGGCCTCATTAACAACCCCATTACTTGGGAGCGTCTGGACCGGGTACTTTACAATACTGAATACCTTCTTAATAGACCACATGCCTCCATTATGTACATCCCCCGTATGAACTCTGACCATTCCCCTCTCCTCATCACTCCCTCGGATACTCTATCAACCCCGGGCCAGTTTTGCTTCCAAAGGATGTGGTTCGATCACCCGACGTTTATGGACATGGTTAAGAAAAGCTGGGACGAGGTTTGTCATGGCCCAACCCTTTTCAAATTACATTATAAACTTCATAGACTGAGATCGGCCCTGAGAGACTAGAATTGGAATGTCTTTGGGGATCTGAGAAAACAGAAGCGGGAGCTGCAAGCGGAGATTGATGACCTAGAGGCGACCCTTCAGGTTCAATAGAGCGATACTGGGGGCGACGGACTGCTCCGGGCTAAACATAGTCTGGACAAGGTCTTGGCTTTGGAAGAACAGCTTCTTCAGGATCAGGCAAGGATTAACTGGGTCAAAAATGGGGACCGTAACTCCACTTTCTTCTACGCCGTCATTAAAGAGCAGGCTAACTCGAACAGAGTGCGGCTATACGATCATGATGGAAATATTGTGGATAATCAGATGATTATGGACAGGGCGATCCTTCACTTCTCCAAGTTCTTTGAGCCTGTGCAAACCACGGACCCTGATAACTTTATATATTATATCCCGAGTCTTATCTCCGATGAGCAAAACACGGAGTTGTCTAGGCTCCTCCAGAAAGATGAAGTTGAGAAAGCGATCATATCGACGAACCCACAGGGAGCCCTGGGACCGGATGGGTTCACAGGGGTTTTTCATTCTAAATGTTGGCATATCATTAAACATGACCTTATGGCCGCTATCAAAGATTTTTTTAGGAATCCAACTTCCCAAAGGCATCACTTCGGCTAACCTGGTTCTTATCCCCAAGAAGTCCAAACCTGCAGATATTTACGATTTCAGACCTATCAGCCTTAACAACTTCTTTTACAAAATCATCTCCAAAATTTTGGCAAAAAGACATGCGGGAGTCCTCCCTTCCATTATATCCAGAGAGCAATCAGGTTTCGTCAGAGGACGTAGCATTCATGAGAATATTAGCCTGGCGCACAAAGTCATTAGGACCATTGTTAACAACATCACCGGCGGTAATGTGGCGATTAAGCTCGACATGTCTAAAGCTTATGACAGGTTCAGCTGGAGGTTACTGATCCGGATCATGCGTCAATTTAGCTTTTGCCGAACATGGATAGACCTCGTCTTTAGAAATATATCTAACTGCTGGTATTCTGTCTACATCAACCATAAAATGGGAGGATTCATCCACTCTGCTAGGGGTCTGAGACATGATGACCCCATTTCCCTGGCTTTATTCATTATAGCTCATGATGCCCTCAGCAGGAAAATTTCTAATCTTTGTCTCCATAGCCACATCAAATACTTCTCTGGGCGTAGAGATAGCCTTCCCATATCCCACTTATTCTATGCGGACGACAGCCTCGTATTCCTCAACGAGGGCATCGATAGTATCGACAATCATCTGAAGACGCTCCAGGACTACTCGATCACCTCGGGTCAGGAGATAAATATGAGTAAATCGACGCTCATTGTCTCCCAGAAGGATCATATGATAGCCCGGGCGGAGGAGATTGCTACGAGGACGGGTTTCTCGATCATGCATCTGCCGATCCATTACCTGGGGGTGCCTCTCTTTAAAGGCAGAGCTAAACAGGAATACTTCTTTAACATGATGGAGAAATTCGAGAAACGGATCTCGGGTTGGAGAGGGAGACTGCTGTCCTTCGATGGAAAAATTATCCTGCTCAAAAGTGTGCTTACTGTACTACCTATTCACGCCCTATCGGTTATCAAAGCCTCCAATAAACTTCTCAAGAATTTAAAGAAACTGATGGCAGCCTTCCTCTGGAACTCTAAAGATCAACATCGGACTAGATAGATTTCATGGAGCAATGTGTATCGGCCTATGGATGAGGGAGGGCTTGGCATTAGATCTCTTTACCAGGTAATGACTGCTTTACATGCTAAAAGATGCTGGGCGGTGATTCAAGGCGAGTCAATTTGGGCACAATATATGATCAGGAAGTATGGGGACACGACCGCTCCCGGATACTCCCTACCATACTCCCCCTCTCCACTATGGAGATCTATGATGAAGATTTTTGGAAATGTTTACTCCAAATGCCAATGGGTTCTGGGTTATGGCAACATACCCATCTAGGGTCAGAACTGGTACGGTACTTCTAACCCCAAACAATAAGAGTTCATCTACAACCCTTTCATCCGTGAGGTGATGACCTCACCTATGGTGCATATTTCCTTGGAGGAGGAGGTTAATATTCGGAATTTTCTGACTGTTGAAGCCAATGCCTGCCTAGACGGGATTATTCTCAACAATGAGAAGGACAGGATGGTTTGGACTCCTGACCGTCACGGTGCGTTCTCTACTAAATCTTACTAGGACTACCACCGTAGGAGAAACCCGATCGACGCCTGGAGTAAATTCTGCTAGAACAGGTACATTCAGCCACGCATAGGTGCCTTCCATTGGCGTCTTCGCAGAAATGCTATTCCTGTAGAGGCCAGACTTATTTCCATGGGGATCAATCTCGCTTCGAGATGTGTGTGCTATGCTAACCCGGACACTGAAACGAATGATCACCTGTTCATCTTGGGAGAGACGGCTCAGAGGGTTTGGCTCCACTTCGGTATCAAATTCATCCTCCCTACCTCGCATTCCTCGATCGACCAACTTTCTTAGGTATGGCTTCTAAACTCTTCTCCCTCTTCTTCCTCCAACCTGGCGGTCATCAGCAGGAACATTATCTTCGCATCTGGATTATGGGAGATCTGGAAGCAAAGGAACTCTGTTCTTTTTGGCAATGGGTAGAGAAACTACCGGGACATCATTCGATAGGTTACCACTCAGCCTCAACACACCTTTTCGGCACATAATCTGGGAACGGATGGCTTTGGAATGCTTCCTGTCATCCGGGGGATCGACGCGAGATGGGTGGCTCCGAGGACAGGTCAGAAGATGAATATGGCGGCAAAAATCGGAGATCTCTTGGGAATTGCGTGTGGCGGTATCATCAGAGAACCAAGGACATCTTCTCTATGCCTTCTCCATATTCATGACTGATATCACAAGCCCTCTTTCGGAAATCGACGATCTTCTCAAGATGATTCACTGGTGTAATGATCAGAATATCCAGATCAGTGAAATCGAAACATCCTCCGAACTTCTCACCAACATTATTGCAAATAAATCCAAACCTCTATGGGCTCTCAGTTACAAGATCCGCAACATACAACAACTGATAGGATCGAACACCGCCATTGCACATATTCCTACTACTGCTAATGGCGTGGCCAAAGCTCTGGCATCTCTGGCACATGACTCCAGAATTGATCAGATCTTCATCCACACCTGCGATCTACCACATGAGACCTGCAACGCCCTGCTTAAGGACCTATCTGGTCATTAGTGGTCTCTTGTTTAGGTCCTTCTTTACATTTTGTTTATCCCTGGGTAAGCCAGGGTGGATAGTTTTATTTCCCTTTGTTACCCCCAAAACCCCTAAGGAGGATAGTTTCTTCTTTTGTCCAGGCCTATGACCTGGTGCATATACTTTTGTAGGTCGTCGGGCTATCTCCCGGTGCCATCTTTGAGCTTAGGCTCCTACTATATCAATAAAATTGTTCTGTTCTCTTAAAAAAAGACTGTAAACACAAGTTTAAAAGTCTGACTCACCAATTTAGATTAGTACATCAGCACACAAAATAAATAAAAAAACTACAGCGATCATCATCTAGTAGCAGCATCCATGGAAAACCAACTGAAGTCCCACCTCACAGCGGTGTGTCATCACCTCCAGGAGCATCAGGTGGAAAGTAGGTCATGGTAGGGTCGAAGTGAGTAAATGTAGCCTCATCAACGAACCTCGGACCAGAGAATTTGGGCTGATGGATCATCTTAACAGGATGAGTGGGATCATGAGATAGACTCCAGTGAATATCAGCAATGCGGTTCCGCAACACCTGAGCCTGGGTGATGTGGCGGAACTCAGCATCAATATAACTTTGTGTCACAACCTGCACCCAGTATAAGGGTACAAGTGCGTAATCACGCCCAGCCTACGCCACAGAATCGGCGGTAGAACGCTATTCTAGGTCACTATCTAAACCAACTCACGCAATTGTATAATGTACTTATCTTAAAACTCAACTCCGAACGGAGGGTAAGTACAGAAATAATATAGCTCAATCACAGTCTAAGTACGATAGGATATCACAGAATTCTATAACTAAAAGAAGATAATAAAAACTACTAAAAGATAATAACTCAAAACAACTCAAAATAAGACAACTCTCAAATTATTACAATTCAAGTTCCAGTAAAGAAATCTAAAACAGTCTACTAAACTAGTCTCCCGGTCACTCCTGAGAGTCGGGGCCAAAGGTAGCTAATCCCTCTCTAGATTCATAGTGAGTAGGGCAAACATCCTCAGGGCTAATATCTGTAATATTTCAACAGGTCCAGTCAGGACAAGAACGAATACATCTCATGAAGTAAATCCAAGTAAATGATGAAAATTATAAAAAAATTATAGACAATTTTATTGATGAATCATGGGAATTCGAGACAGTTTAAGATGTAAAACTATAGTAAAAGAACAAGGAAAGTAAAAGCTGTGAAACAGAATATCATGTCAATGAAGACTGTAAATAAAGCTAGCTGAACCAGAATAATGTGATATGAGTCCAGTGGTACAATGTTTGTTAAGTGTGATTCCATTCAAAGATCCAAGTAAGGTGATTCTTGTAATGGTTCTTGTGATAATTCTATAAAGATTCTAGACACTACTCACAGTGTGTTTTAAAATACTGAGATCGACATATAAACGGCTAGGGGTAATCCGGCACATCACACACTGGCCAAGTGTGGGACGGCTATCGTTCTTGTATAATTCACAGGGAGGTGGTTCGAGTATTTAGGAATGTTTACATGTCTACTCAAGTATTTCTTCGCCCGACAAATATGAGTGAATCCATAACACAACACATAAATCGAGAATAAATCTAGCCAGAACATTAAGGTACTTGTAGGTGATTCTTGTTATGGTTCTTGTAATAGAGGCTAGACAATTAAGGTATGTGTGTCATATACATGGATTCCAGAAAATATCAATTCGTGTTTGTAACCGAGAATTAAATAGAATTGACTAAAACTGAAATATAGAATTCGACAAGTAAATGAAAGAACTTTCAGAGAATGTACTCGCCTGACAATCCGAGCTACTGATTAGGATGTATAACTGAATTGGAGTGATATAAACCTATTTAAAGTATACACATGTCACAACCAAATCTAAAATATCAAAGAAAATAGCTACAATGCAAGACTACATGCTTCTAGGTCCCTTTTGGTCAAAGTCAACCCTTGGTCAACTCTGGTCAAACCTGGTCAATGCTGGTCAAACCTGGTCAAACAATGGTCAACTAGTCCGTTTACTAATTTCTAGGTCATACACAAAATTTTAGGTCATTCGGAGTTTGTTTGAGTTGAATTGGATCAAGTTTGACCCAAAGTTGACTTTTGTCAACTTGGTCAACTTGTCGGCCAATTCGACCAAACTAGGCTCCTAACGGTGATCCTAATCTGTCCAAACACTGCCTATAGTCATAACACAAGCATTTATTATATTAACTATATTTATACATTCATCACAATTAACATAGATACATATATATACATACACAAATATATATATATATATATATATATATATATATATATATATATATATATATATATATATATATATATATATACATATATATAAATTAGGAAAGGAAATATGATTTGTGAGTGAAAAGTGATGTTGGGGCTGCTGGTTAAGGGCCTAAAATCTGAGAACAAAAATGATATGAGCATACAAGAGTAATCTAGGCATAATATATTACAATCTAGACATACAAGAGTAATCTAGGTCTAGGATACGTCGACATGACACAAAGTCGTAGAGACGCGACACAGCAGCTCGCGCAACAGCACATGGCCTGCGCGTGCGCGCGTGCGCGCGTGCGTGCGTGCTCGTGCACGCGGTTCGTCGCTCGTGGCTCGCGCGTCGGGCCACGCCACGACTCGGGATCGAGTCCCTGGGTAGTCTAGGTATAGGGCTACGTGTTCCAACTCCTGGTACGTGTCCTCGACATGCCGTGTTCACGTACGAAGGCCGTGACAGCGGCAAATTTTAGCCCGAGTGCACAGTTCAGCCGACCAGTGTACGCGCGATTTCTCCGCGCTCGCTTAACGAAACATCGTGAAATTTTATGGGCATGTGGGTAGAGGTTGCCCCTACGTGCTCGTAAACGTTCATGCAAGACGGAGCTCTGTGCGTCGAGTTATGATGCACAGACTGTAGGGCATACTTGGGACCGTACACGGGATCTCGTGCACGCGTGTCCGTGTCCGTTCGGATGCCGAAATTGTGTCGATTTCCGATCCATCTTCACAAAAGTTGTTACAAATCATATAAGGAAGGATTTCATGAAAACAGAATCAAAAATTAATACTTTTCAATTCTAAGTGGCATTTTGTCGAACACGTGCAACGTGAGATCGATACGTGTCCGATACCGCTATCAAACGAAACCAAAATCCTACGAAACTTCATACACAGATCAAGGGTGCCTATATAGATGCAAATATGAAAGAAAATTCAGAATAACCCTGGTAGAGAAGGGTTTACCTATTGAGTGTCGAGAATCCAATAAACGGAACTCCTCGAACGACGTGTCGGTCGATTCCCCTCAAACAAATGCCTCTGCCTCCTCGTCAACAATACTCCAGAAAATCTTTCTCTCCTAGATGAGTGCAACAGAGTTAGTTTGGGGAGAAACGGACTCCGGATGAAGAAACTAGGATTTTGGAGGAGGAGAGCTATTAGGGCTTCACTTGTGGAGGCTATACTTCACAAATGAATGAGAAAGGGGGGTACTGCTGTGGCTGGCCAGGTGGGGGTTTCTAGGGTTAGGGTTTCACTTGGGCCAACTCCCTTTTAAGAAAAATAAGGCCCAAGTCACAAAGGCTCAAAAAGGCTACATGCAAAAAGGCTTAAAATCATTCAAAAGCCTTCTAAATTGGACCCAAGCCCTAAATAAATTCTAATAGGTGAAAAAATAAATTCTAAGACATGGTTAGGCTCCTATACATGGTCCACTAAGGTTAAACCAGTTGCTAGCACAACGCAAGTCAAAATATCTAGAAAATCACAAAATGGCCAAAATGGCTAAAAAGGCTAAAATGACTAAAAATTCATTCAAAACATTCAAAAATAACTAATTAATTCTAAAAAAATTCCTACAAGGTCATATTAATTCTAATTATTATTATTATTAGGCTTCTAGTCAAGGTTGGCTAAGTTAAACCCATTTATACTACACAAACATCAAACAAAACCACCTATCATCACATGAATTCAATAAATTAATAAATAATATAATAATTACAAAATGACCAAAATATCTCTAAATTAAAAATGTGGTGGTTACAAATCTACCCCCCTTAGAAAAATTTTGTCCTCGAAATTTAAGTCGGTCGTACTCCTTCTAGGTTAACCACCCACAATCAAAGTCTCTAAGCAATTTCTAACTCATACAATTTAAAGAATAACATGTAGAGTCATGGTCAACTATAGCAGTTGAAGGTCTTATCTAGATGGACTACTCATATTAGATCAAAACAGTCTCATGGTAGCAACATGCAAGCAATATAGGGTGTTCTGCTGGAAAGATAAGGAAGCAACAAATCATTAAGGTGTAGGACAGTCTACCATCCTATATGAAACTAGTAAAGACAACTAGGAATTAATTATGAAGGGTTACCATTCCAAAGATGATCAAAATCGAAAGTTTAAGGCACGAGTGTCAATAGCATTGAAATCCAATAACACAATATTTATAAAAGAAGATTTAGTCCCGGCACGATCTAAGTTGATCAATTTTAGGATAAATCGAAGTTTGGGCAAGATGGAGAACGAGGCCATTGAAGTCTGAGCACGAATATCCAAGATTTGATATCCATGTCACAATAGAATTAATTCAATTGAATAAGACCCCAAACATTGGATGATAAGGACGATGACCCGGTCGACTGGTCATGATCAAAATAATTAGAATTTAAAGGATGATGCAAGAATATAGAAATAAGTCAATTTCCTCCTTTGGATAGGGAAACTAAACGTGATACCTTGGGTTGATCTATCAAGTACAGTACCTTTTCTTCTTGAAATATATGAAAGGCAAAAACAATAAAGAGTTCAAAGACGATGCTATTAAGTACAATACGTGGTTCATAGGCGATGGAAATAATTCAAAAGAGAATTGCCAAAGCTGTCGTGGATGAGACTCTAGAGCAATTTTAACTATGTCTCCCTCCACGTGGAATAATATATGAAAAATGAACCAAAGTGCAATAGGTTGATCAGACCATCATGCACCGATTCTGATTAGACAATATGTTAGTAGGTGCCAGCCCCCAATAAAATATGTCATGATCAAGCTCGAAAAAGATAAGCTTGCAAAACTGGTGCTAAATTAGAAACATAAGATAGACAAAATATAAGGATAATGATGAAGGAAGCTAATAGTCTAAGATCCTTTAAACATCAAGGAGTGAGGGTAAATCAAAACAAGAGGAAAAGGATTTTCAAATCGAAGTTCATAATGAGATTCACAAGGGTCGTCCAGGAATCTCTCAAAGAATTCTAAGTGTGATTGAGTATCATCTAATTCTAACACCTTATTTCCTATACTCTATAGTAGGCTCGTAGCAGTGCAACTAAGTCGCCATACTACCACGATATCGCACTAATGCGAATCTCGACCTGCATGGGCCACCACTAAAAATGTGTCACGACACGCACCCAGTGTAAGGGTACAAGTGCGTAATCACGCCCAGCCTACGTCGCAGAATCGTCGATAGAACGCTGTTCTAGGTCACTATCTAAACCAACTCACGTAATTGTATAATGTACTTGTCTTAAAACTCAACTCCGAACGGAGGACAAGTACAGAAATAATATAGTTCAATCACAGTCTAAGCACGATAGGATATCACATAATTCTATAACTAAAAAAAGACAATAAAAACTACTAAAAGATAATAACTCAAAACAACTCAAAATAAGACAACTCTCAAATTATTACAGTTCAAGTTCCAGTAAAGAAATCTAAAACAGTCTACTAAACTAGTCTTCCGGTCACTCCTGAGAGTCGGGGCCAAAGGAAGCTAATCCCTCTCCAGATTCATAGTGAGTAGGGCAAACATCCTCAGGGCTAACATCTGTAATATTTCAACAGGTCCAGTCAGGACAGGAACGAGTACATCTCATCAAGTAAATCCAAGTAAATGATGAAAACTATAAGACAATTATAGACAATTTTATTGAGGAAGCATGGGAATTCGAGACAGTTTAAGATGTAAAACTATAGTAAAAGAACAAGGAAAGTAAAAGCTGTGAAACAGAATATCATGTCAATGAAGACTGTAAATAAAGCTAGCTGAACCAGAATAATATGATATGAGTCCAGTGGTACAATGTATGTCAAGTGTGATTCCATTCAATGATCCAAGTAGGGTGATTCTTGTAATGGTTCTTGTGATGATTCTAGTAAAGATTCTAGACACTACTCACAGTGTGTTTTAAAATACTGAGATCGATATATAAATGGCTAGGGGTAATTCGGCACATCACACACTGGCCAAGTGTGGGACGGCTATCGTTCTTGTATAATTCACAGGGAGGTGGTTCAAGTATTTAGGAATGTTTACATGTCTACTCAAGTACGTATTTCTCCGCCCGACAAATATGAGTGAATCCATAACACGACACGTAAATCGAGAATAAATATAGCCAGAACATGAAAGTGCTTGTCGGTGATTCTTGTAATGGTTCTTATAATAGAGGCTAGACAAGTAAGGTATGTTTGTCGTATACATGGATTCCAAAAAATATCAATTCGTGTTTGTAACCGAGAATCAAATAGAATTGACTAAAACTAAAATATAGAATTCGACAAGTAAATGAAAGAACTTTCAGAGAATGTACTCGTCTGACAATCCGAGCTGCTGATGAGGGTGTATAACTGAACTGGAGTGATATAAACCTATTTAAAGTATACACATGTCACAACCAAATCTAAAATGTCAAAGGAAATAGCTATAATGCAAGACTACATGCTTCTAGGTCCCTTTTGGTCAAAGTCAACCCTTGGTCAACTCTAGTCAAATCTGGTCAAACATTGGTCAACTAGTCCATTTACTAATTTCTAGGTCATACACAAAATTTTAGGTCATTCGGAGTTTGTTTGAGTTGAATTGGATCAAGTTTGACCCAAAGTTGACTTTTGTCAACTTGGTCAACTTGTCGGCCAATTCGACCAAACTTGGCTCCTAACAGCGATCCTAATCTGTCCAAACACTTCCTATAGTCATAACACAAGCATTTATTATATTACCTATATTTATACATTCATCACAATTAATATAGATACATATATATACATACACAAATATATATATATATATATATATATATATATATATATATATTTTTTTTTTTTTTTTTTTTTTTTTTTTTTTTTTTTATATATATATATATATTTATATATATATATATATATATATATATATATATATATATATATATATATATAAATTAGGAAAGGAAATATGATTTGTGAGTGAAAAGTGATGTTGGGGCTGCTGGTTAAGGGCCTAAAATCTGAGAACAAAAATGATATGAGCATACAAGAGTAATCTAGGCATAATATATTACAATCTATAGCAAAACATATATATATATATATATATATATATATATATATATATATATATATATATATATATATATATATATATATATATATATATATATATATATATATATACATATATGCATATATCCATTTATAGGTATATACCCAATATGAAAGCCAACAAGGTCGTACTCGAACCTGGAGTAAATTCCCAGGTCTGAAATCAGAGTCTCGACCTTCACATAACACATTTTGAAATTTAGGCATAAAGAAAATTAATATATATATATATGTTTGTATATATATATATATATATATATATATATATATATATATATATATATATATATATATATATATATATATATATATATATATATATTTACCTATTATATAGGTATAATAGGTAAAACACCATATATGCCTAAAAACGGCTAGAAATTATGACTCAACCCCGAGAGTCGATTCCCACAAGTCTAAAATATCATATATAAGTTAACAAGTCAGAAAATATCGATTAAAAGTCGGAGAATCAAAATATCACATTTCTATTCAAAATATTGAACCCGAAAAACCCAATTTCGACAAAACGACCCAAAACGCAAAATACTCCAAACCAACTCACGAAACTTGGCAAATACGTTGGTCTCGACACGTGGGACGTGCTCGGGTACTCCCGGAGTCGAAACCATGTTCGTGTCGTGTCCAGAGAATGCGTATCGGAAAACCGATTTCGCGTGTCGAAGATGGTGTTCTCGCTCGATCGTGCGTCACACGCACAACGAGAAGCCTCGTGGTCGTGCACACGGCTAGGTAGGGTCACAGGGTAGGTCTAGGACATGTCAACACGATACAAAGTTGCAGCGATGTGACACAGCAGCTCACGCAACAACGCATGGCCTGCGCGCGCGCGTGTACATGCGTGCTCGTGCACGCGGTTCGTCGCTCGTGGCTCGCGCGTCGGGCCACGCCACGACTCGGGATCGAGTCCCTGGGTAGTCTAGGTATATGGCTACATGTTCCAACTCCTGATATGGGTCCTTGACACGTCGTGTTTGCGTACGAAGGCCGTGTCAACGGCGAATTTTATCCCGAGTGCACAGTTCAGCCGACCAGTGTACGCACGATTTTTCCACGCTCGCTCGACGGAACATCATGAAATTTTATGGGCATGTGGGCAGTGGTTGCCCCTACATGCTCGTAAATTTTCACGCAAGGCGGAGCTCTGTGCGTCGAGTTATAATGCACAGACTGCAGGGCATACAGGGGATCTCGTGCACGCGTGTCCGTGTCCGTTCAGATGCCGAAATCGTATCGATTTCCGATCCATCTTCAAGAAAGTTGTTACAAATCATATAAGGACAGATTTCGTTAAAACAGAATAAAAAATTAACAATTTTCAATTCTAAGTGGCATTTTGCCGAACACGTGCAATATGAGATCGATACGTGTCCGATACCGCTATCAAACGGAACCAAAATCCTATGAAACTTCATACACAGATCAAGGGTGCCTATATGGATCCAAATATGAAATAAAATTCATAATAACCATGGTAGAGAAGGGTTTACCTATTGAGTGTCGAGAATCTAATAAACGGAACTCCTCGAACGATGTGTCGGTCAATTCCCCTCAAACAAATGCCTCCGCCTCCTCGTCAACAATACTCCAGCAAATACTCCTCTCCTAGACGAGTGCAACGGAGTTTGTTTGGGGAGAAACAGACTCCGGATGAAGAAACTAGGATTTTTGGAGGAGGAGAGCTATTAGGGTTTCACTTGTGGAGGCTATGCTTCACAAATGAATAAGAGCGGGTGGTACTGTTGTGGCTGGCCAGGTGGGGATTTCTAGGGTTAGGGTTTCACTTGGGCCAACTCTCTTTCAAGAAAAATGAGGCCCAAGTCACAAAGGCTCAAAAAGGCTACATGCAAAAAGGCTTAAAATCATTCAAAAGCCTTCTAAATTAGACCCAAGCCCTAAATAAATTCTAATAGGTGAAAAAATATATTCTAAGACATGGTTAGGCTCCTATACATGGTCCACTAAGGTTAAACCAGTTGCTAGCACAACGCAAGTCAAAATATCTAGAAAATCACAAAATGGCCAAAATGGCTAAAAATGCTAAAATGACTAAAAATTCATTTAAAACATTCCAAAATAACTAATTAATTCTAAAATAATTCCTACAAGGTCATATTAATCCTAATTTTTATTATTAGGCTTCTAGTCAAGGTTGGCTAAGTTAAACCCATTTATACTACACAAACATCAAACAAAACCACCTATAACCACATGAATTCAATAAATTAATAAATAATATAATAATTACAAAATGACCAAAATATCTCTAAATTAAAATTTTGGTGGTTACACTCTGATGACATTGAGCTGAGAGGGCAACAAAGTCATAAAAGCGCTGATAAAAGCCTGGGTCGAAGCCAGGAGCAGGGACTGAAGCCGCTGGAGTAGGAGCCTGGGGGTCATCATCATGAACTGGAGCAGCAGGTTCGGCACCGGGAGGAGGAGGGTTGGGGTACAACCTAGCGCTACTAAGTTCAGTAGCAGAAGACGAGAAAGGACAGATGGAGAGATCAATTTCAAATCTCCTGAAGATAGATGCCAGGTGCATTGGGTAACAAGGTTATGCCCGGCACTTCTACAGTTTAGCATCCATGCCATAATAGTTTTGGGGACGGAGAAAGGTATGCTAAAATGAATATCATATATCGCAGATAATTCCATAAAGGTGATCTCCTCAGAAGATTCTCTTTTGGAAGTAAAGCGGAGAAGATGAAGCGATGCAATTCATAGAAATGTTGATTTATGTGTTTTGAATACACCCTACGTGGTACAGGACGAGGGTGACACATCAATGCTTTGAAGGGGTCAAGGGTGACACCTTCTGGAAACTCTACGTGGTTAATATCCACCAAAGCTTCACCAATATCAGGAACGTGAAAATATTTACTGATATCAGTTACACTAAACTCAAGTTCTTGTCCAGCAACACAAGAATAGAAATTGCCATTATCTTTTACTTGTAAGTTGCAGTAAAACATTCTAACGACATTATCATAGATATTATCGGAAATTTTAAAGAAGTCCCAAATTCCAAGTTAGTTAAAAGTAGGAACATATTCGTAAAAGATTGTAAAATTGACACAAGCTCCATTACAAATTTTACGACTAAAGAAGGAAGTAAACCAAAGATCGAAAAATTCCTTCTCAGGGAATAGACCGGAGTCATAGTCGTCATTGTCAGAAGAACAAGCTGGACTAAAAACATTTGTTGGGACAAAGTCCGAAGATGATGATCCTACTTGGGAGGTATCAATACTTCTCTTTTGGGCTTTGGGTGCCATTGAAAGTAAAGAGAGAGGATAGATGATTACCTTGGTAGGAAGGAAGAAGAGGATGAAGAAGATGACTTCAAAACTCCACAAAGCTTGAAGAGGAGGAGGAGAGCTTTCACTTAGGTTTTTAGAAGGTATTCTCGGTGGGAAGATGAAAGAAAAAAGAAGGAATAAAGGGGTTTATAAAGACTAGGGCCGGCTGTTCAGTTTCAGAAATTCGTATAGTTCCATCCGAACTCGGTCCGAGTTCGGCTACTTGTATTTTTGAGGTCATTAATGTTGTATAATTGATAAACTTTAATGTATAACCTTCACACTTCTTCATCTTATAATTTCTATTATTTTGGGTTAGCTGTAGGACCGGATCCCAACTAGCGGTAGTCCGAAGACTAGTACACCATGTCACTTCAGGCTATTTACGCCTGTATGACAGAAGGACCCTTTCGGCTTGTACCCAAAATAATGTCTATTAATAAAAATCAAAGTTTTGAGTTTTAAATTGATTTACTAATCATACTACATTATGAATCTGGAAATTCAAGTATGCCTAGCTCTCGACGCAAATTGTTAAAGCGGTCTTCAGCTAGTGATTTTATGAAAATGTCTACTAGTTGATGATCTGTGTCAAAAAATTCTAAGCAAATATCCCGTATTGTTGGTGATCACGTAAAAAGTGATAACGAATCTCTATGTGCTTTGTACGTGAATGACATATAGGATTCTTAGTCAAGTTACTAGTGCTAGTGTTGTCACAATAAATAGGAATCTTAGTGTAGTGCAAATTATAGTCTTCTAAGGTTTGCTTCATCCACAAAATTTGAGCACAACATCGTCCTACGGCGATATACTCAGCCTCAGTAGTTGATAGTGCTACAGAATTTTATTTCTTGCTAAACCATGATACTAAGACTTTTTCTAGGAAATAACATGTACCGCTGGTACTTTTACGGTCTACTTTGCATCCTGTAAAATTCGCATTCGAGTAACCTATCTGGTTAAAGGATTTGATTTTAGGATACCATAAGCCGACTGTTGAGGTACCCTTAAGGTATCGAAAGATACACTTAACGGCACATAAGTGTGATTCCTTAGGATTTGTCTGATATCGTGCACAAATGCAGACACTAAACATAATATCAGGGTAGCTAGCAGTTAAATACAATAAACTACCAATCTTACCTCAATACTTACGCTGGTCGACAGGTTTACCACTTTCATTAGTGTCAAGCTTTGTTGATGTAGCCATTGGAGTTTCGATTGGCTTTACATTGTCAAAGTCGTACTTTTTAGTATGTCCTTTGTATATTTAGCTTGATTGATGAATGTTCCTTTTGAGTGTTGTTTGATCTGAAGTCCTAGGAAGAAGTTCAGCTCTCCCATCATACTCATCTCAAATGCACTCTGCATACACTTAGCAAACTCTTGACAAATTTTTTCCTTAGTAGATCCGAATATGATGTCATCAACATATATTTGCACAAGAAGAATATCATCATTTAAAGACTTGATAAATAAAGTAATATCAACTCTTCCTTTTGAAAAACCATTTTCAAGTAAGAAGGCACTTAGACATTCATACCAAGCACGAGGTACCTGTTTGAGTCCATAGAGTGCTTTATTAAGTTTGAAGACGTGATCGAGTTTTTGAAAATCTTCAAAACCAGGGGGTTGTTTCACAAAAACTTCTTCTTTTAAAAATCTGTTTAAAAATGCACTTTTTACGTCCATTTGAAATAATTTAAAATTATTAAAACATGCATATGCATAAAACATACGGATAGCTTCTAGTCTAGCAACAAGAGCATATGTTTCGTCATAATGAATACCTTCTTTTTTATTATAACTTTGTGCCACTAGACGTGCTTTGTTGCGTAGAACTTGTCCATCTTCACTTAATTTATTTCGGAACACCCATTTGGTACCAATTATCGATTGACCAATAGGTTTAGGAACGAGTTCCCAAACTTGGTTTCTCTTAAATTGATTAAGTTCCTCTTGCATGACATCAATCCAAAAATCATCATTAAAAACATCTGCTACATTTTTAGGTTCTACTTGTGAAATGAATGCTACATTAGCTGCTATTTCAGTATCTCTATATGAAGAGCGTGTACTTACACCTTTTGATATATCACCTATGATGAGCGTATCTGGATGATCTGGCAAGAACTTCAATGATTCAAATCTATGAGTCAGATCTTCCACAGGACTTTTATCAGTTCTGGCATGTATATTTTTATCATCACTGTCGCTAGATCTGTGACTATTGAGCTCATCAAAAGTAACGTTAATAGATTCTTCAACAATCATAGATCTTTTATTGAAAATTATATATCCCTTACTCTTAGCAGCATATCCGAAAAATATCCCTTCATCAGCTTTAGAGTCGAACTTTTTCAAGTTGTCCTTGGTGTTCAGGATAAAACGGCGACATCCAAAAACTTTAAAATATGAAATATTTGGGATTCTTCCAAACCAAAGTTCATAAGGTGTTTTCTTCGAGATAGGTCGAATTAACACTCAATTTAAAATATGACAGGATGTACTCACAGCTTCTGTCCAAAAGTATTTAGGAAGATTGTGCTGATTCAACATGACTCTAGCAATCTCGCTTAGAGTACGATTCTTCCGCTCCACAATACCATTCTGTTGAGGAGTTCTAGGACAGAAAAACTCGTGGTAATATCTACTATCATCACAAAACTTTTTAAAATCAGTATTTATGAATTCGCCACCATGATTACTTCAGATACGAGTAATCATGAAGTGTACCTTTTTATAAAATATCTTTAATTCAAAAATTGCATCACTTTTGTTTGACAAAAAGTAAACCCAAGTAAAATGAGAGAAATCATCAATAATAACAAAGGCGTAGAGCTTACCGCCAAAACTAGCGACTCTACTAGGACGAAATAAATCCACATATATCAACTACAAAGGTCTAGAAGTACTTAAAGCGTTGATGGATTTAAATGTAGACCTATGTGTTTTGTTATTTTTACAGTCTACACATACCATATCTCTCTTGAATGATATCTCAGGGAGTCCTTTTACCAACTTTTTAGTGCTTAGCCATAAGATAGTGTCCATATTAGCATGTCCTAGCCTCATATGCCACAGCCAGCTTTCATCTAAATTTGCTACTATGTATTTTCCTGCACTATTAGTACTCTCTAGAAAGAAAACATAAATATTGTCTTCTTTAATCCCATCATATACAGGATTACCAGATGATATATAATATATTGTACATTTATCTTTTACAAAATTGATGCCATAACCATTATCTGCCAATTGACTTATGCTCAGTAGGTTATGTTTCAATTCTGTAACTAGACAAACATCTTTTATTACAGGATCAGGAGATATACCAACAACACCATTTCCAATGATATCACCTCTCAGGTTGTTTTCGAAGGAGACGTATCTTTCTTTCTTCATCGATAGCGTGGCGAACAAAGATGTATCACCAGTCATGTGCAGCAAACATCCCCTATCGAGGATCCACTTACTTTTAGTATGAGAGGGTTGAGGGTCCACCTACAAAATAAGTAGATGAATCCTTTGGTACCCATTTACTGAAGGGTCCATATTGATTAGTCTTAGGTCTCCAAATCAGTGTGTGATTGTCAACAAGCTTTCTTGCTAAACAATACTGTGATATGTGCCCATGAGTACCACAGTACGTGCAGGTAAGTTTTGAAAATGTGTTAGTTGATTTTGTGTTGACATGCATATGTGGTTTCTTTGAAATCTTATATGTGAAAGCATGGTAATATTTGTGTTTTTTACGTGCTTTCTGTGTTTTAGTCCTCTTAGGTATATGCTTAGCATTTGGACTAATTTTAGGCCGTGTCACAGGTATATCCTATTTGCCTAACTTGATTTCTAACTTTTTAGAAACCGCATAAGACTCTTCATATTTAGCGGTCATTTCAATGAGTCTTTGCTCTGTGACTAAGTGATTCTTCTTCTCTATGTCATATAACTCTTGTATCTTGACATAGTCTCTTTCTTTTTTTTCAATTTTGAGGATAGCTATATGATAGTATACTTTAAGCTTGGCTATCTCATCCGTGTTACCAGTAGTAGATGTCTCTCTAATATCTTCAACGATATTTGACAGTCTAGCTACTTCGGTCGTGTATTCCTTGACCTTTTTTCGAGATTGCTTATACTTGTCAAGCACATTTTTGTGATCTTCAAATAATTCGCTGAAGACATTTTCTAGCTCATCGAAAGTAAAATCATCATATAGAGGATTTGATGATACCTTATCAAAAGCCATGAGACAGACATTTATAGTGTTGCAGGGTTTATCTTTTTCCTCTAATTTACTAGCATCACTTTCATACCAAATACTTGTATTTGCATACTTTCGACCAGTTATTGTTCTTCGGCTTGATTTTGATCTATCATATGGACTGCTTTTCTTTGGAGTTGGACAGTCCTTCTTCATATGCCCTGACGTCTTGCATCCAAAGCAGATTGTTTCTTCTTTATTGCTTTTATGGACATTTTTTTTGTTTGATTTCTTAAACTTTAAGAATTTTTTGAAATTTTTCACTAGCAGGGCTTGTTCATCACCACTGGATGATTCTTCATCAGAATCTTTGCATGTTGATCTTCTGGCTTGAGCTTTAAAGGTGATAGATTTCTCTTTTGGGATTGCTTCTTCAAACTCTTGTAGATTCAGCTCATGGGTCATCAGCTTGCCCATAAGTATTTCCAAAGACATTATGGTGAGATCGTTTCCTTCAATGATTGCTGTTGCTTTTGGGTTCCAGTTCTTGGTTAGATACCGTAGCACCTTTCTGATCTTCTTGTGATTACTGTAATCCTTACCAAGAGATTGCAAAGGATTAGTAATATTAAGAAAACGAGTGAACATTTGTGTAATTGACTCGCTGGGTTTCATTTTGAAATATTTATATTCCTGTGTTATTCTGCTGATTTTTTATTCCTTCACTTGGGAAGTACCTTCATGAGTTACCTCAAGAAGTTTTCAAATCTCATGAGATATCTTACAAGTTAAAACTCGATTGAACTCCGTCTTATCAATTACACAAAACAGTGCATTGATGGCACGTGCATCTAGACTAGTATTTACAAAGAACAAAAGTTTTATTACAAACTAAGAAAAAAGTACAGGAGTATAATTGATTTCTGGGGAAGTACAATTATAGGAATCCAATCAGAAGACGATCACTTTATCCCTTAGATAATGTGATATCGAAGACACGAGCCTCTGGAGGATGCAACAGTACTATTGCAAGAGATTATGATCACTCTTGATGCTTTGGGATTGATTTGATACTCTATTTATAGAGTTCTTGAAATAACTGTTTAGCAGTTATTCTGGGTTGCGTGCGCTTCAGGTTACGTGCCTCTTGTTCACTTGCGCAAACGGTTACACTAACTGCTGTGGACACGTGGCATTGTTTGATTGAGATACGCATGGTCGTGAGCAGTGTAGTGGGCACGTTCTGTGAAGTTAGTGGCTTACGTGCCACGTCACTCTGTCCTGAACACCATTTGATCACCTTGCGCGTACTTCATCAGGTTACGCGTGGGCGCAACGTAACAACCTGTGCGAGCGATTTGCACCAACTGTTGTAGATGCGTGGCATCATTTGATTGAGATGCACGTGGTCGTGAGCAGTCTAGTGGGCACGCTCTGTATAGTTGATGGCTTGTGCGCCACGTTACCCTGTTTTTAAAATAAGAGTTGATCAAGTGGCACCAATTTTTCAAGCTGCACATAGGCGCAACTCAACGACTGGCGCCTTTGACTAGGTCTTCTGTGCTGTACTGACTAATCCTCACGTCATACAATGACTTGCACGAACCAACTGTCAGCATTAATTACATGCTAACAAAATCTCCTCGAATGCCGCATTGGGCAGGATTCGAATAGATTTTTCTTAATCTTCGTGCTGTCAATTGTTAGGAAATGATGATAGTGTAACAGCTTTTCGAGGAAATGTGCCACATGTCGCTTGTGCAACCTGACTCTAGCGCAACCTGACGTTGGCACAACCTGATGCTACGCAACTTGATGATCCAGCGCAGCATAATGTTTTTACGCTATCTGATGATCGAACACTTTAATGGGTGGCGCATCTTAATTTTTAGCCTCTACAAGACCCCCTTCAAAGTTTTTAAAACATGAAAAATACTTCAATGTTTTCAAATACTTTGAATTATGCTAGTTTTGTTTGGATTGCGCCAATCAATGCTTAATCGTCATAATAAATTTCTTTTTGAAAACATTCGATCTCCGCTTCGTCTTCCTGAGTTTCATCGATGGTGTTCGATTTCCCATGGGGAATATGAAGCGTTGGTTGGCCATATATAGGGAGAGGTCCTTTTACTCATTCCGCACTTTTGTACTTCTATGGCACCTAAGAAGAAGGAGATGGTGACCGACGTTAATGCCGAAGTAAAAGCTCAGCAGAAAATACCTAACACCGTGCCTACGATCCTATCCGAGGCTGACCGATCACTGCGAGCAAATAATTTCTTAGAATGCTTTGGATTGACCCCAGCAATCTTTGATCGTCTGAATGGTGGTCCTTCGTCTTCTTCTGAAGAGCGCGGTGACACAGAAGGATTTCTTCGTCTGATGCGTCATTCAGGGATTCGTAATATGTGCGAGTTAGGTGCTTCTCTTCGCCAAGCTGGTGAAGAAGACGAGAAGAAGTAATAGTTTCTGTAGGGGCACCACTTTTCTTTTGTCTTTTGTGCAACTCATTTTGTAGAGACTTGTTTTCCCTTTTCTTTTGTAAGAAAAGAATGAAAGATCTATTTCTGGCGCCCTTTTGCAAACCTTTTCATGTGAACTGTTAAGTGGTGCGTGCCAATACACCATTTTGACCAATTCAAATGTTTGCTATTTTCTGAAGAACATGTGGCAGTTTTCATATAGTTTGAGCACCTCTCGTTTAGGTTCTTCCCGAGATAGGCTCCTAGAATGATGCGCTCGTTCACATCTTTTAAGCTCTTTAAATAGCTGATAGGAAAAATCAAAAAGAAATGTCCATGAATTCTTTTCTTTCATTTTTTCCTTCTGCTGATGGCGATGGTTCTTCGTAGAATCCCCTCGACGGTCAAGAGTTCAATATTCGTGAGCCTTTCTGTGCCACCAAAATCCGATGCTGTTCTTCTGCATACCGTATCTTCAGATGTTGGTTTGTCGTTCTCTATACCATCGACGATCTTCAGCACAAACATAGTTGATTTTGATGGTAAGTCCCAACAAAGAACCAGTGGTTTCCACACATGAGCACCATTCATGAGTTGTGTTTACTTACGCTACTTTTGTACTGAGACTGTTTTGAAGACAGGCGCTGATTTGTAGAAATGAGGCGCATGTTGCAGACGTGCACCTGAAATTCTGAGAAGAGGCGCGCACTGCAATCCAGTGCCTGACTTCGGTCAGAGGTGCATATTTCATCATAGGCGCCTATAGGCTCACTCTGATGATGCATACCTGTTGATCAAAGGCACACAGTTTGATGGATTTTGCTAACCTTTCTTTCTTTATTGATATTTCCAGAAGTCTGGTTGGCAAGCTTCTTCAGAACTGGCATCGGCGACTTGGATGTTGTGGGGAGCATTCTTTTGACACTCACATCAGGCAGCTCTTGTGATTCTGACGCTCAGATCAGACAGCTCAGGACTCTCCATGTTCCAGAAGGGTCTTTCTCAGATAGTAGGAAGGGCCTTTATACATCGGAGAGTTGGATGGTGGAGACACAGAATTAGGAATCATATCACGAGGGTGATCTCATTCCTAGTTCTCATGACGGGTCGTCTCTTCTCCACCAGTTGTCTTGACAGCAACTTATCTTTGAGCTACTGTACTCTGGAGTTCTCCTCTCGTCTTTCTGAGAGAGAAGACCAGAGTTGATTCCGTTGTCTTGCTCGCTGCTTCAGGTCGAGTCGACAAGGAACTGGCACAAACAAGAAGATCCAAAGATGTAATAGACCTTCAGTTGTTAAATTCAGAATGAAAATCCGAGATGTAATAGATTTCCATTAAGATGTATCTATCTTTTTAAAGAAGGAATAAAGAATGACTTTCGCTTCTTTATGATTTGATTAGATGTGATGATATAGAAAAATAGAATCCAGAAGAAATATGGACATGAACTCTTTTTTCTATAAATGATCTTCAAGTCCGATGGGACTTAAAGACAGAAGATCGTGTCTAAAAAGACAATATTTGGATTTATCATAAAGAAAAGACATCCTTTAAAACGGCTGGGTTTCAAAAGATGGAATTGATGATTTGGATAGACTCCACGGGGATTTTGAGTTTTTATTATTTTGTGGCTTTATTTACGAAAAAGTAAATAAATGATAATAAATGTAGGCCCATTCCCGTAATAAAGTAGAACTGAATAAGCATACCTTTTCAAGGAAAGGTCGTTTCAATTCTCAGGACAAAGAGTGAATGACGATTTCTTCTCAAGATGAACGAACATGCCTTTTCGAGGAAAGGTTGTATCGATTCCTAAGACAGAATGTTTGGCTTTTCTGTCTATAAATAGTGTAAAACTTTTTTGAGAGCATCATTCATCCCTTTTCTTTGTAAATGTCTTCAAAAGAAATGGCTAAAGAGACAGGAGTTATCCCGAAGATCGAAGCCGTCATCGACACTCCTTCCGATGAGCCTCCATCGCCTAGTCAGCCAAAAGTCGAAGAAAGCTCGGCTATTCCTGATGAGAAGCAGGTTGTTCTTGCCGAACTGGTGGAGCCTGGAAGTACTGTCGAAGAAGAAGCTCTGAGGAAGGTCGTCTGTAAACTGCTGGTGTCATCGGACAAAAATGTCTTCGAGCTCCTTGCGAAATTTGTCTTCAATCAGGAGGGCTCCGGTCTTTGTTGATTTTATGTATTTCCTTCTGCTTGAATTTATGCAAATAAAAATGAATTTTATTTTACATTCTGAGTCTCTGTGTTGATATTTCTTCTTTGTCTTTAAACATAATATTTCTTGAGAAATTTGCCATTAATGGGCATCATGGCGACTCGACCATCCATACCAGTCAATTGATAAGCCCTGTTGGAGAAAACTTTACTTACAATATAAGGTCCTTCACACTTCGATTCGAATTTGCCTTTGCTCATGGGCATCATAGTCATAGGATGTCTGACGGTTAGAACTAGTTCTCCTTTTTGAAATGTTCGGACTTTGACTTTACGGTTGAAGGCTTTTGATAAACGAGCTTGGTATAACTCAATATGTTGTTGAGCTATGAGCCATTTCTTGTCAAGCGCTTCAAGCTCCTGAAGTCTCAGGCGATCATTGTTTTCGGTTGTGAGTTCATTGGCAATGGCAATTCTTAGGAAAGGGATCTAGATTTCTAATGGTAAGACGGCCTCACATCCGTATACCAAAGAGAAAGGTGTGCAGCCTGTAGGAGTACATATAGTAGTACGGTAAGCCCACAGACATTCTCCAAGCTTCTCACTCCAATTTCGTTTGTTGGTAGAAACAAACTTCTTGAGGAGTTTGATGATGGTCTTGTTAAATGCTTCTGCCAACCCGTTAGCTGTAGGATTATAAGCTGTAGAAGCAATATTATTAATCCTGTTGTCATCGCAGAATCGAATGAATTTCTGACTGATGAATTGTGGCCCATTATCGTGAATGATTCGCGGAAGAACACCGAATATATAAATCACATGATGCTTGATAACGTTGATGACGCTACTTGTCTTGACCTCAGCTAGAGGTATTTTTTCATCCCATTTTGAGAAATAATCAGTTATGGCTAATATGAACCGATGTCCTCGAGATGAAGGAGGGTTGATAGGACTGATGACATCCATACCCCAAGCTTTAAAAGGCCAAGATGCTGCTGTCGGGTGAAGAAATTCTGACGGTTGATGAATGAAGTCAGCATAGATTTGACATGCTCGACACTTTCTTGCATACTCGATTGCATCAGATACCATTGAGGGCCAATAATAGCCATACGGCGAATACGATCCTGTAATTTAGGATCAGGTTGATGTGCGCCACAAACACCGTCATGAGCTTCACGAAGTATTTGTTTTGCTTCCTGCCCCTCAAGACAACGTAGGAGTAAGCCGTCAAACGTTCGTCAGTAGAGTGTCTTTGTAGTATGATTATAATAAAATCTTAGTGACCGCCGACGAATTGTTGTGGCCTCCTTGGGATCTTCGGGTAGGATATCATGGACTACGAAGTCTATGAAAGGAGTCCTCCAATCTTCATTGATGGCACAAATTTCAACTGAATTGTTGAATTCCATATTTGGGTTGTTAACTTCCATATTTAAGTTATTCTGGACACAAAATAACTCTCTATTACTGATGATGATCATTTGTTGCCTTTTGACGGAAATTGCTAATACTGCTGTAAGATTAGCGAGTGCATTAGCTTCTGTGTTACAGGCTCAGCGTACATGCTCGATGAAGAAGCCTTTGAATGAAGTGGCCATCGATCCTGATCGCTGCATCATGATATGGAACCAAATCTTGATGTCGAACTTCGTATATGCCTCTAACTTGATTGACAATCAGTTTGGAGTTCTCCGTAAACTTCAAGATACTCAATATCTAATTGTTGAGCCAATTGGAGACCAATGAGCAGAGCATTGTATTTAGCCACATTGTTGGAACATGACTCATCTAAAGAATAAGCTCTTTGGATAGCTAACCCTTCTGGTGAGACGAGAACGATTCTGACTCCAGCAACGATAGCACCTTTTGGTCCAATTCTGGATGCACCATCAAAGAATAAATGCCAAATAAGAATTTCTTCTGAAATTATGTCGGACTCCAAGGTTTCATCTGGAATCTCATCGTAGAGTTTAGATGTTTCAGAAACTGGATGAGCTGCTAGAAAGTCAGCAAGGGCTTGACCCTTAACAGACTTTTGAGGAACATAAACCATATCATATTGTGCTAACAATATGGCCCATGTTGCAAGCATAGAATTGAGTGTACTGGGCTTCTTCATCAGGACCCGGAGAGGGTTAACTCTAGAAATAACATGAATAGTTTGGCCAGTGATATAATGTCTCGTCTTTTGAACAACAAACATCAAAGCTAGACATTCTTTTTCTACTGGAGTGTATCGATGCTCAGCTCCAATCATCATGCGGCTAAGGTAGTAGATAGCCTGCTCATGACCTTCTTTATTCTTCTGAGCTAATAAAGCACCTAAGGAGTGGTCCATTGCTCGAACATACATTAGGAAAGGTATTCCTGACACTGGAGGCACTAGAACTGGAGGGTTCATCAAGTACCACTTTATGTCTTCAAATACTTGCTGATATTCTTTAGTCCAAATAAATGACACGCCTTTCTTCATGATTTGAGTGAACGGTCTACAACGTCTAGAGAGATTTGAGATGAATCTCCTGATGTACGCAAGCCGTCTCTGGAATCCTCGTAGCTCTTTTAGGTTGCGTAGAGGATGCATCTCTTGAATGTCTTTGATTTTCTCAGGGTCAACGTGTATACCTTTAGAGGTAATAACGAATCCAAGAAATTTGCCACTAGAGACTCCCAGGAATGACTTGGTGGAATTCATCTTAAGTTGATTCTGGCACATTAGATCAAAAATAGTTCTTAAATCTTGAATATGGTCTTCTTTTAAACAACTTTTGACAGCAATATCGTCAACATAACATTCAACAGTCTTTCGTAAATGATCACGAAAGATGGTACTCATGGCCCGCTGATAAGTTGCACCAACGTTCTTAAGACCGAATGGCATGATAGTGTAGCAATAGACTCCAAGAGGAGTGCGGAAAGATGTATGTTTCTCATCTTCTGGATGCATCTTAATTTGATTATATCCTGAAAATCCATCCATAAAGGACATACATTCAAATTCGCAAGTATTGTCAATCATGACATCAGTGATTGGGAGAGGGAATTCGACTTTGAGACAGGCTTCATTAAGGTCTCTGAAGTCGATGCAGACCCGGACTTTCCCTGTCTTCTTCAAAACTGGGACAACATTCGCCACCCAGTCCGGATGTTGTTCTTCTCTAATGAAACCGCAGGCGATGAGTTTCTTGACTTCAGCTTCTACGCATCCATCATGTCGGGTCGAAACCGATGTTGTTGTTGTTTGACTGGCTTCGCATATTGCAGAATGTTGAGCTTATGGATAACGATCTGAAGATCCAACCCCGGCATGTCTTTATAGCTCCAAGCAAATACATCAATATATTTCCTAATGAGTTGGATTAGTTCTTGTTTATCCGCTTCAGGGAGGCTTTTGCTGACAAATATCGATTTTGGAGCAATTTTATCTCCAATATTGACTTGAACCAGCTGATCTTCAGTAGGTGGCTCACGTTGCTCAAAGCGAAGCTCCCATTGAGTATCCATCCTTTGTGCCCGAGGATCAGATTCAAAAGCTTTGGCAAAGTCTTCGTCATCTTCCGAGAACTCGACAGTCACCATATTAGAAGATAGAGTCACACGATAGACGTGCCCTACAATGGTGTTTGAATCCCATGAGATAGAATCAGAAGAGTTAGGTCGTTCTTCTTCCTCGAATTCAGAGGTTTCTGGGGTCGGAGTTGGTGAAGTATAACCTAATCTCCGCTTCGTTTTACTGTAGTATTGTTGTGATTTTCCTTTCAGAGCAGGAATACGAATAGGAGTTCACCTTCCTTTGCCGCCATTGAGACCAGCATTAAAATTATAGCCCATCTTTTGAATGATATCTTTCCATTGCTGACTATAACAACGTAGTTGAAGTCTTCCTTTATCGTGATTTTCTTCTTCGCTATCGGGTATGATCTTTTGTTCCGTTCCTTTACTAAAAGTATAAGAAGTTCATCTTTCTTCTTGGATGGAACTAAGAAGAAGGAGTCCTGCATTGGCTCGAGCAATACTTCGTTTTGGGAAGCTTCAACTGCTCCTATGGCAAGTGGTTCGAAGTTATTTAACTTTTTTAAATAACATCGAGTATAATAAAAGACATCAGTATACTGTAAAGGAGATGCTACTTTATTGATTTGTACATCATCATTTACAACATGATTCTTAGCCTTCACGGAAGGCTTAGTAAGGTTGATAACTAGAGGAGGAGAAGGAGAAGAAGAAGGTTTGTTATGACGAAGGTCGATAACAAGAGGCTTAGAAGAGGTGAGCTCCCTTTGTTCATTTTCTACAGCAGGAGGCTGTTTAGGAGAGGAAAGATGTATAGTCAATGTCTGAGAAGAAGAGGGAGCTCACCTCTTTCTCACTATCCATTGACTATAAAAAGAGTACAGGAGTACAATTGATTTACGGGGAAGTACAACTATAGGAATCTGATCAGAAGACGGTCACTTTATCTCTCCGACGATGTGATATCGAATACACGAGCCTTTGGAGGATGCAACAACACTTTTACAGGAGATTATGATCACTCTTGATGCCTTGGGATTGATTTGAAACTCTATTTATAGTGTTCTTGAAATAACTGTTTAGCAGTTATTCTGGGTTGTGCGCGCTTCTGGTTGCGCGCCTTCTGTTCACTTGCGTAAACGGTTACACTAACTGCTGTGGACGCGTGGCATCGTTTGATTGAAATGCACGTGGTCGTGAGCAGTGTAGTGGGCACGTTCTACAAAGTTAGTGGCATACGCGCCACGTCACTCTGTCCTGAACACCATTTGATCACCTTGCGCGTGCTTCATCAGGTTACGCGTGGGCGCAATGTAACAACCTGCGTGAGCGGTTTGCACCAACTGCTGTAGACGCGTGGCATCGTTTGATTGAGATGCGCGTGGTCGTGAGCAGTGTAGTGGGCACGCTCTGCAAAGTTGATGGCTTGTGCGCCACGTTACCCTATTTTTAAAATAAGAGTTGATCAAGTGGCGCCAATTTGTCAGGCTGCACATAGGTGCAACTCAACGACTGGCGCCTTTGACTAGGTCTTCTGTGCTGTACTGACTAATCCTCGCGCCATACAATGACTTGCACGAACCAGGTGTCAGCATTAATTACATGCTGACAAAATCTCCTCGAGCGTCGTGTTGCACGAGATTCGAATGGATTTTCCTTAATCGTCGTGCTGTCAGTTGTCAAAAAATGATGATGCCGTTACAGCTTCTCGAGGAAATACGCCACATGTCACTCGCACAACCTGACTATAGCGCAACCTGACGTAGGCGCAACCTGATGCTGTGCAACTTGATGATCCAGCACAACATAATGTTTTGGCGCCATCTGATGATCGAACACTTTAATGGGTGGCGCATCTTAATTTTTAGCCTCTACAACTAGCCTTTGCTTTTTCTGCCTCTGTATATTTATCATGAGGCTTGTCTGTAAGTATGCCATCAACTACTGTAGGTGCGGATTTCTTATAACCGTCAATAACTATTGACCAAAGATCAAAGTCAAGAGACTTTAAGAAGAATGTCATTCGTGTTTTCTAGTAAGTATAGTTTGTTCCATCAAATAGTAGGGGTCTATTTGTGGATTACCCTTCACCGTTGAATATTGATTTCACGGCTGCCATATATACTCTCTGAGGTTTTTATATCAGAATATATCCTGCACTGATACCAATTGTCGGACCGTTGAGCACCTCTAGAGGGAGAGGGTGAATAGAGTGAGTACGAGTGCAAAGGAAAATAATCACCAATTAAAAATTAAAAACAGATAACTATGGCAGTGAATAAAGAGACAGTAAATAAATATAACAAGAGATCAGAGAATCAAACTCAGTGGACACCGCGATATATACTGGTTTCACTCTTGGAGGACTAATCCAGTCGTAGGTACTCTTGTATGCTGTTAATCTACTATTCACAAGCTAATTGAGAGCTTGCAGTCTCTTTACAACACCATGCTTGGTGACAAGTGCAGGACCGACTTCACAACACCGTGCTTGGTGATGAGCGCACGACCAGCTCCTAGAACAGAAATGTTTTTTTAAGTTGAACGACCTCTTTACAACTCTGAGAACCAAAGACTCTAAATCAAATAGATATTACTGGCTTTGGCTAAGATGTATAGGTGGAGTGTGAAAGCTTTAGATCAATGAAAACACTATTAGATATAGATAGAGAGAAGAGAAGATGAATGATTTGAAATGAGAAATTCTTTTCTATTTATAGGTGTTTTTGAGAACCGAACTCAGACAGAGTTCAGGCAGAGTTTGGATGCTAGGATTTCGCATACGAATGTTGGATACAGATTTGGAGGCAACAAACATTTGAATTTGAACTAATCGAACTCGATCCGAATTCGGACAGAACTCGGCCAGATTTGGAGTTTATCGCAGCCATACGAATGGAACCTGGAGTTTATCGCAGCCATACGAATGTTGGATGCAGATTTGGATGCAAATTCTCTTCTATTTATCTAGTACTTAGAAGAATGTTTGGTCCAATTATGTTTGCATATGATATGTAATATTTTTGGTATAAGGAATTTTGGTGGATAGGCAGGCTTTTTAGATAGGTGGACTGTGGATAACCTAAGCCAGTAATATCCAGTCAATTTTACAATTTGTATCCTAAACTCAAAAAAGATAAAAATACAGAATAAATTATAAAATGGCTCAGACAGATTCTAACACATGAACGCTTTGAGATGAAGAATGATATGCTTGCAGATGTTATAGTACACTTTGATATTGATTTCACTTAACCTGAAATGTTAGCAGCAGTTTGTATATTTTGTGTATTGACTTAACTCATTGTTGATTTATCAAAATCGGGTGTGACCATTTAATGGGCCAATAGCAAGAAATTCTAAATCTCATAACCAAGATATGTACATCCGAAGTCAGGTCTCTACGTTTCTGCCACGCCGGCTAATATGGCTGCGATAAACTCCAGGTTCCATAATCAAGTAGGCATTTTACCATCCCTGTTATTGCCGTCAATTTATGTTGTCAGAAGATACCGTAACTCCGGCCATAAAATTCATCTCAATAGGAAAATCAAAATCAACAATGATCCATCAAAAATCAAATTCAACAACAATGAGTAAGGATCAACTGAACAAGAGAAAGGATTTCAAATTGAAGTTCAAAATGAGATTCTTAAGGGTTCTCCCAGGAATCTCTCAAGGAATTCAAACTCTGATTGAGTATCCTCTTATTCTAAAACCTTACTCCCTATATTCTATCGCAGGCTTGTGGTAGAACAACTAATTCGTTGTACTACCACGACATCGCACTAATGCGAATCTCGACCTGCATGGGCCACCACTAACAATGTGTCACGACCCGCACCCGGTTTAGGAGCACGAGTATGTGGGTACGTCCAGCCTACGTCACAGTATCGACGGTAGAATGCTATCCTAGGTCTCAAACATATAACACAATATAAATATACATGTACATAATATACTCTCAAATCGGAGGACATCTCAGAAGATACAACTCAATCACAAAAGCTAGAGGTAGATAAACAGCACGATAAGATAGATATGAAATCCACAGAGTGAGATACAACCAGAAATGAAATAAGTCTAGGTGTTGTCAACACCACTACATAATATCTGAATAATACAAACTCAAAGACAACACAAATAAGAACGACAAAGCCTAGCAATCTTGCCTAAGAACTTTGGTAGTCTCCTCCGTACAACTGGATCCTCCTGAGGGTCCAGGTCACAAGTATCGTCTACGCCAGCTCCATAAAAGGTAGTGGCAAGGGTCCTCAAAGTTATCTGTAATATTTTGTCAATGGGTTCAATCAGGACAGGAATGAGCACATATCTCCAAAACAGATTCAACACATAGCAGAAAATATAGAAAAAGTAGTAGAATAAAATACATGAAATGCTGTAGAGAGATATCGTTCATGAAAAACATAAAATATATGAAACTTCGTAAAGAGGGATGTACATGAACAGTTAAAATAGACAAATCTAAGTACATAAAAGTTGTTTAGAAAATAAGAACTGTAAGTAAATATAAGTGATTTAGAGCACAAGATGGTTATGTAATCAGGTTAGGTTTACACATGATTATTCTAAGGTAACTCTATTATACGTGAAGGTATAACAGACATGTACATGAGTACACTAATTGGGAATTAACCATATAACCACTTCTACTCACACCTACCCCAATCAATAAACAAGGATCTAGTCAAGTTACATTACGTACATGATAGTTAGTTTTACATGAAACATATGTGAACATGAGAGTACATGAGAGCATATGAGTGTACATGAAGAGATTCGAGTACAAGGAGTACATGATGCACATAATAAAGTACATGAACATGAAATATCCGATGCACCCGCTGGGGGATAACATCTCATGAAAAGATCCATAGTTCCAATCCGTATTACCAATGTGACAACATCAAGTAAAGTAGTCTAAAGCAGGCAATATAGATACTATCATGAATAAAAATGATCAGAGAATGTACTCGTCTGATATCCTGAGCGACTGATATGTATAGATGTTCAAACTGGAGTCACAGAGTCCTATTAGAGCAATACAGGTTATAAAGAGTTCAAATAATATAATAATTGAAATTTACAATACAATCTACATGATTCTAAATCATTCTAGGTCAAAGTCAACTCTTGGTCAACTCTGGTCAACCTTCTAGTCAAACTAGGTCAATAGTCTAACTAACTTGGTCAACAGTTTAGGGTTTGGTCAAACTCTAGTCAACAAGCTCAAATAGGTCTATTTGGTCAATTTCTAGGTCAACCATAGACTATCTCATAACCGATACGCAAGATACCAAGATACAATGTATATATAGATATCATACATACTCTATCAACAATATAGCCTAACGTCTATACACTCCAACATATATGTATACATTACCCACAAGTACCCATAACCTATATCATGTATTTAAACCCAATAGCTTATCTATACTAAGATAACTATATTTTTATTTTTTATTTTTTTTAATATATATATATATATATATATATATATATATATATATATATATATATATATATATTTTATATATATATATATATATATATATATATATATATATATATAAGACTCTTGTCTACATATATATATATGAGATATATGTGTAGGGTTGATTTGAGCTTTAGGTTATGAAGAGATGTGGGTTTAAGTATATGGTTTATATGTAGACAAGAGTCTTATATATATATATATATATATATATATATATATATATATATATATATATATATATATATATATATATTTATATTTTATATTTTTTTTTTATATATTTATATTTTATATATATATATATATATATATATATATATATATATATATATATATATATATATATATATATATATAAATAACCACTACTCTATACATAACATATACCTCTCATAATATATATATATATATATATATATATATATATATATATATATATATATATATATATATAAAATATATATATATATATATATATATATATATATATATATATATATATATATATATATAACCACTACTCTATACATAACATATACCTCTCATAATATATATATATATATATATATATATATATATATATATATATATATATATATATATATATATATATATATATAAAATATATATATATATATATATATATATATATATATATATATATATATATATATATATATATTTATAACATAACCCTTATAAATGACCTGTACCCCACTAATTGAACTACAAACCCTCAACTTCACACCCCAGACATCCACATATATACATACCATGTATGTACTCAGGAAACTGAGTTCAACTCTCTAAACATCTCATGGACCGAGATACAAACCCCTCACTAAACTCTACATAAATCTGGAACTCCAATATATATATATCAATATGACAGATACCATATATGATCTCAGGAAATCTGAGAATACAAAGAACTCCAAGTCCCAAACTCCAACCAAGAGAACTGAACTAAAAATCCAAACCAAAACTGGTCTCTACCTAAACCATGAACCCCAACTAAAACTCAGAAATCTAAACTTAGCAACCTGGTATAACTATGCATACATCATCAACATCACATATATCATAATACCTATATATATATCAGATATACATACATCTAACTTAAACTCTGATATTAAATATAACATATCCTAAACTCGGGAAAACTGTAAACCAAATTCATATCAAAATCCAAACTCATAACAAGCCCAAACCCTGCAGCAAAGGGGGTTGTGTCTGCTGTGATTGTGTTCTGGAATACGTGTCCAAGCACTGTGTCACAGAGTGTTCAGTGTGTCATGTGGAATGTCAATAGTCGGGTGGTGGTGTAGGATAAAAGAGAGGAATATAGTAAGGTAGGGCAGTGGCTCATGCTTGTAGTGAAGGCCCAGAATGTAGAATATGCAGGTTATCAAAAGCAGATAATTGGGCATGTCCAGGTGTACATCAATGCAGTGAACATTACGAATTAGATGTGCAGTAGATGTATAGGTAGTTAAGTGCAAGCATGCTCTCCATGACAAAGGACTGGGTACTGATGCAATGACCAGAGTATGACTGATACATGGCCATAAGGCCAGAACAAAAGATGAGCAGATGAATGGAATGAGGATTAAACTCAAAGTATTGGACAAAAATGGACTGATGTAATTACAAAGAGGGATGGCCAGGTACATTAAGCTAAAGATCAACTCGAGATCAACATTCATATATATCGAAGAGGAAAGACTAGACTCAAGGTATGTGTTCTTAATATGCATCCAAGTGAATGATGGATGCTCAAATAAAAAGTAGAAAGATATATAAATTGGATGCAGGGAGGGCAGTACAGTGTGTCAATAAGCTATGTGATTGTGTCATGAATCAAATTATGTAGAGTGTCTAGTGTGAACAAGTGTCAAGGAAGTGTGTGTCATACAATGTCAACATGTATCAAAAAATAAAAGGACAAGCAGTGTTCTATGACATGTCAAGCACGTGTGGGGGGGTACGAAACATGCATAGAAATGTGTCAGCATGTTGTGGCATGTCATCTTGTGTCCAAGTGTGTATACAAAGTGACGAACAGGAAGAAATTAACCCAGTGTTAACACTGGTGTGTGCGAGCCTCGACAGGAACTTGCGAGTGAGAAAACTCCACGCACACATCATCAATCCCCCCAAACTTTGTGTGCCAAGTGTCAGTCATAGCCCCTCCCCCACTCAACTTGTGGCACCCAATTTCATATCGTATCCAGTGAATTTGGACACGACAGCAGCATGGAAGGGCAGTATAGTGTGTGCACATGTCCCTGTGTCCATTTTGACACAGGACATGAGTCAAAAATCAACTCAGGCCTTAACAAAATTAATCCACACATAAATAGCTATCCAAACATCTAATTAGTTTAGAAATTGGTGAAGAAAACATCCTATGGGGTATTTTATCGAACACTTGAGACACGTATCCGATATTTTTGCGATACGCACCCCAAATGGATTCAATTTGGAACCAAACTTAGCATAATGCTAGCGGCACCCTAAATAAATGCATTTATAGAAAGAAAACGGGAATTGAAAGGGTTTAGAGGCCATTACCAATTGAGAGTTGAAATCTCAATAAAACTCCTCTTGTAAAGCCTTCCACCAAATCTAATAGTCAAATTGCTCCAAATCCTACCTAGCTAGCCAATAGAGACATCCTCTACTCAAGGGAGTAGCTTTGCAATTGATTTGGTTCAATTTGGAGTTAATTTAGAGAAATGGGGCAAATTTGGAGGAAAATACTACTAGGGTTAGGGTTTCAATGAAAGAGGCAATGAGGGAGGCTAATGATGTGTTATATAGGGTGAGGGGCTGCCCTTGGCTGGTCATAGGGATTGATAGGGTTAGGGTTAGGTTGAATTTGCTTTTAAGGCCCTCTCTAGTTGTAATTTCAAGCCTTTTTAGTAAAGGCCCAAAAATATTAGGTTTCCTACAAATATCTTGATCATAACATAATATCTAGATACTTTAGAACCTAGTTAATTAGGTCAATTCTACTAACTAAGTTTCTAGGGTCATGATCAACATCTAGATTAGGCAATTCTAGGGTTAGACCTAATATAACACTTAGCACGTTATTAATTAAATAAAATTCAAAAATAATAATAATTCACAAATTTCCAAAATATCCTTAGCCTAAAAAATGGTAGTAAACTAGTCTAATCACATTAGCTAGGTCTCCATAGTCACGGTTAGTCTCTAGGCTAAGTAATTCTAAGGTTTCACTAGTAAGGGACACAATCACAATACATCAATTTAAATATTATTAAAATAATCAAAAAATCACCAATTGTCACTAACATGATTTAAATCCATTATTTAACAACTAACATGATTAATTTTCCAAAAGTTCAAAATTATCCTTATTTTAGAAAAGTGGTAGTTACAGAAGTCGTGCCACGAAACAATACGAGATTGATATTGGTTGCATGTATGCTTATGCGAATAAATGATGACATGCATGTGATGAATACATACTTACTACTTTCGAATACGCCATGAAATCGACCATAAGGCAAATATAGAAAGATCACAACTTAAACTGCATGATTCGTATATATACTTAATGTCGATTTAGTAAAGTGGGTCTCTGATCAGTACGCGAGAGGATTAGTACTGATCTTCCACCAGATTGATTACAGGTTCAGGGAATGGTCTGCTCGCAGTGGAGCTTCACTTGAATGTGCTGAGGCATGGAATGCCGTAGCGTATTGAGGCATGCGACCGTATTGATGCTCAGACTTGCAATAGGATGATGCGGTCGAGATATAGAAGACATGATATATGGAACGGTAAAATCCCCTATGGAAAAGAGAGAACTTGAGTAGTGTAGACCAATCTGGCATGATTCAATTAGGCTATTGAAAGCCTTTGTAATTCTGCTACTTATCGAATAAAGAGAATTATTTCATACACTTTGTTTCTTCTGCTGCTAAATATCAAATCAAAGATAACCATTTGCGAACTTGTCATCTTGTCTTGTATGAGTGCAACTCCAGACTCATACTGCATCATGCCCCAACGAAAACGAATGATTCGGTCAAAATCGATACAAGAATGAGCGATACATAGGGTCAGGGTGTGACAGTTGTCTGAGCTATTGTTCTCACTGTCGTCATCAGAAGCTATCTTATGATGTGCCTTGAATGCGATCGTCTTCTTCGTCGGTGCTGGCTCTTCGAATTCCTTAAGGTCCAGCTAATGTGTCACAGGCTTCCCCATAAGGGTCTCGAGAGTCATTGTAGTGAGATTGTTCTCTTTAATAATGGTCGTCCACTTGGGATTCCAGTTCTTGGTTAGCCCGCAAAGTATCTTTCAAATCTTTTCATGACTGCTATATTCTTTTCTAAGAGAAGATAGGGGATTAACAATATCTAAAAGTCGACTAAACATATTTGTAATAGTCTCATTTGGCTTCATTTTGAAGGCCTCATACTCTCGTGTAAGACTTAAGATTTTGGACTCCTTTACTTGTGAAGTTCCTTCATGAGTTATCTCAGAAAGTTTCCAAACCTCGTGAGACGTGACACATGTTGATACTCTATTAAATTCAGTTATGTCTACTGCACAAGATAAAGGATTGATAGATTTTGCATCAAGACTTACCTTTTTTTATGATCACTATACTTGTCATGCAAATTTTCAACCAAGTTCCCATCTACAACGATAGGAAGTGGTTTCTTATAACCGTCAATGACAATTGACCATAAATTGAAATCAAGTGACTTAAGATAAAAGCTCATGTGTGTTTTCTAATACGTATAGTTTTTGCCATCAAATATGGGTGGCCTATTTGTAGATTGGCCTTCACCATTGCTAGTATATATTGATTCTATTTCTTGAGAAGTTTTAATCCAACTTTGAGAAACTTAGAAGAATATGAGTTGTCTTGGAAACTTGAAGATTGAAAAGCTCTTTGTAATATGAAGGCTTAGAATGAATAGAGAAGATGAAGAATAAGATTAGTGAGTAAAATGAACAACTTTTCTCTATTTATAGGTATTTTTAAACCAGAGTTCGGGAAGAACTCGGCTAGGGCAACGTTCATATTTTTTGAACGTTTAAGATCCAAAAGACAAGGAAAAAGCTGCTGACTAGGAGTGATCCAAGGGAAACGACCCAAACTATTCTGGAATTGAGGTACCCGAACTCGGTGCGAGTTCGGCCCAAACTCGGGTCCCACTAAACTACCTCATAGTCAGAATGAAATACCTATTCTCTTGGCTTCAACAGTTTAAAATTTGAACTTTAAGGCATCCGAGTTCTACCCAAACTATGCCTTAGAAAATGCTATAAATAGGCATTGAATTCCCTATTGTTATTCAGCAATTCATTCTATCTTCACTTGCCTATCTAGCTGAGCTATAAACCTTCTCTATTCCCAAGACAAGTCCTAACCTTCTAGTGCCAACGCGGTTCTAATTTTAGAAGTTTGATTGAGTTATAAAGCTTGGATTTCAAAAGTGTTGTCTCTACACTTGTTATTGTGAAGTCGCGAGTCCTTCGTATAAAAGCTTGTGGTTGAAGTCGTCGTGCCCTTCGAATAAAAGCACGAGGTGTAAAAAGTTGACGTGCCCTTCGGATGAAAGCACGTGGTGTTACTGCTATTCCAAATAGTAGATTCAATATCGGGTTGAGTACTCGATACTAGACTAGTCCTTTCAGAGGAAAACCAGTATAAACCTCGATGTTTGCGTTTGCTCTTCTGAACTTATTTACTTTACGCATTTAATTATATACTGCCTGCTTCATATTTTGATTACTGCATAAATATTTTTTAAGTGGTGATTATTATTCCGCTGCACACACACACACACTCTATTCACCCCCCTCTAGAGGTGCTCAATGTTCCTATAATTCTTACACTTTTGACGTTTTCAAAGTAGTATGAGACGCTAAAAAGTCTTCCAAAGATTGACCTTCAACTACTTTATGCTAGACGAATAACATGTCATTTGGAGATAGAAGTATTACAAAAGTTTCTATGTGTCACAACACTTCCAAAAATATATGGGACTAGCCGCGTGGCAATGGCCAGCTATGTATTCAACCAGACTTTAGTCTACCTCGAATACGTATAAGCTGTCTAGATGAGGTAAAAATCTAATTATCCAATATATCGTCCACAATACTACCAACAATACTATGAACTATAAAAGAAAATAACTATAGAAGAATGACAAGAAGGCATCAACTAACGATACCTGAAAATCCTGAAGAAATATCCGTAAATATCCTATGTCAGCTTTCAGCAATAACCTGGAAGGAAACCAGGTCCTCATAGGGACATAGCAAATATATAGTAAATAATATGTGAAAGTAATAAACATGTGGTCCAGGTAGTAAACATATGATCAAGTAATACTACTACTAGACAGACTATCTGGTATGTGTAAAATACACTTGAGGACATCATTCCCACGCATGAGCTGTCACGATGTACTCCAGAACTCTGGTAAGGAAACTCCGGCAACTATGATATATCCACATTCCCTACAAGGAAAACTATGGTAACTATGAAATCTCTACAGCTCTGGTAATGAGACAGCGGTAACTATAAGGGAAGTAGCTCATACTCCTAGTGACTTTCCTTTCCACCCCATGCTACTATCTGTCTCGCATCCATGACACGTCTAGTAAGTCTTTTAACAAAAGGACAGGTCCAATCAAGATCATGTACGGTTACCTAGTATGCAATGCTACACTCATCCGTGTATCTCACCTCTTGTGCAACATAGTAATAAAAAATATATATATTATATAAATTATATAATATATATATATATATATATATATATATACATATATATATATACACTATGCAACTTATATATATACTATACAACTAGTAGTATAGTTGTATTGGTTTTCTCAAAAGGATAGTTGTATTGGTTTTGAGAAAACCAATACAACTAGTTGTATGTATATGTATACGTCGTCTTCTGCTAAAATATAAAATTTAAATTTTAGGGGGCTTACATTCTATCCAACATACAAAATTTTTGTCATCGAATTAGAAATAAGCTTGGTAGAAAGGGTAAGAGAGTTCATCTCAGAAGAAAGTTAATTACGACTAGCTATTTTGGTTTTCTCAAAAGGATGTGGGTCACCACTAACAATGGGATCCTAGTTTGACACTACATTCTAAGAGCTAGAATATACTTTGTTCAAGTACTACCCAAGGAAATTAATTTATCACTAAAAGGTATAGTCAAAGACTCTTAAAAGAAGCCTAGGTACTACCATGGTGCTATTGGATCAACAACTCTATAAGGAAAATCATTACTAAATCTACATTTCTCATATATAGGTTGTCTTCAACAAGACATAAGAAAATGACTTGGGCATGTATAATTGGGTAAGAATTGGTACTTGAGGACAAAACATTCAAGCATACATAATCTAGACCCAAGAACTATACTCTCAGTTCTTAAACGTTAAGTCATACAGCAATCGTAACTAACATTCTATCTATATGGTCTGGTTACTTAATTTCTCCAATTGTAGCAGGACAGCTATTGTCGTATCATTCTATTTTAGGCATAGTACTATCAATCTATACCATTATCACTGAATATCCAGTTCGCTCATAGCAATCACTCCTAATTGTCTCTAGTGTCAGATATTAAGTTACTCATACTTGACTTATAAACTCAATAAGATCCATCTCTAAGAAACTTAACCACTCCTGACTACCCAAACATCACAATCACACCAATAACCTAGTTTATTTTATTCTTTATAATATAAGTTTTATCTAGTTTAGTCATTTATGAAATAGAAAGATAATGAGAACCTAAGGCTGGTCAATAATTCATACCAATATCAAACAACGTTATGGTCAAGCAAAGCAGGAATGATTGTCAAAATATTTCGAAGAACTGTATGAAGCGAAGTGAGATGCATAGGATGTAGTTTAGGTAAATCTCGAGAACTATATACCTCTGTGATTATGTCACATGAAGTTACTGCCATGCCAGTGTTCATCTGACTGCAAATAACTTTTTTATTCCATAATAAAACGGATGGCTGTAGTATACAACTGCCACCCAGATAATATAGGTTCTTGAAATTATCCTTGGCTAAATCCATGAGATATTTCCAAAATAACTTCTGTAAAATACATAAAAAGAGTCAATCAAGATGCATAGGTTGGTTTAGATAAAATTCGAGAAACATGTACAACCATGATACCATTATCTGAAGTCCTGCCTCACCAGTATGCCTCTGACTGCAAAAACTCTTGATTCTGTAATACAAGGATAAAATATAGTTTTTCGAACTTTACTTGGACCAATCTATAAGACATTTTCCAACAATTTTAGCAAAATAAATGAGAAAAATCTATTAAGAAGTTAATAGAGAAAGGTTCAATCAAATCATATGAAGGAAAGAATACAAAAGCAATTATGTCGAGAAAGAAGATTACATGATAGGAACATGCTGGAATGACCCAAGGAAAACCTATAATCCTAATTGTGGATGTATCGTTGAGTCATATTTCTCAAGCTTACAGTAGTATGGCTAACTTAGGTGCCACCACGACTTCGCACACTTAGCAAATTCTGACCTGCATGGGCTACTACAAAAACCTTGTCACGTCCTAGTCCCAAAATATGCAGCACTAGCCATGTGGCAATGGTGTCATGAACCACGCCCACATGATCGGGTACGAGTGCGTGGGTACGTCCAACCTACGTCACAAAATCGGTGGTAGTTAGCTATTTAAACCTTAATAATAGTCAAATTATTGTTTTGCTATCACAGCTACTAATCACGTGTCCAAAATCATAATCACCATATCATCGCATATTTCACTATTTCTTTAGTACATCTTTTATAAAGAATATCCATAGACAAATCCGATGAAAAAGTAAACATAACATCCTCAAGTACATCATCGGTACAACATATATTATCAAAGCTGGAAGTAATCTATACATCAACAATTCTAAGTCACCACTGATCTCTATGTAGCATCCATGCTTGCTAAAACTATCACCTTATTTTGTAAGCCATAAATGTTAAAGTAGAAGTCATCGTTACCTGGAACGTATTCAGTCAGGAAAGGAACAAAGTACAATCCTACAAAATGAACATGTACAATGTAAAATTGTAATGCAACAATAATACCTACAATGTTGAACAATATTATTATAATTGAAACAATGAAGACACGATCATGCATATTGATTTGAATTATTAAACTAGTTTGTAACCAGCTGGTTAATCATAATAAGCATATAAAAATATGGTACAGCTTAATCACACGTGCATGACGTACAATTAAGATATCAACAAGATCTAGCTAGCGCAATGGGACTAGTCATATATAAAATAATATTTTCTTCAACCCCAAGTGCCAGAACAGAACAAGAACAATGAACACATGAAGTACAAGTCAATACGAATCCAAGTCGTGTCCAATATAAAATCAATGCAATGAGAAATACAAAATAAAGTTTAGTAGTATACTTGCCCATACCGAAGGGTGAAGTTGACTCTAAAATCAGCTATAAAATAATTGAGAAGGATTAGGCTCTATTCTAGATTAGGAAAAATTCAGAAAACCCCTTAAATAATTAACCACAATCTAACTACAAATTAACGATTAATTACTCATCCTCTAACTAGCTTTCTATTAACTAATCTCAAATAATAACCAACTAATTCTAACACATATTCTAACAATTTATTCATTTAGCACTAACTAGTAACTACTAACTAATTAGATTAATTAATTTCTAACCAATAAAACTAACTAATTAACTAAATCCCAAAAATCACCAACTAATAGTTGTTAACCATTTATATGAGCTAATCCCGAGACCAGTGGGCCCAAAGCCCACTAAAATCTATTTAATAAAAATATATTTTCTTTTTATATTTTTTTTCTCTAGCCCAACCCACATGCTTGCCTACTGCCTATGGCCCATTCAGCCATTCTTTCTTTTTCTTCTTTTTTTCTTTTTTTTTCACTGGCCGAAGGCCTGCTGGGCTAGGCCTGTAGACCTGGAGACCCGGTCAAAATATAATACAACACTCCTCTAAACTCCTCTCTCTCATAGAAGAGAGAGAAAAATCTAGAAAAAAAGGGAAAGAAGAAGAAGAAGAAGAAGAAGAAGAAGAAGAAGGAAGGAAGGAAGGAAGAAATGAGGAGTCGAGAAGGAATGATGAAGTAGAAAGAGACTCATTACTGCTTTGGCAAGGAGGTCTTGGGTTCTCTAGGCATTGTCAAAAAATGATGTGGAGTGGCACGATACACGAGAATTCAGGCAGCGTCAGGACTCAGAGCATACGGTGGTTATCGTAGTGCTCAGAAACTGTCGAATCTAGGTGAAGCAGAGGCGAATATGACAGCTGGAGGTGGTGCTATTAGAAAAATGTCTCACCGGAGCTGATCTAAATGTGCGATGACTTAGTCAAGGAGCTGGTCCACATCGAGCCGCTATCAGATCCAATGAAGGTGGTAAACAGGCGAAGATCGAGGGCTTCGGTCCAGGCACTGTCTAGTTTTGCCATTGGGTGCCAGATCTAGTGGTGGCGACCAGTCGAGGGTCGGCTTTGCCAGAGGCAGCATAGTTCTTGAGGAAGCTGGACCAAAGAAAAGGAGAATGGGTAGCGAGGCTGAGGTCGAAGGAGACCAGATATGGTTAGAAAATGGATCTGGCGGCCAAAAACTTGATATGTGGTATTCTCCGGCCAGACGTCAGTGGTTTGTCAGTTGTCTGTGTCGAAGGTTGGTGGTGGGGCAACTGCGGTCATCGTCGAGGACAGGTCTGATACTGGATAGAGGAGAATCGAGGAGCTTCGAGTCTTGTTGAGGGGACAAGATGTCTCGACGACTCTGTTTGGGAACAATGCTGATTTTAGCGGCCATACGGGTTCCAGCGACGTCGGATACGACACCGAAGTAGAAGCGGACACATGTTGGACACGACGAAAAGTAGTAGTCCGAGCAGAATTAGAGTTATGTTTTTGATGAGTTGTGTTGAATTTATAATGCCCCAATCCCAAAATATATAGAACTAGGATACGTAAACATGTCAGCTATGTATCAAATGGACTCCAGTGCTACTTAAATACGTATAAGATGTCTAGAGGTCTAGTCTAATTATAACTAGCAAGTCAACTGTTTCTCAATCCACGGGACATCATCTCAAGTGTCGTACTGATCAAATAGTAATACACTAATTCCGACAATATGTACTAAAGTTGGCCAGACCTTAATACATCTGTCTGAACAAGCCTATGAAAAAAAATTGAAGCTTATGAAACTGGGCTATATCAGCAGAGTAAAGTCATGAAAAATTAAATGTAATGTCGGAGGAATATAATGAAAATATCAACCAATATAAACCTGAAATCTTGAAGATGTAATCGTTAATCACGATCTAGCCTATAAAGTGAACTCAGTAATAACATGGAGCAATCACTAGGTCCTAAGGGGACAAAGCATGATATATAACAACACGTTGAATTTATAATAAATAAACATGCAACTGAAAAGAAAAGAAACAAACACAACGAAGGGACAATATCTAAGAGGGTGGCATGCCGTCAAAAATAACGGTATTAATCATGACTAAAAGAAAATATTTTAACAGCCAAGTACTAATAACGATATCCTCGCCTAAGGGATCAAGTCAAGTAAATCTTAGGTCAAGTACTCAAGTCCAAGTAACAGGAATGCATGACCAAGTCAAGTTATACACGTAACTAATATAAAAGACTAAACAAGTAAAGTACATCAAGAAATGAATATAAAATATGTGATTATATGACACAAATGGATAAAGGAGTACAAGTAATTTAGGTACAATGTGAACCATGAACAAGCAACATGCAACAACGAATGGCACGAATATGACAAGCATGTGACATGTATAAAAGAATAATTATAGGAAACAAGCATGTATAAAAATAATGTACAAGTCAACAAGGAATACTTGTCTGTCGTCCAAGTCCCCGTTGAATTTGCAATACCAAAGCCTATCAAGAGTTCACATACAATAAATAATTATTTTCGCATTATAATTACACATGGGACACATAGGTTTCCTAATCAACAGGTCTACATGCTTCTATAATTTCTAGATCTAGTTTTGTAGTTTTGACTTCCGAAATTCATGGTTAAGTTCCCAAATAAAGGATAAATATATAAACCACCTACAAATCACTCATGATTTAAACATGATTTATATGGAATTTAACCTGTGAATTCAAGAATTGAAATTTTCGGTACAACTCATGGCTATGTCGACTCTACGTTAACTATTCTTACTTGAAACTTGTTCAAAACATTACCAAACTATTGCTAACACACACAAACACACACACACACACACACACAATATATATATATATATATATATATATATATATATATATATATATATATATATATATATATATATATATATATATATATATATTTGGAGAAACTGTTACCTTTATTAATAAAAAGAGGGTAATGATTACATCCGACCTCATGGTAACTAAGACAGAGAAATAAAGAAAAATACTACTCTAAAGCCCAGAGAGGGATAGACGGGAGGTGACGACAACTGGAAAGAGACTTCCAAAACTGTCGCTTCACCCCCCGAACCAAAAAGACCAAACCAGCACCACGCCCCTCGTACCGATGCTTGTTCCTGTTCTTCCAAAGCACCCAAATGATCGCCCCAGCCAATGATCTCAGATGATGACTACCCTGTCCCCGGTACCACCTTTGAAGAAAGACTAGAAAGTCATTATGCATCCGAGCCTTGAAAAAACCCCGGAAAGCAGACCAAACCGTCATAGCAAGGTTCCCATGGAAGAATATATGCTGAAGGGTCTCCCCATGCCCAATCTGACAGCAATGGCACCTGGATGCCAGATGGAAGCCAATCTTCTAAATATTGTCATCAGTAGGGAGCCGGTTGTGACAAACCCGCCACATCAGAATGCTCCATTTTGCCGGTATACACTTGCCCCATATATTAGAAAAGAGTGATGATGTAGGGTTAGAGATCCGACAACATCTCCAAGCCGCAGCCATCGTGAAAGAACTTTTCCGCTCACCCCAGACCAATGAGTCAGGATCCGAAGTACAAGTCAGATTCGCCTCTCTGAGCCGCCCCGCTGCCTCTATTCCAAACTGCTCGAAAAACAAAGACAGATCCCATCCAGTGGTTGTCCAAAAAGAATATGGGAGTGGATCAAAAGCCCCCCTTAGAAAACACCCTAAAAACCCCCTCATTCTCATCCGTAATTTAATGTTAATACTAATGTTAATGTTAATATTAATGTGTTAATATTAATGTAATATTAATGTTAATGTTAATATTAATGTTAATATTAATGTTAATGTTAATATTAATTTTTACTTTTATTTTTATATTAATGTTAATGTCCATATTAATGTTAATGTTAATGTTAATGTTACTATTAATTTTAATGTTAAGTTTAATGTTAATTTTAGTATTTAATGTTAATATTAACATTAATATTAACATTAATATTAACATTAACATTAATATTAGCATTAATATTAACATTAAATTACGGCTAAGAATGAAGGAGGTTTTTAGGAGATTTTCTAAGGGGGCTTTTGATCCTCTTCCTATATATATATTCCTGATTATAACTCAAAAAATAATATTTTATTTATTTACCATATCAGCCCCTATTTATGAGCTATCCTATGTCAGCAATTTAGCCAAAAATCTAATCCAATGATCCCAATTTATATGGTTCAGATTTGGGACAACAATTTAGCCGAAATTCTAATCCAATGATCCCTATATATATATATATATATATATATATATATATATATATATATATATATATATATATATATATATATATTATAATCCTGATTATAACTCAAAAAAATAATATCTTAATTATTTACCATATCAGCCCCGATTTATGAGTTATCCCATGTCAGCAATTTAGCCGAAAATCTAATCCAATGATCCCTATTTATATGGTTCATATTTGGGATAAAAAATCATGAAAATAATTTTAAAATACTTATTCTACAGTAATAGAACACCATTAAATTCAATGAAATTTCAAAAATCGTTCAAAAATTTGCATCGAAAATGCTCTAACTAGTCCTACTATAAGCCAATCTATCAACCACCTAGCATGCAATCTATATCGATTATAATATAGTAGAAAAGATGGCAAGATATGGGTTCTAGAATAATAAATTCTCAGAATTCTAATGAAACTATGCCATAGGGGTTTGAGAAGAAAAGTTAGAATATTTACCGAAAGCCTTCGACATATTAGATGTCGTTGTTACTTTTTGTCCAATAATACAACTTCTTACTTGTGCTTGGCTTTCTCCTCATTGCTTGATAATTTGAAGGTGATGGTAATGGAGTTTGGATGGATTTGATGGCAAAGTTGGAGTTTTTATGGAATTTTGGTGGAGTGGGTGAAAAGGATGACAGAAATGTTGCTTTTTGGTTGGAGAAAAAGTTTTTTGGTGATGGAGATTATGGATGGGTTGCTAGGACGAGGATGCTGAAATTTTGTGATAGAGGGGGATGGGAGTCGGCCAAGCGACTTAGGATTAGTGTTTTGAGTATAGGTAATATTTATATGGGCATTTTTAATGTGTTTATATATACGGAATGTGTTTTCCATGCATGTGGGGTTCGACCAACTGGGATGCTACTCATGGGGTGGCCGGCCATGCATTGTCTTGTCCACATGGTTAGGTTTTGGTATTATAGTACAACACCAATAAATTTTTTAAATTATTATTTTATTATTTATTTGACTTAAATAGTAATTTTCGGAACTTTTATAAATATTTTTAATTAAATAGTTATTATTATGGATGGCCTTAGTCATAGGTAAGTTTTGGAGTGCAAGATGACCAAGAATTTTGGTACATATAGTGTAGTCGTGTGCTTTTACTAGTGTATTAGCCATGCTAGGGAAGGCCTGACCAAAGCTAGATCCCAACTAGGAAAATCAGTCAAAGTTATGACTTGACACCTATAAATAATTTAATTATTTGTTAATTAGATTATTGACTTTTTAGGAGATCAGATTGTACTAAACTAGTCAAACTGGACCCGAACCAAACTCAAGCCCATGTAGTGATGCGGTGTGTCCAAAGACGTCTGTGTCGATATATTTTATGTGTATATGTCGTATTATATTTTAATAATCTAATAAATATATTTTTCTAATTAATTTATATATATATATATATATAATATAGATATGAATATTATTTGATATTCAAACGATATTTGTTTAAAACTATGCTAAATAATTTTCTTAGATATCCTTGTTTATTTTTGGGATTTTTAGACTATACATACGTTTGTATGTACTCCTATCATTGGTTTACCTTATTTTGTTATCCTTATTATTTTTATTATAACTGTTATTGTTATAAAAATATCTTAATTTTTTGGTTATTTTTGTGGACACATACAGAAAAGAAGAAGAAGCGCTGTCTTTTCTTATTGGCGCAAGGCACCACAAATCGAGTACGCCCAAGAGATCCTGCACTGAGGATCCCCGAGTACAAAAAGAATTCTAGGGATGGGACGATGGAGATCGAGAGACAATTGCTCCTTTACTCCGTTGACACTTCGATTACAAAAGTGGAAAAAAAACCTAAGAAAATTGCTAACTCTCGGCTCACTGGCAAGAATGGCAGCAATTTGGCTCTTGAATTGCTCTCCGTTCTGTATTTTTGAAGAGGTATGAGACCCCTATTTATAGTCGTTATGCACTAAAACGACTATTATGCACCCATGGAGAAAATACACTAATTTTTTATGTGGGTGCATAGACTTCCTTTGGACGCATAAGGTGTAGGTGCATGATCATGGGTTGATCGTAGGGTTGACGTGGTCGCATGATTCGATGCACGACTGCTCGTGGAGACTGATGTGGCCGCATGCTTCGGTGCACATCTAGTCGTGGAGCTATCTTGACTTGGGCGCATAGGTTGGAATAGGGCTATGTGCCCCCCTCTGGAGGAGCTATGTGAGCCCATAGGCTTTGTTGTGGGCTCATTGGGATGGGTGCCACTCCTATTTCCCGTTATACGTATTTTTTAGGATACATATGCGAATTTCTGACAATTGTCAGGTGGCCCGTATTTTGACTTATCTTGCTTAGCTTAGCCTTGGTTTAAATTTTGACTTAATTGGTTCAACTTGGTTGAACATGACTTGGCTTGGCTTGGTTTGGTTTATTTTGGGTTGAGATGAGAGGGGTTGCTATATAAGTCAACTTTTTCCCTCTCCTCCATTATTTGCATTTACTTCTTCATCTTCTTCATTTACTCCTCCTACCTACCAAGCCTAGGCAAGTGCAACTTGCTTCATGATGGATCTCAAGTTTTATTGTTCCATTCCCTTTCTTACTTCATTCTAAGCATCTTTAGAACTTGACATTTTTGGATTTGATGGATGGATTCTTATAGATCTAAGTTTGTAACTTTTCAGTTTTTCTTGGTTTTGATCTCTAAAACTTGGTTATTTTCAAAATCTAATAGTTCCATGTTGGAGGGAATTCAATTCTACCTAATTTTGGCTTTTGAACCGCTTGATTTCGACCTCGTATGAGAAAGTTATGCCATTTTTGAGTTCAGGGGTTCCCCACACCTTTTGGTGCTGTCGGGACGATGAACAGTGCCACGCGTAGTGTCTTCGCTGCCGCGCGCCCGCGCCGCGCTTGGGCGCAACGTGCATCGTGGGCAATTTTTCCCATACGCAATGCGTAACTTACGCGCCGCGCTTGCGCGCAACGTGCGCCGTGGGCGATTTTGCCAGCGTGTAATGCCCAACTTGCGCGCCGCGCGCCCGCACACTTCTCTGCCGCGCGCCCGCACGCCGCGCTTGCGCGCAACGTGCGCCGTGGGCGATTTTGCCCGCGCGTAATGCACAACTTGCGCGGCCGCGCGCCGCGCTCTAATCTGTCACGCACTTCTCTGACTTGCGCGCAGGTCACTCCAAATGACTGTTTTTGCCCGTTTGGGCTATTTTATAGCTAAATCTTGAAAAACTCAAGACATGAAAGTTGTATATCTTTTTCTTGGCTTCAATAATATGTTATTAGTTATTTTAAGCAAGTTTCTCTCAACCATGATAATGTAAGGATAGAACACGATAGTAGCCTGTTAAGGCGCACTCTTAACAAGTATCAAGTAACATGATTATTCTTAATAGTGACCCGTCGTGGTACACTCTTGACAAGTAACTTGACATGATAATTCTTGATGGTGGTCCGTTGTGACGCACTCTTGACTTGATAAAGTAACCTAACATGATAATCTCGATATGCCTTGCTAAGTAAATCTTGTCTTGACACCGTGGGTGTTTGTGCTTGTATAAGCTACATGTCTCGTCTTGTATCATGTCTAGGATATGAATTCCTGATTTCCACGGTCAGGGATTTATACTGAATCTGACTAGGATAATGACTAGAGTGATCAAGTAGTTCATGAAGAGATTTTCCAGCTACAGGCAGTCCCGTTATCTGGGCACTTTTAATTGGACTTGTAGCCTGCCGTCGAGTAGGGCACATTTCCAGCACACTGTTATGTGTTGCACCTCTAAGTCACCTAATCCAACTCTCTCAACTTGTGACCGGATAACCTGGATTAAGACTGCAGGGCTTGTGGCTGTTGGAACAACTCGATGCATCTTGTTGGTAACTAAGATTGTGATAACCCTAATTAGTTAAAGTATCAAGCCGTACTCTTTGCTTGGCCGTGAATGATAGATGGAGTCCTATCTTGTCTAGTCTTGCCTAGATCCAGTACATGGCTATCTCAGGACATGCTTGTTTATGCTTTACTTTATCGAAAATTGGTTAGAGACTAAGTTCTGTTCAGGTGAAGGGTTAGAACCCTGGTCCTTGTTTGGTTTACGGGTTGTAACTTGGTTACTGAAATAGTCCGTTAGTCATCTTATCGTTTATTACCCTGTTTTCTCTAACTCATGTCTTTCGTTATCCTTTATGGATCATGTGCTAATATGCTGGTTTTAGTTCTTAAGTGAAGCCTCCCTTATGGCACTTGCTCTTTCTGGGGTCTGACCCAGCTGGTTTTTTATGGCCAGATTTCAGAGTAGCTTCCGAGGATCTTCCTGCCTTCCAGCCAGATGATGACTACTAGGCGCAACCCTGGCAATGAGTGGGTTCTTATTTTGCTCCCCTACTCCTTTGTAAAAATATTCTTTTGAGGCGTTTAGCCGCCGAGCAAGTGTTAGCTCGTTTGCAACTTTACTTACTGTCTGCCTAGGGACTGTAACATGATTGACAAATCCTAGGGTTGATCATGTATGACTGAAACTCTTGCTAGTCTTCACGTTTTGTATGACTAGCTTCATGATCATCTGAATATGTAATATTTGGGACGCCTTACTTTGTATGTTTGATGATCTAACATCTTGTAACATTTACTTACTTGCTTGAGATTGAGACACTAGGCTTGTTCATGACCACAAGAGACTGATGGCTTGTAGTAAACCCTCATGCATCTAGACAGCCGTGATCGTATTGCGAGGTGGGATTCACTTCAATGTACATAGCTCGCTGTGTCTGTCCCCCGCTCTCCAGTATTCTAGTTCTGGGGCATGACACGGTTTAAGTGGTTGCCCATGCACGTCTTGTAAATCAAGATGTACGAGGGTTTCACTGAATAGATGTCTCAATCAGCACTTGCCCTTGATCTCCACTCGTGTCTTCTAATCTTTCCGAAATCTTGACCTGATCACATGTTTATATCCTCGATCTATCATGGTCCTTCCTTATTGTTCCTCATGTCGTTTCTTCAGCAGCATTATTCCTGGTCCTACCGATCAGCAAGGCGGAGCACCTCCAGTGGACCAATAGCAACCTGGAGACCAAGCCCAGCACTCTGGAGCGGTCTTCCGAGTCATGCATTCCGGGGATCCAGAGCCTCCAGTTCAGTCCGTCCAGCCTGCAGAGCCTGATAATAGAACCCTGGTGGGTCTCATCAGAGAATTGCTTGCATCTTAAGATCGTCGGGACGATGCCCTGTACCAGACAGTATAAGATGTCATGGGCAGAGTTGGTTACCATAGGAATAATACGGCCAACAGCTTCAATCGTCTGAACCCTCCCTTCTTTGATGGTACTGAAGATGCTATTGCTGCTGATGCATGGCATCAGGACACAGAGGTTATCCTGGAAGCAGCTAGGATTCCTGAGAATGAGAAGGTGGCCAATGTGCGCCTGCAGTTATTAGACTTTGCCCGCAGCTGGTGGGCGATGCTAGCAGTTGGATTACCGACGTCTGTCTCATGGGCGGTATTCAGCAATAAGTTCCAGACCAAGTACTTCGATGCAGTAGCTCGGTATGATCTGCAGACGAGATTCACTAATCTCAAGCAGATGGACAGGACGGTCGATGGATATGCGGCCGAGTTTTCTAGACTCAGTCGATTTGCTCCTTCCTTGATGGCAACCGAATTGGATCGAGCCCAGCGATTCCAGCAGGGGCTCCACCTAGAGATTATCATATCGGTGGAACAGTTTGAGCACCAGACGTTTGATGCCGTCCTGCGAGCAGCGAAGAGGCATGAGTTTACTTTGCAGAGGATTATAGATAGAAGTGGAGGACGGAAGAGGTCTCATGGGCAGATGTCCCAGTCTTCAGCACCCGCCCCGGCAGCTAGGGCCTTGACTATTGGAGCTCCTAGGAGGGCGGCCACAGTTTCGTCGATTCAGCACTCGATGCCGGTGTATCCTCAGCAACAGAAGCAGAAGCAGTCTTCCACAATAGGCTACACTCATTATGGAAAACCAGGGCACATAGTATCAGAGTGTCGTAGAGCACAGGAATTGTGCTTGGCTTGTGGGGCACCGGATCACAAGATAGGGTCCTGTCCTAATAGAGCCAGTTCGTCGTCGTCAAACCTAACCAGTCCATCGGTTAGGAGTCCAGCACCAGTGCAGCAATAGTATCAGCCTCCGAGGCCATTGCCGCCTCAGGCTCAGCAGTATGCCCAGGTTCAGATTCAGAACAGGCAGTGAGGTCACCAGCAGAGGGGACCAGCACCAAGAGGACAAGGTCAGGCTATGGCACTGACCGTAGCAAAAGAGTTAGCTTCAGGTGAGGTGGTGGCAGGTACCATTCTCGTCAACTCTTTTCCAGCATCAGTATTATTTGATTTGGGTGCATCGCATTCATTTATGTCTGCACGATTTGCAACATGGGTAGGACTGGAGCCCGAGTCATTATCAGTAAGGCTCAATATACTTACTGGTAACGGTCTTGTAGGGGTAGATAGAGTATTTCTCGTGTCGAATCGTAGTTAGCGGTAGAGAGTTTCCCATTAGATTGATAGAATTCCTGATGGCCGACTATGATGTGGTCCTAGGAATGGATTGGTTGAAGGATCAATACGCAAGAATAGATTTCCATGTTGGCAAGATTATTTTTGGTATTCCCGACGAAGAAGAGTTTTCATTTTCTAGAAGCAAAGTAGAACCTTCTCCACCAGTATTGTGGATGGCAGTAGCAGAAGCAGTTCAATTTCCCAAAGTAGTAGAAGAGTTTCCTGATGTGTTTCCCGAAGAGCTTCCAGGTATGCCACCGAAGAGAGAGATAGAGTTCACTATCGACTTAATTCCAGGGACGGCACCAGTGTCAGAGAGAGTCTACAGGATGGCACCTTCAAAATTAGAGATCTTGTACAAGATGATTGAAGAACTCAGAACTAAGGGATTCATTCGTGCTAGTGGATTGCCTTGGGGAGTCCCGATGCTTCTTGTAAAAAAGAAGGATGGTACATCAAGATTATGTGTTGATTATCGTACCTTAAACTCTGTGACAATCAAGAATAGATATCCTTTACCAAGGATAGATAATTTATTTGATCAGCTCAGTGGGGCAGCAGTATTCTCGAAGATTGACTTGCGGTCAGGGTACCATCAGATCAGAGTCAGAGAGCAAGACATCCCGAAGACAGCATTCAGATCTAGATATGAACATTGGGAGTTCCTTGTTATGCTATTTGGAGCGACCAATGCGCCAGCGGTATTTATGGATCTCATAAATCGTATCTTCTTGCCTTATTTGGATCAGTTTGTGATAGTGTTTATAGACGACATCTTAGTCTATAGCAAGAATGAGGCAGAGCATGAGCAGCATCTTCATGTAGTTCTTCAGATTCTCAGAGAGCACCAGTTGTACGCGAAGTTCAGTAAGTACGAATTTTGGCTTGATCGCATTTTGTACTTAGGTTACATCATCACCAGAGGTGGAGTGGAAGTTGACCCCCAGAAGATATTGGCCACAGAGACGTGGCCAGCACCTAGCACCGTCGCAGAAGTTCGGAGTTTCCTAGGATTGGCTGGCTATTACCAGCGATTTGTATCAGACTTTGCTCGGATTTCAGTACCACTGGCGCAGTTGACCCGTAAGGATGTACAGTTTGCTTGGACCGCAGAGTGTCAGAGTTCATTTGAGAAGTTGAAGCGGAGATTGATGACGGCTCCCATTCTTACACTTCCAGATGGGACTGGAGGATTTTCAGTTTATTGTGATACTTATGGCAGAGGATTGGGATGCGTCTTGATGCAGCATGATAAGGTAGTAGCTTATGCGTCACGTCAGCTTCGTGATCATGAGAGGAATTACCCAACCCATGACTTGGAATTAACAGCGGTGGTTTTCGCACTCAAGTTGTGGAGGTATTATTTGTATGGAGATCGGGTGGAGATTTTACCGTCCACAAGAGTCTTAAGTATGTGTTTACCCAGAAGGATCTTAACATGCGTCAGAGAATATGGCTAGAGCTACTTGTGGATTATGACATCAACCTACAGTATCATCCTGGAAAGGCCAATGTAGTTGCAGACGCGTTGAGCAGAAGAGCCGGAGTCTATTTCCTAACAGCGTAACCAGAGTTATTAGCAGATCTTCAGAAGATGGAAACAGAAGTAGTTCTTCCTACCAATGTGGCATTGATGGCCAGCATGCAAGTTCAGTTCAGTATAGTTGAGAGGATTAAGTTAGCTCAGTCAGCATATTCTAAGCTTCAACGGCTTAGGGGAGGATGTGTAGCAGGACGGAGACCAGAGTTATGCATTCACGAAGATGGTACACTCCGACATGGAAGGCGTCTTTGTGTATCCAGTGGTGATATCAGATAGGAGATCATGGCAGAGGCTTATAGTTTTCAGTATTCAATTCATCCCGGCGGCATGAAGATGTACCGAGACATCCGTCAGCATTTCTGGTGGAATGGCATGAAGAGGGAGATAGCCCGGTTTGTCTCTTATTGTTTAGTTTGCCAACAAGTTAAAGCTGAACATCAAAGGCCAGCTGGACTTCTTCAACCTTTACCGATCCTAGAATGGAAATGGGAGCACATTACCATGGATTTTGTAACTGGGTTACCTAAATCCCCAGCTGGAAGAGATGCTATCTGGGTTATAGTCGACAGACTCACCAAGGTAGCTCATTTTCTCCCTTTCAGGATTGGTCAGTCGACGGATCAGCTAGCAAAGATGTACCTCAACCAGATAGTCAGGTTGCATGGAATACCAGTCAGTATTGTATCCGATAGAGATTCAAGATTCACATCGCACTTTTGGCGGAGTCTTCAAGAGAGCTTAGGGACTCGACTCAAGTTCAGTTCAGCTTATCATCCGCAGACATATGGTCAGTCAGAGCGTACGATCCAGACTCTTGAAGACATGTTGCGGTCATGTACACTCGACTTCGGTGGTTCGTGGGAAGATCACCTGCATCTCGTGGAGTTCTCCTATAACAACAGTTTCCAGGCTAGTATCCAGATGGCACACTTTAAAGCACTGTATGGCAGGTGTAGGACCAATTGTAGGAACGAGTTGTAAAGCGCAATACTTTAGAGGGGGGTGAATAGAGTAGGCAGTGAAAATTAACTATTTAAAAATGTTAGTTATAAGATCACAGATAATATATCACAGATATGTAAATGAAAAGTAGAGAGTAGAGAGCAAACGCAAACACAAGGATGTATACTAGTTTCTCTCTTGTGAGGACTAGTCCAGTCGGAAGAACTCTATCTTCCAGTTGAATCCACTATGGAAAATCACCACAAGTTTTCATCCGAAGTTTTTGCAACTTCTACAACGCGAGCTTTGATCCAAAGTACTCGACCAACTTCAATTGTGAAGTGTCTACCTTCATTCAAGCCTCTGATTACAACCACTCTGAAACTTCTAGACTATACCGCACTGGCAAATCGACTAGAGAATTGTAACTGGCTTGGGATTTGAAAATGAATAGCTCAGAACACTTTGGAAGAAGTAGTAGGCTTATAGAGAAGAGATATGAAAGTGAATTGGTGTGTTAGTAGTTAATTGAAATAATCGAAATCCTTCTCTATTTATAGTTTTTCCAAAGGCAGAATTCTGACAGAATTCTGGCAGAATTCGGGCAGAACTCTATGAGAAAATCTCGTTGGGATCCGTAACTGCAGGAAGACTAAGTTCAAAAAGCAACGTTCACTAATAGAACTCTGGCCGAATTCGGGCCGAGTTCTGCTAGGGTTCTGTTAGGGTTTTGTAAATTAGTTTTTGGGCTTTTTGAAAAGTCAAACAGTTAGGAAGTAGTTTGGGCTTTTGTAACTGGGCTAGTTTTCAAAATGAAAGGATATTTTGAAAACGTTTCTTGGGTAGCCTATTTGCCAGTACGATACAGTTTACATCGTATTCCTAGACTCAATAAATATGAAAAATTACATTGATGAAATAGGAAAACCAAGAGCCCTTTGATGATACCTTTTTTCAAATATTTGAGCAGACTTAAAGAGGCCTTTTTCCTTGACGGCAATCGTCCAAAGATAAACAGATCTGGAAATCTGAATACCTTTCCAGATCGTTAGGCGGTTCAGAGAAATCTTCTTGTATAACGCCGTCTTTGGTCCATCATTAATTCTCTATTGTATATGTCCTGGTTTGATCAAGTTTGATCATGCTTACAACATGTCTACAAATACATGTTAAACAAACAAAATAACATGATACAAGCATAGCAATATGATATAGAACATTTATGACAATGCTAACATTAGGACAATGCTAAGTTTAAGTAGCAAAAGATAGTGATTACATGAATATTAGTGATGTCATTATGTTAAACTTAATTGATTAGCCATATTCAAAAATATGATATAATCATTGGGCTAACAATCTCCCCCTTTTTGATTATGGCAAATCCTTTAAGTTTAATAGATATACAATAGATGCATGTATCACTAATAAACACATAATACTAGAATAGTGTGTGCTAACTAAAACATATTTCTCCCTCTTTGACATGATCAAAAATATGCTCCCCCGTAATTAGAGCTAAAATGAACTAAAGTATAAGTAAAGGAGGAAAGCAAAAATAATCATGATCAAGGATTAGGAGAACAGTATAATGACAAGTTTAGAAAATTGTATAACTATAGTAGAAAAACTTGCCAAAACACAACATAGTTGGTTGAACTTAAAAAAAATATTGAAATCAAACAATACATAGTTTACCAACTAGAAATCCAAAAATGATATTCAAAACACATTTTGTTCATCATATTGTTTTTGAAATAGACCAAAAAAAATATTAATATAGTAGAAATCAATCATTGGTCATAAATAAATCACAAGAAATAGAAATTTGCAGATCTAGTATATATAAAAAAATCAAAAATATAATGAGACTTTTAACAATGATAAAAAAATATGATTCATAATTTGTCCATACAAATTAGTGAATCAATTCCATAAAGAGTATAATCATTGAAAAGAAATCAAAATACATATACTAGAATCTATGCAAAATCTATACCAAAGTTCATGCATTTGAATTCAATTACCTTAGCATGATATATATCCATCAGATAAATATGAAGGTAATGAAGACAAAATACTTGAGAAGGAGAAATTCAGTCGACTTGAATGCTCCCCCGCAAAGTATGATCAGTCTAAATATAGATAATCATGAACTTTGAAATAAAATCTCAATAAGAAATGCCTCAAAATAAGGATAATTAAATATATATTTGGCAAGATAACTTTTAGAAACCCGAATGAGAGAATTAAAAATAAATAATAATAATCATATATTCTCTCATCTAATACAAATCCAAAAATCATTATTAACTCAACAATATATTAGGTAAAAGAATATATGCCCATGATGAACAAGCTATACCATATATTAAGGGCATAATAGAATTGAAACAATTAATTTGCTCCCCCTTAAAATATGCGTATATAGTTCAAAAATAATTTATATACAAAAATAGATAAAATAAATAATCATAAGGTCTAAGAAATATCCAATAAATGCTTAAAGATGAAGAATGTTTGTCTTCAATAAAAATATAACACAAATCATTTCATGTAAGTAAAAGATTTTTGAAAGCTGTCTTTAATAATAACATTTAAGCACCGGACAGAATCACAAAGAAATCAAAAATACTTTTAAAAAATGTGGAATTTATTACGAAAAATTGTCTTAGTAAATGTTCGAATGCGTTCATTTAGTCCTTAGACTGAAAACTGGCGATTCGAATCATAAATCATAAATAAATCCATTTTGAAAACATAATTAGATAAATGTCCAAAGAAAAATATATTCTAGCTATATGGCATGTCAAGGGGCTAATTGATTTGAAACAATTAAATGCTCCACCTTTACATGGCTATATCCAAAAATAATAGTATAGATAAAATTTTAAAATAAAATTCAGAGACATATTTTCGGAAGTAGGAAACTAATTCAGAAATATTAGGTCTTCTTATCAAAGTTCATTTCTTCCCTTTTAAAGCCTTAGCACGGTGTCCACCTGACAACCGTAAGGTTTAAAGAAAAGAAACGCTTTGAGAGAGAGATTCAATATGTATGACTTCTCCCCTGCAAAGAGTTACTGTTGTAGACAGTAAATAACTTGAATAAGAAGATAATAATATAAAGCTCAAAAACTTGAATATTACAAATATTACATAAGCTAAAGATGAAATCACAATACCATAATATTCAATGAGTAGTCACGAATACGAAAAACAATCATCTTTAGACAAAAAGAAGAAATATCTATTAAATGAACATTTAAAAATAAAACAATCAAAAGATATTTCAAATTAGCATGATAAATAATCGTATAAGTCAAAAGATGACATAAATGATTTATGCTATAGAATTTCACAATCGACAAGATAGATCAACATATGCTACCTTTTGTGAAAATATAAAGAGAGAATATTATCCATCAAATCTAAAATTCAAAATTCATCAGATAACAATTGCAACTAGATCTCAATAAATCTTTAGTTTATAAAGCGTTGATCAATCTTGGGTTAGCTGTAGAGGTACTGTCCCAGCTAACGGAGGTTCACCGGGGAACACTTAAGTACCGCTTCGCTTCGACCGTAGTCGTGGTGATAGACAGATCATTTGTAGGCTTGTACCCAAAATAAATCTCTTCTTTAATAACCGAGAATTTAAGAAATTTAGTGCAATACGAAATAAATATTCTATGGACCTTAAAAAATTCTTAGAACAATGTAGCATACGGTATAAGATGTATGAATTACATTTATCCATATGTGCTACAAAATCATTGGGTAACAATAAAATCTAAAATAATTATAAATCAAAATATAGGACCTAGATACGCCGATGTATTTTGGAATCTAGGAGATTTGACAGCACCTTGGATCCAGAACTAGATAATAGTTGCAAGTAGACCTTAATAAATCTTAAGTCTATAAAGTATGGATCACTTCAGGTTAGCTGTAGGGGCCGGTTCCCAGCTAGCGGTAGTCCGAAGACTAGTGCACCGTGTCGCTTCAGGCTATTTACACCTGTATGACAGAAGGACCCTTTCGGCTTGTTCCCAAAATGATTTTTACTCTTAAGAACTTAGATTCAAAGGAATATATGCAGTATCATCGAACATCGTCGAAATCCAGAATGCCTGAATATAAAAGAAGTAAATACCCAAACAATGGTTTATCAAGATCAAGATATTAAAAAATATCATGTATCCAAAATATTAACCAAAAAATTCAAGAAAAATATCACTTAAAAAGGCTTTGAGGAAGAAGCTAATAAAGAGAAGTACATGAATTTATTCAAAGTAATCAATAGCTGAAGTATGATATAAGTACAAGTTTGAAACTACTTTTTAAAATAATATAATATAGAACTTTAACTTAACTCATATATCCCCATAAAGATATTTATACAAAAATATAAGAAACATGAGCAATATATAAATGAAAATGAATTATGTATCCGTAATGAGCATAAGAAAATATCACAAGATAAAAACATGCATAAATAAACTTTATTAGACAAAGATGTAATTGATTCATAAGAAGTTAATCACAATAAAATATGAGAATCAATAGTGAATATATTATGCAAGCACAAGGTTAACATAAAAATATATGTATATACTTTTCAAGTAAATAGAAGACTTGTGCTAAACATACATACTCACAAAATACTGATCAAAGTAAATAGGACATATTAAAGACAAATCGGTAAGAAGTGACTATTAAAAATATTAAAGGCGAAGAGTCAAAACATATACCAAAAACAAAATTAAGCTCCTATGCATGCTTCAAGAATAAAGATTAAGAGTAAAGAGCATACATGGATAAATGTGTCACACTAATAGAAAATAAACACTATATAGTGTGAACTGGTCATTTAAGCTAGACAATAGTCATGCTAATATTATATCTCACATTGATTCAAATAATAAACACTTAAAAAGATATAAATGAGGGCTAGTAGCAAGACATCAAAAAGAACATGCTAGATATTAAGAATTATTTAGAAAGCATGTTACCGAAGTGGTTCTAGTGACCACACTTCTGTTGGTGCAATTGCATGGAAGATGACCTTTGTAGCTTTGCAATCACCAACATGTTCCATGGTTCTATTTGATATGAGAAGCTTCACCTGCAATATTTGGTGAAGACTTTGGTATCCAATACTTGGATCTACATTTGTTAGCTTTGGGAACCCATTTGCACAAGTTCATATCAACAAGTTTTCTAATCTGACAATGATTAGAAACATGTCCATTTATACCACAATAATGACATAAAGAATTAACATTAGTACTATGTGCAGTAGTATGAGAACGTGCAGTAGTGTGATATGATGTGCATGGATACTTGTAATAAAAGCATGGTTGTGTGAAGCTTTAGCTTTGCTTGCTTCCTTTGTAAAAGATCTGACGTGTGTGACTTTGTGATGTGCTAAGTGTCTTATGTTAGACTGAGTCGTAGGTTGTACTACCTGCTTTCCCAATCTAATCTCTAACTTTTTAGAGTTAGCACAGATCTCATCATACTTAGCAGAAAGAGCATCAATTCTACATGAAGCAATATAATACTTCTTCTTTTCTGATTCAAATTCCTCCTTAAGTTTAGCATTTTCTTGAATACTTTTATCAATGCAATCAAGTGCCTCATGCAATCTAAACATCAGTGTGAAAATTTTAGTAGAATTATCAGAAGGAGAACTATTTCTAGCATCATTCAATAAGCAAGTAAGCTTTTCAATCTCACGCTTATAGTATAGAATATCCTTTCTAGCTTACTTATACTTATCTAATACTTTCTTGTGTTCTTCTAATAGATCACTGGAAGCATCAGATAACTCATCATAAGAAAATTTATTCTCTTCAAGAAGGAAATTATTTTGTACCTCGTTAGATAATGCCATTGAGCATAAATTTACAGCTTGATGAGGTCTCTCTTCTTCAGAATCTCTTGCTTCACTTTCACACCATATGCTCGTGCTAGTGTACTTGTGAGATGATAATCTTCCTTCATTTGATTGTTTGTAGTGACTCTCTTTTCTAGTAGTAGTACAATCTTCTTGGATATGGTCTATCTTCTTGCAATTGTCACATACAAGCTCTTCTTCGTATAAGGGATTGTGTTATACCTTAAATCCTAATTCCATCATGCATATATTTGTATCATTATGAAGACTATCCTCCTCTATGGAGTTGCTAGCTTTGCTTGTGTACCTGTACTCTTAAGTAGCTTCAAGAACTTTCTAAATTTTATGAGATATTGTGCAAGTATTAATAAGATTAAATACATTTGTGTCTACAGCACAATAAAAGATATGCATAGCTTTTGCATCAAGGCTAGCTAACTTCTTCTCTTCCTCCGTGTAACTATAATAAGGCTTATTGATTATAGAGGATGTGAGAATAGAAGTGATAATAGGCTTTTTGTAGCCATTGACAACAATTGACCATAAGTCAAAATCTAGAGACTTCAGTGCTCATCAGTGTCTTCCAATAGCTATAGTTTGTTCTATCAAATAGTGGAAGTCTATTTGAGGATTGCTCTTCAGTTGTGAAGTACATACTTGCCATATGTGATATAGTGATCTATGTAACATCAGTTATATAATAACAATATTACCTCACTTTACCTGTATAACCCACTCTTGTAATGAGGATCTGCTCCAAAGATGTTAAGCCAAATAATATAGTCCTTGCTAGGATACCAATTATAGGAGCAATTGGTATAAACAATAATATCTATATAAAGAGAACCAGCTATGATACCAATTGTAGGAACAATTGGGATCAGAATATAATACCTCTAGATACAGCACTGGCTCTGATACCAATTGTAGGACCGATTGTTGGAACGAGTTGTAAAGCGTAATACTCTAGAGGGGGATGAATAGAGTAGGAAGTAGAATTAACTATTTAAAAATGTTAGTAATAAGATCACAGATAATATATCACAGATATGTAAATGAAAAGTAGAGAGTAGAGAGCAAACGCAAACACAAGGATGTATACTGGTTTCCCTCTTGTGAGGACTAGTCCAGTCGGAAGAACTCTAGCTTCCAGTTGAATCTACTATGGAAAATCACCACAAGTTTTCATCCGAAGTTCTTGCAACTTCTACAACGCGAGCTTTGATCCGAAATACTCGACCAACTTCATTTGTGAAGTATCTACCTCAATCAAGCCTCTGATTATAACCACTCTGAAACTTCTAGACTGTACCGTACTGGCAAATCGACTAGAAGATTATAACTGGCTTGGGATTTGAAAATGAATAGCTCAGACCACTTTGGAAGAAGTAGTAGGCTTATAGAGAAGAGAAAGGAAAGTGAATTGGTATGTTAGTAGTGAATTGAAATGATCGAAATCCTTCTCTATTTATAGTTTTTCCAAAGGTAGAATTCTGACAAAATTTGGGCAGAATTCGGGCAGAACTCTATGAGCAAATCTTGTTGGGATCCGTAACTGCAGGAAGACTAAGTTCAAAAAGCAACGTTTACTAACCGAACTCTGGCCGAACTTTGGCTGAATTCGGGCCGAGTTCTGCTAGGGTTCTGTTAGGGTTTTGCAAATTGGTTTTTGGGCTTTTTGAAAAGTCAGACAGTTAGAAAGTAGTTTGGGCTTTTGTAACTGGACTAGTTTTTAAAATAAAAGGATATTTTAAAAACGTTTCTTGGGTAGCCTATTTGCCAGTACGATGCAGTTTATATCGTATTCCTAGACTCAATAAATATAAAAAATTATATTGATGAAATAGGAAAACCAAGAGCCCTTTGATGATGCCTTTCTTCAAATATTTGAGCAGACTTGAAGAGGCCTTTTTTCTTGACGGTAATCGTCCAAAGATAAACAAATATGGAAATCTGAATACCTTTCCAGATCATTAGGCGGTTCAGAGAAATCTTCTTGTATAACGCCGTCTTTGGCCCATCATTAATTATCTATTACATATGTCCTGGTTTAATCATGTTTGATCATGCTTACAACATGTCTACAAATACATGTTCGACAAACAAAATAATATAATACAAGCATAGCAATATGATATAGAACATTTATGACAATGCTAGGACAATGCTAAGTTTAAGTAGCAACAGATAGTAATTACATGAATATTAGTGATGTCATTATGTTAAACTTAATTGATTAGCCATATTCAAAAACATGATATAATCATTGGGCTAACAGAAGTGCAGATCACCTTTAGCTTGGGATGATGTCAGCGAGAGGCAGATGCTTGGTCCAGAGATGATTACGCAGACAATTGAGGTGGTCAGACAAGTCAAAGATCATCTTCGAGTTGCACAAGATCGTCAGCGCCATTGGGCCGATTCTCATCGGCGCCCTCTTGAGTTTTCTATCGGCGACCATGTATTCCTTTAGATTTTGCCTACCCGTGGCGTCATTCGATTCGGCGTATGGTGAAAGCTTAGTCCTAGGTATATAGGGCCGTTTGACATTCTCGAATGAGTAGGTGATGTGTCCTATCGTCTCGCTCTTCCGCCGTCGTTACATGAGGTACATGACGTTTTCCATGTATCTCAATTATGACGATATATCCCGGATCTGAGCCATATCCTTGATTATTCAGAATTGGTTGTTGTACCAACCTTTCGTATGAGAAAAGGCCCGTATCCATATTGGACCGAAGAGAGAAGGTACTCAAGAATAAGACTATTAGTTTAGTCCGTGTTGCTTAGGGCCATTACACTTTAGGTGAGTCAACGTAGGAACGTGAGGATGATATTCGATCGCAATATCCACACCTGTTTGACTCATAAGGTATAATGTCTTCCTTATGCCTTGTGCTTTTACTTTTACTTCCTAGCTTGCATGAATGATTGCTTGGTTGACTGCCAGTCGTAGATTGCCAATATTAGTGTAGCTCGCCCCGACACCTCTAGCCTCTTGATTTAAATTCTGAGGATGGAATTCTTTTAAGGTGGGTAGAGTTGTCACTCATGTTTTCCGTTATACATATTTTTCAGGATACGTATACAGATTTCTGACAATTGTCAGGTGGCCCGTACTTTGACTTATCTTGCTTAGCTTAGCATTAGTTTAAATTTTGACTTAATTGGTTCAACTTGGTTCAACATGACTTGGCTTGCCTTGGTTTGGTTTATTTTGGGTTGAGATGAGAGGGGTTGCTATATAAGTTAACTTCTTCTCTCTCCTCCATTATTTGCATTTACTTCTTCATCTTCTTCATTTAATCCTCCCACCTACCAAGCCTAGGCAAGTGCAACTTGCTTCATGATGGATCTCAAGTTTTATTGTTCCATTCTCTTCCTTACTTCATTCTAAGCATCTTTAGAACTTGACATTTTTGGATTTGATGGATGGATTCTTGTAGATCTAAGTTTGTAACTTTTCAGTTTTTCTTGGTTTTGATCTCTAAAACTTGGTTATTTTTAAAATCTAATAGTTCCATGTTGGAGGAAATTCAATTCTACCCAATTTTGGCTGTTGAACCGCTTGATTTTGACTTCGTATGAGAAAGTTATGCCATTTTTGAGTTCATGGGTTCCCCACACCTTTTGGTGTTGTCGGAATGATGAACAGTGCCGCGCGCAGTGTCTTCGCTGCTGCGCGCCGCGCTTGGGCGCAACATGCGCCGTAGGCGATTTTGCCCGTGCGCAATGCGCAACTTGCGCGCCGCACGCCCGCGCACTTCTCTGTTGTGCGCCCGTGCGCCGCGCTTGCGTGCAACGTGTGTTATGGGCGATTTTGCCCGCGCACAATGCGCAACTTGCGCGGTCGTGCGCCGCGCTTGCGCGGAACGTGCGTCGTGGGCGATTTTGCCCGTGCGCAATGCACAACTTACGCGGCCGCACGGCCGCACGCCCGCGCAGTTTGCTGCCGCACAATGTGTGCCGTACTTGCACGCAACGTGCGCCATGGGCGATTTGCCCGTGCAACTTGCGTGCAGGTCACTCCAAATGACTGTTTTTGCCCGTTTGGACTATTTTATAGCTAAAATCTTCAAAAACTCAAAATATGAAAGTTGTAGAACTTTTTCTTAGCTTCAACAATATGTTATTAGTTATTTTAAGCATGTTTCACTCAACCATGATAATGTAAGGATAGAACACGATAATGGCCTGTTAAGGCGCACTCTTAACAATTATCAAGTAACATGATAATTCTTAATAGTGACCCGTCGTGGTACACTCTTGACAAGTAACTTGACATGATAATTCTTGATGGTGGTCCGTTGTGACGCACTCTTGACTTGATAAAGTAACCTAACATGATAATCTCGATATACCTTGCTAAGTAAATCTTGTCTTGATACCGTGGGTGTTTGTGCTTGTATAAGCTACATGTCTCGTCTTGCATCATGTCTAGGATATGAATTTCTGATTTCCACGGTCAGGGATTTATACTGAATCTGACTAGGATAATGACTAGAGTGATCAAGTAGTTCATGAAGAGATTTCCCAGCTACAGGCAATCCCGTTATCTGGGCGCTTTTAATTGGACTTGTAGCCTGCCGTCGAGTAGGGCACATTTCCAGCACTCTGCCATGTGTTGTACCTCTAAGTCACCTAATCCAACTCTCTCAACTTGTGACCGGATAACCTGGATTAAGACTGCAGGGCTTGTGGCTGTTGGAACATCTCGATGCATCTTGTTAGTAGCTAAGCTTGTGATAACCCTAGTTAGTTAAAGTATCAAGCCGTACTCTTTGCTTGGCCGTGAATGATGGATGGAGTCATATCTTGTCTAGTCTTGCCTAGATTCAGTACATGGCTATCTCAGGACATACTTGTTTATGCTTGACTTTATCGATAATTGGTTAGAGACTATGATCTGTTCAGGTGACGGTTAGAACCCTGGTCCTTATTTGGTTTACGGGTTGTAACTTGGTTACCGGAATAGTCCGTTAGTCATCTTATCGTTTATCACCCTGTTTTCTCTAACTCATGTCTTTCGTTATCCTTTATGCACCATGTGCTAATATGCTTGTTTTAGTTCTTAAGTGAAGCCTCCCTTGTGGCACTTGCTCTTTCTGCGGTCTGACCCAGCTGGTTTTGTATGGCCAGATTTCGGAGTAGCTCCTGAGGATCTTCCTACCTTTCAGCCAGATGGTGACCACTAGGCGCAACCCTGGCAACGAGTGGGTTCTTATTTTGCTCCCCCACTCCTTTGTAAATATATTCTTTTGAGGCGTTTAGCCGTCGAGCAAGTGTTAGCTAGTTTGCAACTTTACTTAGTGTTTGCCTACGGGCTGTAACATGATTGACAAATCCTAGGGTTGATCATGTTTGACTGAAACTCTTGCTAGTCTTCATGTTTTGTATGACTAGCTTCATGATCATCTGAATATGTAATGTTTGGGATGCCTTACTTTGTATGTCTGATGATCTAACTTCTTGTAACATTTACTTACTTACTTGAGATTGAGATACTAGGCTTGTTCATGACCATAAGAGACTGATAGCTTGTAGTAAACCCTCATGCATCTAGACAGCCGTGATCGTATTGCAAGGTGGGATTCACTTCAATGTACGTAGCTGGCTGTATCTGTCTCTTGCTCTCCAGTATTCTGGTTCTGGGGCGTGACAATGGGCGCATAGGCTTTGCTCTATGAGTATCTGCCACTCTCTAGCTTGGGCGCATAGCAATCTCTGACTTGGGCGCAAAGCTCATTCCTGGCTTGGGCGCATAGATACTTCTTGAGGTGCATGGATACTTCCTGACTTGAGTTGCTAAAATTTTTCATTCATCTACAAGGCCCCTTTCAAAGTTTTTGATACTTGAACGAGTTTAAAATACTTTAAAAGAAGCATGGGAGACTGTCTGGGCACATAGCAAACTCCATCTTTAGGCGCATAGAATTTTGCCAGGCTATTAAAAAGATGGTTGTTGAGATCTTCTTCGAAAGTCTGAACTGACAGATTCATCGGATCAGAATTTGAAGAGGTCTATCCTTCGTGCATTGTCTACATCAGCAAGTAGTAGCCGCATAAATGTACAAAAGACCAAGTCTCCATGTGGGCACATAGGCTATAGCGGGCGCATAGCCTTACCTCCATGCCTATAAATAGGCCTTAAGGAGAGAGAAAATTCATTCTTCTCTTTTCCTAAAAAACTTTCAAGAGACCCTTCATATCCTCTCTTCACGAATCATGTCTTCCAATGTTGCCAAGAGATCTGCGAAGGGCAAGGAGGCTGCACCGAGTGGTTCTCCTCCTTCAACAGCGTCTCCGCTAGTCCAAGACCAGATTCTGGGTGAGGCTATGTTTTAAAAACAAAGTCTCGAGCATTAATTTACGACGCTCAGACTCTTCTCTACTTGGACGCATAACCATGAAGTACGTGTAGGCAACTCTAGAGGGGGAGGGGGTGAATATAGTACTTGTTCAATAATAAACAATTTAAAAAATTACCTTTATTCAATCACAACTAGCAAATAATAAATTAGAGTATAAGTGCAAAAATTAAATGAAGAACAGAGAGCATACGCAGACACAACAATTTTTAACCTGGTTTCCCTCGTGGAGGACTAGTCCAGGCCTGAGAATTCTAGCTCAGAATTGAAATCCACTATTTGTGAAATAGCTTTACAAGCATGTGCCGTTACTTAAAAGAGCATGCCAACTTCTTGAATGATCGCTGAGGTAAAACTTGGAATTTTCTAAGTGACTTCTTCTAGACTCTTGTACACAAACTTCTAATTAACTCGCACCGAGCACCTTATAGGCTTGAGAAGTTTTGTGGCTAGTATATGAGAAGAGTATGGCTCTTTAGGATATATAGGCTATAAGAGTAGAAGAGATGAGAAGATTGGATGATTTGAAATGAGAGAAAAGGGTGCCTATATATACTAGTTCTGGGAGGCAGAGTTCGGCCAGAACTCTGTCCAAATTATTCAAAATTTTGGTCGTTGGACAAGTTGTAATGAGCAATCCCTAAAAATTAGCTCCTGGAAATCAGGAGACAGAGTTCGGCCCGAACTCTGTGTGGGGGCAGAGTTCGGCCCGAACTCTCCCTCCTTGGAGACAGAATGCTCATGGGCAGTTGTAGGGCTTTGGCAGTTTGGCTTTTTGTTTGTGGAGCTTTTGGTTATCTAGTCTATGGTTGAGGTACTCAGTGCGACTCAACGTACAATAGCCTAGACTCAATAAAAGTGTAAAAATATAGACTTCCGATTACAAGTTCCAGCAGTATTCGTCGAGCAGTCATCGATATTGATTGTCTGACTTGATATTTGATAGATGTCTGATTTGCAGCTTGATGACGATTTATGTGTCGAGTTAGATCATGTCAAATATCGATTTGTTAATTATCAAGATTAGCTTGACCGCGATCCAGTTTGGGTCAACAATCTTGTCCATTTTGATAATTGACAAATTTACGATATTTGTATGTCGCAACATTCATACCTAGACACATATATAGCTCCCTCGTAGATGGACATTTCGGCTCCCCTGTAAATAAAGAAGTCCTGATACAAGTACTAGTCTAAACAATATAACACGTAGCACAAGTATTTATCCAAAATGGTTAAGCAAATATCACATATTCTCCCCCTTTGGCATTTAACAAAATGAAATGTAAGCTCCCCCATAAAAATAACCATGGAGAAAATATGCAATCACACAACCAAGGCTCAAATCCAAAGTAAGAGATAACTATCAAATAATCCAAATATAAGCTTGATAAGCATAAAGTAGTACAAAGCAAATAGTTCAACTACAAAACCACAGAATGAAAACTACAAAGTGCATAAAAAAATAAATCCTAAGCATCAGCAGCAGCATCATAAAAAGGGAACCACGGCCATCACGGAGCACGGAAAGGTCCAGCAGAACAAGATGGGTCGCTGGCATAGCGACGAGGATCAACAAACGCTGCATCCGGATCCAAATACCTCCTGTCACCCCCAGTTTTCAAAAATAGGGGTATTTTGGTCATTTTCTACTTTAGAATAATTTTGGAAGTATTTTATTATTTATGATATTATTTTCAGGTTATTTGAGTCGGGTTCGAATTTCAACTCAATCCGACTTGTAACGGAGACCCGGGATAGCTTTGACTCTAGTGGGACCCACTCATTAGTTAGACATGGCCCACATATGATAATATTTAAGTTAGTATGGTTAGACTAAATAATTATGACTAGGTTGGGTTAATTAGAGACTCAAACTAGACTAATTTAGCCTCAAACCAAAACCCTATTTAAATTAAAACCAATAGGACAAGTGGGGGGTATTTTAGTGTAACGTCCGTATTTCGGGATGCGTATTTTGATTAAGCCTGCATGTATTTCGGACCTGTATTTTATTTTTTCAGATTCTGGCCTGTAATTGTGTTTTGGCTTAACTTGCGAATTTTTGGTTTTCTCGTAAAATGGGTTTTTGGACCTGGCGTGGTTTTATTTTGTGGAAAAGGAATTGGTTTGGTTTAGTATGCATTAGACCACACTTAGCTAACCTCCACCCTCAACACAACACACCATCCCTTATTAAAACCCCACCTAACTTTCTCTCTCTTTATTACACTTCCATTAATTTTCTTCATCTTCCTCTTACTTCCTCCACCAACACCATAGGCAAGTGCACCTTGCCACCAAATAAGCACCCCATTTTATTTGTCCATTAGCTCGATTAGGCCATGGTGAACAACATTAGAACTTGGTATTTTGTGATTTGGAGCTTCCATTTTTCTAGATCTAAGTTTTAACCATTTTCGGATTTTCTTGGTTTTGATCTATTAAACTTAGATTTTTTCTTGTTTTGAGGCTTCCATGTGGAAGAGAATTCAATTTTACACAAGTTAGAACTTTGAAAATCTAAATTTAGTTTTGTTTTGGCAAAGATATGAAGATTTGAAATTTGGTGTTCTTGGGGATTTCCTCTCGGTCTGATTGGAGAAGATGATCCTCGGCCAGCGCTCTTTAGCGCATGGCCAAACTGCGCACCCTCCTCGGCCAGTACTTTGCGCTGGGCTGACTTGCGCTGGCGCTCTTTAGCTCCAGCGCCTTCCTTCCATTGGCGCGCTTGACCTCAGCGTCGTTCGCTCCTCAACGCAACTCCATCCAGCGCGCCTGACCCTAGCGCAATTTGCTCCCGACGCAAACCAATCATGTGCTGCTCAATCCTGCGCAGCTCACTCCCCACGCGGCTTGGCTCCAGCGCAACCCAATTCTAGCGCAGCTCACATCCTGCGCAGCTCGCTCCCAGCGCACCCCGACCCAGCGCAAGCCGAACCTAGCGTAACCCGACCTCAGCACAATCTGATCCCCAGCGCAGTCCATTCCCTTGGCACAATCTGATCCCCAGTGCAGTCCATTCCCTTGGCACAATCTGATCCCCAGCGCAGTCCATTCCCTTGGCGTAATCTGATCCCCAGCGCAGTCCATTCCCTTGGCGCAATCTGATCCCCAGCGCAACCTATTTATCCATGGTGATTTGGTTTTATTTTCTTAGGCTTGGCTTCTCTTTTTTGAATTGGAGTTTTGAGATCTTGTTCCACATAACACGACTGTCTCGACCCAACACGACCTGGCATGATTTTTTTGTGTGTTTTGCTTATGACTAGCACAGTTTTTCGTGATTTTTGTGAAGTATGATTTTAGTACTTTCTGATCTCCTTGATAGCGACCCGATGGGGTGCGCACTTAACTTTAACCTGTGATTCATGATTAATCTTATAGTTAGATGACCTGATAGTGGCCTGTGGCGGCGCACTCCTGACTTGTAACTTGACTTGACTTGATGCTGTTGCGATGGCTAACTTGACTCTTATAATCAACTCTAACTCCGTGGTTGTTCATTCTTATTGCTTCGTGCAATCCACTTGTCTTGTCTTGCATCATGTCTAGGACGTGATTCCCTGGTTACCACGGTCAGGGATTTCTACTGAATATGGATTAGGCTAATGACTAGATCAAATTATGGTTCATGGAGAATTTCCAGTCACAGGCGATCTCGTTATCTGGGCGCTTTAATAGACTTGTAGCCTACCGACGAGTAGGGCACATTTCCAGCACACTGTCATGTGTTGCACCCTCTAAGTCACCTAAGGGTACATTACCGAACCGTACTCTCAACCCGCGGATGGATAACTGGATAGTCTGCAGGGCTTGGGACTGGGAATTTCTCATTTGCATCATGTTAGTAATTAAGGCTTGTGATAACCCTAGTTAGTTAAGTATTAAGCCGTAGTATTTGCTTGGCCGCTTGTGAATGGATGGTGTCCAGCCTTGTCTAAGTCTCGTCTAGTCCCAGTACCTGGTACACATGAGCATGATTGTTTTACTTATCTTTAACAATAAATGGGTAAAGACAAGGTGCTATTCAGGCGAAGGGCTACAACCCCGGTCCTTGTTTGGTTTAAGGGTTGTAACCTGGCTCCCGGAATGGTTCCACGTTCCTAGTCGTTTATTGTATTGTTATACTTCTTATTACTTATACTTTTCTCCTATTCCTTATGTTCTGATATGCTGGCTTTTGTTCTTATTTCGTGGCCTCCTTGTGGCACTTGCACTTTCTGGGGTTTGACCCAGCTGGTTTTTTGTGGCCAGATTTCGTAGCAGCAACCGAGGATCTACCGAACCTCCAGCCCAATGGTGGCGACTAGAAGGAACCCGAGCTACGAGTGGGTTTTCCATTTTGTTTCGCTCACTTTATTGTAAAATTATTTTTTTGAGGCGTTTAGCCGACGAGCACCTGTTAGCTCGATGCATATTTACTTACTGTCTGTCTACGGGCTGTAAACATGATTAACAAATTCTAGGGTTGATCATGTATGACTTAACTCTTGCTAGTCCTCGCATTTTGTACGACTAGCTTCATGATCAGCTAAATATGTAATATTTGGGACGCCTTTTATTGTATATTTGGTGGTCTAACATCTTGTAACTCTATTACTTGCTTGAGATTGAGACAATAGGCTTGACTTTAAGAGACCGTTGGCTTGTAGTAAACCCTCATATCTAGACAGCCGTGACCGTATAGCAAGGTGGATTCTATTTCAATATACGTAGCTGGCTATGTACGCCCCCGCCATCCAGTATTCTGGTTCTGGGGCGTGATATGGTTTAAGTAGTGGCCCATGCAGGTCTTGGCATTCAAGAATGTGAGGGTTTACCTGATAGATGTCTCAATCAGTATTCGCCCTTGATCTCTGCTCGTATCTTCAAATCCCTGAGAATCTTGACCTGATCACATGCTTGTATTGTTGATCTGTCCTGGTCCTTCCTTATTGTTTTCTATGTCGTCTTCTTCAGCGGCATTGTTACTGGACCTGCCGATCAGCAAGGCGGAGCAACTCCCGTGGACAAGCCGCAACCTGGAGATCAAGCCCAGCATTCTGGAGTGGCCTCCAGAGTCGTGCCTACCGGAGGAGAACCACCAATCCAGCCCATCCAGCCTGCCAAGCTTGATGATGGCACTTTGGTAGGTCTCATCAGGACCTTGATAGCTTCCCAGTATCGTCGTGGAGATGCCTTGCACCAAGCAGTGGCAGATGCTTTGAACAGAGGCGGTCATCTAGGGAACAGCGCGGCCAACAGCTTTAAGCACTTGAACCCTCCATTCTTCGACGGCAGCGAAGATGCGATTGCTGCGGACGCTTGGCTTCAGGATACCGAGGTGGTTCTGGAAGCAGCTAGGACACCTGAGAATGAGAAGGTGGCAGTGGTATGCCTGGAGTTGCTAGACTTATCTCGCAGTTGGTGGACGGCGCAGGCCGTGGGATTAGCGGCGCCGGTTACTTGGGCGGTGTTTAGAGAAAGGTTCCAGACGAAGTATTTCGATGCTGTAGCTCGGTACGACCTGCAGACGAGATTTACCAACTTGAAGCAAGGCGACAGGACGGTCGACGGTTATGTATCTGAGTTTTCTAGATTCAGTAGGTTTGCCCCCACCTTGGTGCAACCGAGTTTGACAGGGCCCAGTGATTCCAGCAGGGGCTGCATTTGGAGATCTTATTGGCAGTTGAGCAGTTCGAGCACCAGACGTTCCATATAGTATTAAGGGCAGCTAGGAGGCAAGAGTACACCTCCCAGAGGATCGTGGATAGGACCGTAGGTAGGAAACGGTCCCACAATCAGATGCACCAATCATCAGCTCCAGCTCCGGCAGCAAGGGGTTTGACCATTGGAACTCTGAGGCGGGCGGCCTCAGTAACGTCGGTTCAGCATTTAACCCTGACGTATCCGCAGCAGCAGAAGCAGAAGCAGACTTCCGCGATGGGATGTTCTCATTGCGGGAAGCCAGGGCACGTGGTAGCAGATTGTCGCAGGGCGCAGGGATTGTGCCTGGCTTGTGGAGCGGTAGATCACAAGATAGGAGCCTGCCCGAATAGGGGTAGTTCGTCCTCTTTCTACCTAACCAGTCCATCGGTTAGTGGACCAGTACCTATGTAGCAGCAGCAGTACCCGAGGCCATTGTTGCCTCAGGCCCAGGCATTTCAGCAGCAGAACCAGCAGCAGTACACCCAAGCCCAAGCGCAGAGTAGGCAGAGAGGTTTCCAGCAGAGGGGACCCGCAGCCAGAGGACAAGGTCAGGCAATGATGATGACTATGGAAGAAGAAGTTGCACCAGGTGAGGTAGTGGCAGGTACTATTCTCGTCAACTCCTCTCCAGCATCGATATTATTTGATTCTGGTGCATCGCATTCATTCATGTCTGTACGATTCACGACACGGATAGGATTGGAGCCCGAGTCATTATCAGTGAGGCTCAATATACTTACTGGTAATGGTCTTGTGGAAGTAGATCGAGTATTTTTTTCGTGTCGGATCGTAGTTAGCGGTAGAGAGTTCCCAGCTAGATTTATAGAGTTCCCTATGGCAGACTATGATGTAGTCTTAGGCATGGATTGGTTGAGGAACCAGTATGCTAGGATAGACTGCCATGTTGGCAGATTTGTCTTTAGTATTCCAGGCGAGCCAGAGTTTTTATTTTCCAGAGGCGCAGTAGAATCATCTTCCCCAGTATTGCGGATTGCAGTAGCAGCGGTACTGTTACCCCGGATAGTTGAAGTGTTTCCAGATGTCTTCCCAGAGGAGCTTCCAGGGATGTCGCCAGAGCGGAAGATCGAGTTCACTATAGACTTGATCCTCGGGACAGCACCAGTATCAGAGCGAGTCTACAGGATGGCGCCTTCAGAGTTGGAGATTTTGTACAAGATGATTAAAGAACTCAGGACCAAGTGATTCATTCGTGCAAGTGGATCGCCTTGGGGAGCCCCGATGCTTGTTGTGAAGAAGAATGATGGTACGTCCAGATTATGTGTAGATTATCGTACCTTGAACTCAGTGACAATCAAGAACAGATATCCTCTCCCGAGGATAGATGACTTGTTTGATCAACTCAAGGAGGCTTCAGTGTTCTCGAAGATAGACTTGCGGTCAGGATACCACCAGATCAGAGTCAGAGAGCAGGACATCCCGAAGACAGCATTCAGATCTAGGTATAGGCATTGGGAGTTTCTTGTTATGCCATTCGGAGCGACCAATGCGCCAGCCGTATTCGTGGACCTCATGAATCGTATTTTCATGCCTTACTTGGATCAGTTCGTGATCGTGTTCCTAGATGATATCCTGGTCTACAGCAAGAGCGAAGCAGAGCACGAGCAGCATCTCAGAATCTTCCTTCAGACGCTTAGAGAACACCAGTTGTACGCCAAGTTCAGTAAATACGAGTTCTGGCTCGATCGCATTTCGTACTTGGGTCACATCATTACCCGAGGAGGAGTGGAAGTGGATCCCCAGAAGATTGTGGCTATCGAGGCATGGCCAGTACCTAGCTCAGTGGCAGAGGTTTGCAGCTTCCTTGGATTGGCCGGCTACTACCGGCGATTCGTTTCAGATTTTGCAAGGATTTCGGCGCCGATGACCCAGTTGACCCACAAGGATGTGCAGTTTGCTTGCACAGCAGAGTGTCAGAAATCATTTGAGAAGTTGAAGCGAAGTTTGATAACGGCTTCTATTCTCACACTTCCAGATGGGACCGGAGGATTCACAGTTTATTGCAACGCTTCAGGCAGAGGATTGGGGTGTGTCTTGATGCAGCATGGGAAGGTAATAGCTTATACATCACGTTAACTTCATGATCATGAGAGAAATTACTCGACCCGCGACTTGGAACTGGTGGCAGTAGTATTTGCACTTAAGTTGTGGAGGCACTACTTGTACGGGGACAGAGTGGAGATATTTACTGATCACAAGAGCCTGAAGTATATTTTCACCCAAAAGGACCTTAACATGCGGCAGAGAAGATGGCTCGAGCTACTGGTGGACTACGATATGGATTTGCAGTATCACCCAGGGAAGGCCAATATTGTAGCAGATGCGTTGAGTAGGAGAGCCGGAGTTTACTTCCTAACGACGCAACCAGAGTTATTGGCAGATCTTCAGAAGATGGAAATTGAAGTGGTTCTTCCTACCAACGTGGCGTTGATGGCCAGTCTACAGGTTCAGTCCAACATAGTTGAGAGGATCCGGATGTCGCAGTCTACAGATTCCAAGATTCAGCGATTCAGAGCAGAGTGTGAGGCAGGAAGAAGGCTAGAGTTGTGCATTCATGAAGATGGTACACTTTGACACGGCACTCGTCTTTGTGTACCCAGTGGAGATATCAGACAGGAGGTCATGGCAGAAGCTCACAGTTCGCAGTATTCTATTCATCCCGATGGCACGAAGATGTACCGTGATATTCGTCAGCATTTTTGGTAGAATGGCATGAAGAGGGAGATAGCCCGGTTTGTCTCTCGGTGTTTGGTTTGCCAGCAGGTTAAAGCTGAACATCAGAGGCCCGCTGGACTTCTCCAGCCCTTGCCAATTCCAGAATTTAAGTAGGAACATGTGACCATGGATTTTGTGATTGGATTGCCTAGATCCCCGGCTGGTCGAGATGCTATTTGGGTTATAGTTGACAGGCTCACGAAAGTGGCTCACTTTCTTCCGTTCAGAGTTGGGCAGTCTACGGCTCAGCTAGCAGAAATGTACCTCAGGCAGATTGTCAGGCTTCATGGGGTGCCGGTCAGTATCACCTCGGACAGGGATTCAAGATTCATATCACACTTTTGGCGTAGCCTGTAAGAGAGTTTGGGAACTCACCTTCAGTTTAGCTCAGCTTATCACCCGCAGACAGATGGTCAGTCGGAGCGCACGATCCAGACTCTTGAAGATATGTTGAGATCTTTTACCGTCGACTTCGGTGGTTCGTGGGAGGATTACCTGCACCTGGTGGAATTCTCGTACAACAATAGTTTCCAGGCTAGTATTCAGATGGCTCCGTTCGAGGCACTGTATGGTAGGAAGTGCAGATCCCCGCTAGCATGGGACAACATCGGAGAGAGGCAGATGCTTGGTCCAGAAATAATTTCCCAGACCGTTGAAGTGGTCAGAAGGATCAGAGATCGTCTTCGAGTGGCCCAAGATCGCCAGCGCCATTGGGCCAATGTTCATCGGTGTCCCTTAGAGTTTGCTATCGGCGACCATGTATTCCTTAGGATCTCGCCTAACCGCGGCGTCATTCGCTTTGACGTACGGAGAAAGCTTAGTCCTAGGTGTATAGGGCCGTTCGATATCCTGGAGCGAGTAGGAGATGTATCCTATCGTCTCGCTCTTCCGCCGTCGCTAAGTGAGGTACATGATGTATTCCATGTGTCCCAATTACGACGGTACATCCCGGACCCCAGCCATATCCTGGACCATTCAGAATTTGTTGTTGGTACCAACCTTTCGTATGAGGAGAGGCCCGTGTCTATATTGGACCGAAGAGAAAAGATACTCAAGAACAAGACCATTAGCTTAGTCTGTGTTTCTTGGGGTCGTCACTCTCTAGGTGAGTCAACGTGGGAGCGTGAGGACGGCATCCGATCGCGATATCCCGACCTTATGCCTTCCGTCCCTTGCTTGCATGTATGATTAGGTGATTGTTTGCTTAGTGTAGCTTGTTTGTGGATAGTATAGCTGGCTCTTACATCTCTAAGCATCTTGATTTAAATTCTGAGGACGGAATTCTTTTAAGGTGGGTAGAGTTGTAACGTCCGTATTTCGGGATGCGTATTTTGATTAAGCCTGCATGTATTTCGGACATGTATTTTATTTTCTCGGATTCTGGCCTGTAATTGTGTTTTGGCTTAACTTGCGGATTTTTGGTTTTCTCGTAAAATGGGTTTTTGGACCTGGCGTGGTTTTATTTTGTGGAGAAGGAATTGGTTTGGTTTAGTATGCATTGGACCACACTTAGCTAACCTCCACCCTCAATACAACACACCATCCCTCATTAAAACCCCACCTAACTTTCTCTCTCTTCATTACACTTCCATTAATTTTCTTCATCTTCCTTCCTCCACCAACACTATAGGCAAGTGCACCTTGCCACCAAATAAGCACCCCATTTTATTTGTCCATTAGCTAGATTAGGCCATGGTGAACAACATTAGAACTTGGCATTTTGTGATTTGGAGCTTCCATTTTTCTAGATCTAAGTTTTAACCATTTTCGGATTTTTTTGCTTTTGATCTATTAAACTTAGATTTTTCCTTGTTTTGAGGCTTCCACGTGGAAGAGAATTCAATTTTACACAAGTTAGAACTTTGAAAATCCAAATTTGGTTTTGTTTTGGCAAAGATATGAAGATTTGAAATTTGGTATTCTTGGAGATTTCCTATAGCACCCAGTTTCTAAAATGAGGATAATTTTGAAATTTTGTAATTATAATTATTTAATAATGATATTTAAACCATATTATGATTTTTGGTGATTTTTAGTTATTTTAAAAACTATTTAAAATCACGACTTGTGATTTTAATATTTTGCTAGTGCAACCTTAGAGATTACTTAACCTAGAGACTAACCATGATCATATGAGCCTAGCCATAGGTTTAGAACATCAAGTTAGGGCTTTTTAGCCTAAGGGATATTTTGGTAATTTACTAGGAAATTATTGTAATTTTTGGATTTATGTAAATAATTATTATTTAATTATTGTCATGAGAGTCCCTAACCTAGTTTACCCTAATCTAGAGGTTAGCCACTAACCTAGAGACTAGAGGATGGATATTGCATATTAGTTAAGGTAGGAAAATATCTAAGATATTTACATATGTGATATTTTCCTTAAAACCCTCAAAATATCATTGCTTTACCTAGAAGTCCTTGCCTTCACCATGAAGGAAGGCAAGAGGACACCCCCCCTTGCCATGACCAGCCAAGGGCACCCCCCTATCACTACCCCCTTCTATATAATCACTACATTTCATTCATGTCTCATTTACATGAATTTACACTTCTTTAGATCATTGAAAATCCCATACCTTCAAACCCTCACAACTTGTTCATTTCAACTCCTTTTCCCCTCTAGTCTTTTGCATTGGGATCCTACAACATCAAGGGTGCTAAGGGAGGCTAGCAATCAAGATTCGACAAGGCTAGGACATCTCCAAGTGAAAAGGACATCCCCCCCTATTCTAGGCTTTTCCTTGAGTTTTCACTCAATAGGTAAAGTGCCTCAAACCTAATTAATATTGTGTTTTCTCTTCATAATTGCATGCATAGGTATACCCTAGCTGTGGGTCAAGTTTGGTAGGACATGGATGTGGTTTGGTATCCGTATCGGACACGTATCCATGGTTTTAAATAAGTGTTTGGTGAAATACCACTTAGGTTTTAATGTTGTGTTTTTGTGAAACAAAATATATTTTTGGGTAGCCCTAGACATGTAGGACACAACCCTAGTTGACTGAGCACACTTCGTGTCGTGTCCGTGTCCAAAACGGGACACGAACACACTGTTAACACCACACTGTGCACACTGTAAAACCCTACTATTTGACACTTCGTGTCGTATCCACACGTGTCGTGGATACGATACAGAAACCTAGACACGAACCTAACTACCCCCACCTACCCACTGATACGAGCACAAGGCTCTACGTGCCACGTGTGGAGCACACGACCCTTCGACTCGCGTACACGAGACTGAGCACGCTGTCCTGCTGCTCGACACGGATAGCGGACACGATACTGAATTTTATGACACGAAAATTTACGTACACGAGGGGGCAATGTCTGTCATTAAGCACACAAAATTTTAGAAGAAATTATCGAGTGGTTAGGGAGATATCTCGACTGCACGGGTTTTACACTGACAGTGCACACACGCACAGAGCCAACTTCGCGCGCGTCGTGTCGTGCGGACACGACACTTGGACACCTCGTGTTTGCACGAGTGTGTAGCCCAACATGTGGGCTACACGTGGGCATGACCACGAGGCCCCACGTGGCTTGTGTCGTGTCCACGAGACACTTGCACGACTGCACGACGCAGTGCTAAACCGCGTGTATCAGTCGAGTTTTCTCGACTGATACAGGTCTCGTGTCGACACGTGAGGGGACGTGGACACGAGACAGGCTACCCTAACCCTAGCCTGACCCTAGGTGGACCTAGGGACACGATCACGAGACACGGGTGTGTGCGTGTTGTGTCCTAGAGCTAGGTGCACGCGTGCACAATACGGTGACAATTTCCTGTGTCAGTGTTTACCCGATTGGGTTTTCTAGAGTTTAGACACATCATATTGTGTCATGGTGTCGTGTCAGGCACTTAGGACACTAAGGGACACTAGGGGCTAGTGTTACCAACCATTGGTTTCGAGCCTTAGTCGAGTTTTGGTTCGAATTTAGGTTTACCTAATTCGAGTGAATAGTATTTCCAGTTTGGGATTTTTTTTGGTATTTTCTAATTTCTAAATCGAATTTCAATTCGATTTCAGTGTTTATATATATGTATATTTGTGCGTATATATATTGTATATGTATGTATATGTGTATATGAGTGTGTGGGTATAGGTGTAGGTGCACGTGAACATATATATAGGTATATATGTATGTGTGTGTGTGAGTTGGGTTCTCAGTTTTCTGAAAAACCCCTCCACTTCACAGTTCAGCCCATAAGCCCCTTAACCCTTACTAACCCTAACCCTTCACTCCCTTTTCTCTCTCTATATATGTCTATATGTAATATTATATATATATGTATGTTATACAGGTATGTTTGAATATATATATATATATTTTTTTTTTTTTGAGAGAACCCCTCTTTTTATTGATCAAGGCTCAAAATACGGAAGCCTAGCTCGTATACAAGGAAAAAGTATACCACAAAAGGAAAGATGGGGGAAAAGGACGGTCGCAGCCGCCTCCAGACACGTATACGAGGAAAGAGTATGCCACAAAAGAAAGGGCAGGAGGGAAGGACGGAAGCTTCCGCCGACACTAAGGGAAAATCGGGTGCCCGAATGCCGACAATGTGTGGGAGCAGAGAGAACTTCGTTTACGACATTGCCTGTGAATTTCCCGGATTAGTTGATCGACAGAGTATTGGAGTCCCTCGTATCTCGCTTTGTTGTGATTTTTCTAGATTGTCCAGGTGGCGGCCGCTGCAACGATCTGGTGGCCGTGGGAGAGGGCACCCCAGTGGGCCAGGAGATCGATAAAGCACCCGTCTCCAGGAGAGGTGTTGTAGTCGCGGTTGAGGGTGCTCCAGATTCCGTCAGGGAGGCTCCCCTCCTGGAAGATGTGGTCAATAGATTCCGTCTGGCGCTCAGTACAGCAATTACAAGCTGACGCAAGGCTGAAGCCGATAGAGGAGAGGTTGTCGTCGGTAGGCAATTTATTTTTCATGACTCTCCACAGGAGGAAGGACCATTTCTTAGGGATACAAGAGTGCCAATAACGCGAAATGAAGAGGTCTGGACCGTTCTCTTGGATCGTGATTCTCGCCGACCGCACGGAGAATGCTCCAGAGGCAGCCGGAGACCACCTCAGATTGTCTGCGTCGGGCCCGATAATCAGGCCATGCTGACGAATGCTGTCCACTGTGTCGATGCCTGACCACTCTCGAATCCTGTCCCAATTCCAAACGTTATTGGTGGGGTTCCAAAGGTCTTTGATCTTGCTGTTTCTGGGGACATCGGTGATGTTCGGGATAAGGTGGTCGCCAATCCACCTTTACAGGAAGGGGTTGGCCTCACCTGAGCCCAGCTGGAGTCTGATCGCGGGCTCTGCCAGCTCACGTCCACAAAGAATGCGACGCCAAGCCGCAGAAGATCTGCTGTTGGCAGAGGCCATCGCTGGGTGATTGTGTTTGAAGTACCTGGCCTTCATGAACTTGGTCCACAGGTTTTGGCTGGTACATAATTTCTACCAAAGTTTTATCGAGAATGCTTTGACGATGTGGTCCAGTTTGGAGAAATCTAGCCCGCCCATCTCGGTGGGGATAGCCATAGTGTCCCAGCTAGCCCAGTGATGTTTGTCTTGCCCCTTGTTGTGCCCCCAGAAAAAGTTGCAAAAGATCTTCTCAATCGTCGCGATAACCTTCTGGGGCGGAGAACAGGCCGCGAGGGTGTGGATGGGAATGGAGTTGAGAACATGATTGATAAGGATAATTTTCCCTCCTGGGGATAGGGTGGCGTTATGCCATCCATCGATTTTGTTCCTGATTTTGGAGATCAAGTTCTCGAAGATGCTGGCGTTAGATCTCCCGTACACCAGGGGACAGCCGAGATAGTTGAAAGGATAATGGGCCACCGCGATGGAAGTTAGGTTGGTGAGTCTGGTCGCATTCTCGATTTTGATGCTGTGGTGGGCGTAGATGACGCTCTTGGAAAGGTTGATCCTCTGGCCTGAGCATCTGGAGTACCGCTGCAGGGTATTGTGAACCACCTCCATCGATCCGATGTCCCCGGAGGAGAAGATGAGTAAATCGTCGGCAAAGGCCAGGTGGGTGATGGTGGGGCAACCGCTGGCGGTGTTGTAATGCTGGAAGTTAGGGGTGTTGACCATGTTGTTGAGGTTTCTGCTCAGGGCGTCGGCAACAATGATGAAGACCGTGGACGATAGAGGGTCGCCCTGTCTGACTCCGCGGCTAGATTTGAAAAAACTGTCAGCTTAACCGTTGATAACTGTGGAGTACCAATAGTTGCTGATGGATCTCCACACGATGTTGGTCCAATTCTCAGAGAATCCGAAGGCTCTGAAGACCCATATCATGAATTGCCAATCCAGTCTTTCGTAAGCTTTTTCCATGTCGATTTTGATTACGATGTTGCCCCCTCTAGCTGGAAATTTCATGCAGGTGATTAGTTCTTGGGCCAGTATGATGTTGTCTTGGATGTTCCTACCACGAACGAAACCGCTTTGCTCCTCCGAGATGATTTTGGGGAGAGTCTCTGTCATTCTAGTAGCGATGATCTTGGAGATAATTTTGTTGGTGAATGTACAAAGACTGATGGGTCGAAAATCACGAAAGGAATTGGGGTTGTCTTTTTTCGGAATGAGGATGAGATTGGCGCTGGATATGGCTTTGGGGAAGGGAGCTCCTTCAAGGAAGGCGGTAGCCGCTTCGGTGATGTCCTGCTTGATGATATCCCAGCAAGTGCGAAAGAAGGTGCCAGAAAAGCCATCTGGTCCCGGTGCGCTATGCGCGTTCAAGGCCCACACCGCTTCTTTCACTTCTTATTCGGATAGCGGGCGTTCCAGCAGAGCATTGTCGGGTTCGGTAATGATAGTGGGGATTTGGTCAAGGAATGAAGTGTCTTTGTGGACCGTCTCCTTAGAGAATAGTTTGGTGTAGAATTCAGTGGCCGCCTCTTGGATCCCTTTCTGGTCGGATCTGGTGATGCCTCGCTCATCCGTAATATGGTGTATCGAAAGTTTATTTCTTTTTCCGTTGACACAGGCGTGGAAGTAATTGGAGTTTTTTTCCCCGTCGCTGTCCCACTTCAGTCTAGCTTTCTGCTTCCAAAACTCGGTCTCGACTTTGAGCCTGAATTTGAGCATGGCTTTGGTGAGATTCAAGGCTCTCCTGGCCGCCGGGGAACGGTCAGAAAGGAATAAGGCTTCTGCTCTGGTAACATCGTCCTCAGCGACACGGATGGCTTGAAAAATGTCCCCAAAAGCTTGTTTGCTCCAATTGGAAAGGGCTTTTCTAGTGGCTTTGAGCTTGTTGCTAATCCGCGTAAGAGGATTAGGGGAGTCTTGACTGTTCCACGCTTCGGCCACGATGCTCAGGAATTGTGGGTGGTCGGTCCAAAAGTCGAGGAATTGGAAGTTCTTTTTGGAAGGTTAGGATTTCTTTTTAATTTCCATCAGGATGGGGGCGTGGTCTGATTCGGTAGAGTTGAGGTGGGACTGGGTGGAGCTGATCCTCATGCTGTGCCAGCTGGCGTTGGTGAGGGCTCTGTCCAATCGGGAGTATTGGCGGCGGTCTCCGTCCTGCATGTTACACCAAGTAAATTCGCTGCCTTTGAACTGGAGGGGAGTGAGGTGAGCGTTGAAGATGAAGTTGTTGAAGTCTTGCATGGCTGAAAGTGGCAGGGGGTGGCCTCCGATCTTCTCTTCTCTGCAGGTGATGGCGTTGAAGTCCCCTATGTAAAGCCAGGGGATGTTGGGGTTGTGGAGATAGGTGTCGAGAAGGTCTTTCCAGAGGTTTTTCCGTTCTGCGATGATACAGCTACCGTGGACCGCAGAAAGGATAGCCCGCTCCGGAAGGGTGGGATGAGCGATCCAGCAGGAGAGAGCTTACTGGGTGTCCTGAATGATGTCGAGTTTAACGTCCTGCGACCCGAGAATCCAGATGTCGTGCCTGCCAGCAATAGTCATTGGGAGGCCCAGAGCCAACTGGGTAGATTTAAGACGTTTGGAGGGGATTTTAGGTTCTATGATGATGAAGAAGTCGATCTTGTGAATTTTCTGAAGACTGGCAATTCTCCTTAATGACGGTTTGTTAGCCAGACCTCGAACGTTCCAAGATATGATGTAAAGCATTTAGGGGATTGTTGGGGTATTTTTTGTTCCGCCTTACGGCGGATCTGGTAAGTATGGTGACTTTTTTGTCGGTGCCCGATTGGCTCCGTTGGTGGTTGGCCGGGTCCGAGGTGGGATCCTGCGGCGGAGACTTGTGGGTCTCTCCTTGGTCGGAGGGGCCTATCTGATTGCCGGCTGAGTCGACTGCCGTGTCCTCCGAGGGAATAGTTAGGGAGTCGTGAGCACTCTCGATCAACAGCTGCTGGAGGGGAGCTCCTGCGGCTAGGACCTGAAGACCTCTCCTAACTTGGTCGGGTCCGAGGATAGCGAGGGCATCCTCGACTGGGATGGCGTTGGAGGATTGGTGAGTTACAGGGGAGGAGGAATGGGCTAGGGGGTCGCCCCCCTGGCTGAAGGTGAGTAGTTGGTGGTCTGTTATGCCTGGGATGGAGGCATCCTCCGCGCGCGAGGAGATGGGGGAGGGGGACGGAGTCCCGTGGGTGCTGGAACCTTCTGGAGGGTTTCTGGACTCCGGGTCCTCAGAGTCGAGAATGGCGAATTTTTTGGAGATCTCTATGTGTTGGGGGGTGAAAGGGACCAGTGCTCTGCTCGGAGGTTCGCTAGAGACAGGGTCGTCGATGCTGGAGTCGAATCTAATGTGAGAATTTGGGAGAGGGAGAAGGGGCGGCTTAGGGTGCTGCCCCTCCGAGAGGACGTTTTCTTTTCTGGAAGTCTTCTTCTTAAGCTCCGGATGCAAGCGATGGCAGTGCTTGGGTTGGTGTCCTCTGAGGTGGCAGTGGTTGCAATACAATATGTGGTTGTTATAGAGGATTTGTTGGATGTGGGTTTGGTTGCCTAGCTCGATAGTGATGAAGTTTGGTAGTTCTGCAGAGAGGTCTAGTTCGACACAGATTTTGGCATAATGGGCTTTGGAGAGGTTACTTGTCTCGGGCGCCGAGGCCACGTACGTCCCGAAAGAGTTGGCGATGCGCTGAAGCACCGCAGGGACGAAGCAGATTAGAGGAAGGTTGGAGAGGGTAATCCAAGCTGCCACAGAGGCCGAGTCTTCTTTAGTGTTGAAATCAGGAGACCACTTGATAATCTTCATCAGGTGGGTGTCGATCTTGCAGGTTCCCTTGGACCACACAGTCTTGTGATCGCGATCGGAGGATAGGTGTAGGAGAATGTGTCTGGGGTCGAGGGGGCCACTCGATAGTCGGTCGATAGATTCCATTTGGCGATCGCTTCCTGCACCCTAGGAAGCTTGGGGCACCCGGTGGAGAATTTAAGGATGAAGGTGTGAGGAAAAGCCACTGACAGCGACGATAGTTCCAAGTCAGAGAAAGGGATGACGGGGGAGGAGAGATCGAGGGGGAAATCGATGGCTGACAGCTGGACGTCAGGGAAGATAGAGCCATTCGTGCGTGAGAGGTCCGGGCGAAGCACGGCGGCATAGGAGGGGGGGCGGGACGGAGGGAGCGGGGCCCGCAGGAGCAGGGCGGGAGGAAGAATGGCCGCTCAGGGGAGGAGGATGCCCGGAGACGGAGAGGGGAGGGGATGGGAGAGGGAGGGCATGCCTATCGAGCGAGGAGGCGGAGTGAGGGGGGACGACCGCCCTGGGGGAGGATCCCTGGGAGGCCACAGGGGAAGAAAGTAAGCCGTAGGGGACGACCTCGGGGATGGCAGAAGCACGCTCCGGGGGCGCGGGGACGGCGAGCGTCGCCTGAGAGGAGGATGCAGGGGCTACAGCGGGCTTGGGGACAGGGGGTGAGGAGAGTGGCGGAGGCGAGCTAGGGTGGACGGAGAAGCCAGGGGAGAGGGAGGGGTCCGGGGAGGCCGAGGCGGAGACTGGATTGCGCAGGGCCGGAGGGACTCCACGGGATAGACTAGATAGCGCTGGGGTATTGGGGGACGGAGTGGGGAGCGCGCAGAGAGGCGGGGGAGGGATGGGATGCGCCACTGAGAGGGAGGGTTGCGCCCCGGGAAGGAAGGGAAGGATGGCGCTAGACTGCGTAGAGGTAAGGAGGCCACCGAGCGCCTGCGCAATCCAGTTCTGCTGTGTCACGAGAGAGGACACCAGTGATTGAAGCTGCACAACAGAGGAGCCAAGCTCGACTTGCACAGAGAAAGGGGGGTCTCCATGCAAAGGTGATGGGAAGCCTCGGGGAGCGAACCCACGAGGGAGCGGGACTCAAGGTGCTCAGGGGCGGGGGGGCCCGATGCCAGCCCTGCAGAGGGACACTACTCCCGAGGGGGGACGGATTGGTTCGAAATCAAGAGGGCGGGAACGGGAAGGTGCTGCGCCAGGATGCCGACGGCGCCTACTCCGGCGGGGACGAGCGCCGGGGCGGAGAGGGGCTGGGGAGCTGCCTGCGAGTACAGCGAGAGAGAGGGAGAACCGCTCGAGAACAGAGTAGGGGAAGTGGAGCTGCTCTGCGGATCCAGCGGAGGAGAAGCTCCGGGAGGCGCGGGAGGAGGAGCAAGCGATGTAGAGGAGTTAGGAAGGGGAGGGGGCGGGTAGAGGAGGTGAAGCTGGCGGAGCCACTCCAACACCTCCGGCGACCAGGGGGGCAGCATCGGAGACGGCGAACGGAGGAAGACGTCGGGGCGCGCGAGCGGGGCCGGGGGAGGGAGTGGCCGGCCTAGGCCGGCCAGCGGAGGAAAGCCTGATGCTCGGAAGGGAAGGAGATGAAGACCATGGGAAAAAAAATATATATCTTTAAATATATATATATAATATATATATATATATATATATATATATATATATATATATATATATATATATATATATATTATGTATATATGGTTGGGTTATATATATGTGGGTATATATATATAATATATATATATTGGTTATATATATTATGCAGGAGTTGGGTATATATGGTATATATATATATATATATATATATATATATATATATATATATATATATATATATATATACATATATATATATATATATATATATATATATATATATATATATATATATGTGATATGGCCTTTGTATTATATATATGTATATATATTGTATAGACATATGTATAGATAGAGATATCTATATATATATCCACTAAGTGCCCTAGGAATACTAGCCTATGATTAGTAGCAGGTTAGAATTGACCATTAGGTCTAGTAGACCTAGTTTGACTAGATAGTTGACCATTGTTGACCATGGTTGACTAAAGTCAACTATAGGTCAAACCTTGACCTAATTGACCTAAAAATGGCTTGGATGGACTTTAAAGGGCTTGATGACTAAGGTTTGACTAAACCCTAGACTATTAAACTAGTTGATTTATGTTTGACCATATGGTTATGAGGATAGTCCTATGTAATTTAAGATATGTATGGGGTTAAGTGGGATAATTAGGAGTCGTGTCATGATTTGGGTTAGCCTTATAGAGTTGACATATAAAGTTGACCCTTGACCTAAAAACCCTTAGTTAGTCTAAGTTTGACCTAGATTTGGCTAACCTTGACTTGCTTGACCTTGTTTTGACTTAGTGACTCAAGTATGATTAAACCCTAACTAGTTTGACATTGGTTGACCTAACTTTGACTAGTTTTACCTGGTTTGACTTTTAAAGTTGACCAGAGTTGACCAAGAGTTGACTTTTAACCAGATTAACCTAGAATCATGTAGTATGCATTGTATACTCTATTTTTACCATTGTGTATATATTGTGACCTATTTTACTCTAAATAGGACTCTGTAACACCAGTTCGGACATCTATTCATATCAGTCATACTGGGTGATAGGCGAGTACATTCTCTGATCATTTCATACTTGTTAGGACTTATATTCTTGCTCTAGATTACTTTACATAATGCTGTCACGTCATTATCACTGATTGGTACTATATGGATCTTGTCATGCGATGTTATCTCCTTCGGGGTACATCAGATACAGTTGTCATGTGCTTTTCACCAACATCTTGTATTTCATGTACACCGCTTTCATGTATACTTTTGTACAATCTTGTACTCTCATGATCACGTGGCAAACATGATAAAAACCTCTTATACAAGGTAACGTAACTTGACTGGATCGTTGTATATTAATTGGAGAGGGTGAGCAGGAAATTGTTATGTGATCAAAATTCCCATCTTGTGAAATCTTGTGAAATCACTTATATGTCTATGATACACTCACGTATGATGGAGTTACCCTTGCATTGTCCTAACCTGTTTATATAACCATCTCATGCTCTAAATTACAGGTTACCTACAGTTCTTACTTATCATATATATAGATATTTCTAGTTATCAAATCTCTCTCGTTTTTATATGTATTTCTTTATAGTCCATGTATCTTACTCTTTGCATGCTTTACATTTCCCAACATGATATAAATTGCGTGAGATGTATTATGCTCGTTCCTGTCCTGACTGGACCTGTTAAAAATATTACAGATGATGATGGTGACTGTCCTACCTTCTATGGGACACATGAGGGTGACCTTCAGGAGCCTGAGGAGCATCTAGCTCAGTAGAGGGTGCCTAGTCTAGTCTAGTGTTTATAGTTTTCATTTGGTATCGGATTGTTCCGATTGTAGGTTGTGACTTAGTTATATTTCAGGTCTTGTACTTACTGTGTTGGACATCTACTTGTGTGGTGTGATAACTCTATTTATATTCAGTTTCTTCCTTTCATCTGATTCTATATCATGCTCCATCTTTCCTAGACTCGTGTTTGAGATATAGAGTTGAGATGTTATGTTATACCTCCGTGCAGAGATGACAGGTTTATATATCTTGTTGTTAGATGTTAGATGTTATAGATGACCTATACAGCATTCTACCGCCGACACTGCGGCGTAGGCTAGACGTACCCACGTTCTCGTGCCCCTAATCAGGGTACGGGTCGTGACATTTCCTCTCGGTCTGATTGGAGAAGATGATCCTCGGCCAGCGCTCTTTAGCGCATGGCCGAACTCTGCACCCTCTTCGGCCAGCGCTTTGCGCTGGGCTGACTTGCGCTGGCGCTCTTTAGCTCCAGCGCCTTCCTTCCATTGGCGCGCTTGACCTCAGCGTCGTTCGCTCCTCAGCGCAACTCGACCCAGCGTGCCTGACCCTAGCGCAATTAGCTCCCGACGTAAACCAATCCTGTGCAGCTCAACCCTGTGCAGCTCACTCCTCGGGCGGCTTGACTCCAATGCAACCCAATTCTAGCGCAGCTCACATCCTGCGCAGCTCGCTCCCAGCGCACCCCGACCCAGCGCAAGCCGAACCTAGCGCAACCCAACCTCAGTGCAATCTGATCCCCAGCGCAGTCCATTCCCTTGGCGCAATCTGATCCCCAGTGTAGTCCATTCCTTTGGCGCAATCTGATCCCCAGTGCAGTCCATTCCCTTGGTGCAATCTGATCCCCAGCGCAGTCCATTCCCTTGGTGCAATCTGATCCCCAGCACAACCTATTTATCCATGGTGATTTGGTTTATTTTCTTAGGCTTGGCTTCTCTTTTGTGAATTGGAGTTTTGAGATCTTGTTCCACACAACACGACTGTCTCGACCCAACACGACCTGGCACGGTGTTTTTTGGTGTTTTGCTTATGACTAGCACAGTTTTTCGTTATTTCTGTGAAGTATGATTTTAGTACTTTCTGATCTCCTAGATAGCGACCCGATGGGGTACGCTCTTAACTTGTAACCTGTGATTCATGATTAATCTTATAGTTAGATAACTTGATAGTGGCCCGTGGCGGCGCACTCCTGACTTGTAACTTGACTTGACTTGCTGTTGTGATGGCTAACTTGACTTTTATAATCAACTCTGACTCCGTGGTTGTTCATTCTTGTTGCTTCGTGCAATCCACTTGTCTTTTCTTGTCTTGCATCATGTCTAGGACGTGACTCCCTGGTTACCATGGTCAGGGATTCGTACTGAATATGGATTAGGCTAATGACTAGATCAAATTATAGTTCATGGAGAATTTCTAGTCACGGGCGATCT
>JANAVB010016197.1:33611983-33639483 GCA_029216955.1 Iris pallida | reverse complement strand
TTACAGATAATTCTGAAGCAGACTGCTCGACCTACTAAGGGGTCAAGATAGATGGAGACTTTGTCCAGGACTGTGGCCTGTTAGTTGAGCCACTCGACTTTGCACACCCAGAGTAGTATAGCTTCGTTAGGTTTGACTGGACTGTAATCCAGCTAGTGCTTTCAGACTGTAGTATTCTATTTTATATTTTGTGACTCTGTGATGTTGTTTATATCTCTGAGCTGTGTTGGATCCTGAACTCATTTCTTGTTTTTACTTCCATCATATTTCCATTCCGTGCTATCTACCTTAGTTTTATCTTGTGATTGAGTTATGCCATATTATATTCCTCCATACGGAGATGACAGGTACCCTTATACTGTTTAGTTGTAGTATTTACAGACGACCTATACAGCGTTCTACCGTCAATTCTGTGGCGAAGGCTGGACGTACCCACGTGCTCGTGCCCCTAATCAGGGTGCAGATCGTGACATGTTTTTGTTGTGGCCCATACAGGTCGATGTCGCAATTAGTACGATCTCGTAATGGTGCTCGACTTAGATTACTAATTATGAGCCTGCGACTAGGAGATAGGATCTAGGATATGATAGGAGTTACTCAATCACATTTTAGGAAAATTCTGATATTTTGATTACCATGACAACTCTTCTTGCATTGAATTCAATTGTCCTTCCTTGATACTCCCTATCATGTGCCATATTGATTTCTTGTTTCAATCTATCCTCAGGATGACGATTACTCGCTCTCAGGCAGCAGGACCTAGTGTTGTTCCAGAGAGGCCCGATCCGGTAGGACCTCCACCTCTGGCTGTGGGAGCAATAGTTGAGGGAGTTGCCACCTCAGTTCCTGCCCTTCTGGCGGGAGTAGCAACGACGGTTCCAGGAGGTCTTCCACCTCCAGCTGTGGGACCGTCCATAGTCACTCCTGAGAGTCTTCTACCGCCACCTCCGCTACCGACAGATGTACAGCAGATGATGGCCCTTCTACAGCAGATGATGCAGACCCAGAGAGCCCAAGCAGAGGCACATCAGCACCAGGCTGACGTATTCCACCGCTAGATAGATGTGCTACGACAGAGTATGGAGAACTCCTACCAGCTAGCGATGGCAGCAGTTGAGAGTGTAGTCTCGGGTATAGTTCAGGGTGCTCCAGTTCAGCAGTAGGGTCAGGAGAGGCCTGGCACATGTCTAGATTTCATGAAGATGAACCCGAGGGACTTCAAGGGTACCGAGGGTATCCTGTATACAGATGACTGGTTGGAGGACGTCCAGAGGAGCCTGGAGTTGGTAGAGGTTTCGAGGGGACTATGGGTCACAGCTGCGGCGGGTCAGTTCTTCGACATCGCCTTGACGTGGTTTCGTACGGATCCTCGTGCATCAGTGAGAGGTTTAACATGGAAGAACTTAGGCGGCTCTTTAAGGAGAAGTTCTACCCCGATGTGGCTCTGACAGCTCTGGAGGCCCAGTTCATTGGATTGGTGTAGGAGAACTCGTCGGTGGACGAGTATGCAGCGGAGTTCTTCCGTCTGAGTAGGTTTACACCAGATCTGATCCAGGATGAGGGGTATAAGGCCCGCAAGTTCAGAAGAGGCCTTATTCATGCGGTTCGTACTCCTACTTCCGGGCGACATGATGCGCCTTCGGGCAGATACTGATGGAGATGCAGATAGCAGAGGAGGACTTCGGCCTCAAGCCGAAGAGGGGCAGCGATGTTCTTGGTGCGAGCTCTAGTGCGGGGCCGGCAAAGCGCCCAAACTTCCAGCAGAGGCAGATTCAGCAGTAGCCTCTGTTACAGATTCAGCAGGCACTAGTACGTGCCCACCAGCAGCCGGAACAGGGTCAGAGGCAGACTACTCCGTACGGCTTCTGTGGGAAGTTGGGGCACAGTCGGGAGGCCTGTAGGAAGAGGTTGGGCGTATGTCTATACTGTGGGGCGCCCGACCACCAGCTGAAGGATTGCCACTTTCGTGGAGTCCGAAGAGGCCAGGACATAGTGCAGCAGGCTAGGGGAGGCCAGCATGGACGAGCTTTTGCCAAGACAGTTGAGGACACTCAGGCAGTAGCAGAATAGATTGCAGGTTCCAATCTTTCGATCTCATTTCCGCATTTGCCTCCTTATAAATGTCTTAAAATTTAATTCTATCTGTTCCTTGTTAATTGATCAATTTTGTTCAGTTATTCTTGTGATACGATTTTGATTTTTCCTCTGAGGTAAGTCGTATGTGCTAGGTCACCTCGATTATGGAATTTTAGAGTCTTTTATGGTCATGTTAGCAGGCATAGTAAGGACATATAGTCTAATTATGGACGTATTTCTCGGGTGTGGAAATTTAAGGTTTTCGCGGCCAAGCATGCGGCAATACAAAAATTTTAAATACCATAATTCTAGAGGTATGTACCTTAGTCGAGGACTCTGTGAATATCGTAGCCTTGCTCACTAGCATGACGAAGATTCTGAGTATCATGATTTTGGACAGACGCATATGATTCTCGAACTGCATGATTTTAAAATTGAGGGTAATTTTGACTTTTGTAATTTTAATCATTTATTTATTTACATTTAAATCATGATATGATTTTGGAGATTTTTTTATTATTATCATTTTAAAACTATTAAAGCCATGACTTGTGATTTTGATGTGTTGCTAGTGAAACCCTAGAGACTGGTTGACCTAGAGCCTAACCATGTGATTAGGATGTTTTTAATGTTATTTCTGGCCTAAGGGTATTTTGGTCATTTGACCTTTTTAAATTATTGTGATATTTATTGTAATGGTGATCGTCAATTTTGACTTTTGATATGAGTGATTTTGTGTTGGTTTCGTGTCCGTATCGGACACGTATCAGTTTTTATTTACAAGTGTTTGATGTGCCTCAAAGAGATTTTTTTGTTGCTAATTTTTTTTTGGAAAGTATTTGAATGGGATTGTTTTCTGCATGTGTTTCCTGTGATTGCTTTGTTTTAATTTCGAGGACGAATTTTTTTTAAGGTGGATAGATTTATCACCCCCAGTTTTGAAGAACAGGGATATTTTAGTTATTTTCCACTTTAGAATAATTTTGGAATTATTTTATTATTTATGATATTATTTTAGGGTTATTTGAGTCGGGTTAAAATTTCAACTCAATCCGACTTGTAACGGAGACCCGGGGTAGCTTTCACTCTAGTGGGACCCACTCATTAGTTAGACATGGCCCACATATGACAATATTTAAGTTAGTATGGTTAGACTAAATAATCATGACTAGGTTGGGTTAATTAGAGACTCAAACTAGACGAATTTAGCCTCAAACCAAAACCCTATTTAAATTAAAACCAATATGACAAGTGGGGGGTATTTTAGACTTTACACAATAGGGGACACCTAGCATTTTTGGGCCGGCCACTAGAGAAGGGGAATGAGTCATTCTCATTTGGTTATTATCCACAAATTTTCTCTCTCTTGTTCTTCCCCAAATTTGAGAGGAACCTCCATTGATTTCATCTCCAAATCAATCCTTTCTTCCACCAAATCTTCTTTATTTCTTCTCTACTCCATGAAGAGAGGGTGCTAGCCAAGTTTGGGAGGATTTGGCTTTGTTCGTGTCCATTTGGAGATCCCTTCGTGTCGGTGCCGTATCGGAAGGAGTTCATTTAGATTTCACCTCCCGGAAGGTAAAATCTACCCTCTATTTCAATCCTACATGCATATAGGATTATTTTGAACCCATAGGAATGACCCCCATGGTTGTGTCTCCATTTTGTCCATTTCGTGTCCATTTGGAGCTATTACGTGTGTCCTTGTTGTGCTTTGTCTCCATGTGGGAAACCCCCAATATTGGACACTTGTGTTTAAATAATTTAATACATGTTTTAATATTAGATTTTTATATGTTAGAGATGTGTTATTGCTTGTCATTATATTTTTCTCCAAGTATCATAATATATATACAAGTATTTATATTATTGAGTATATATATATATATATTATTTTATTTTGGAAAAACCTCCTCAATTTATTAAAGACGGCACGAAGACCGCAGAAAAACCGTATACAAGGCGCAAAATGCTGATGCCTATACAGTTATACCACAAAAAGAAGGAGAGAAAATGGCGAAGCTATCGCCCGGGGCTACCAGGATAGCACTGACCAAAATGCTCTCGGGCTGTGGGAACACAGGGTGCTCCGCTTACTGCATTGTCGGGCAATTTCCCGAAGGAGCTGGTTCGCCGAGTATTGGTGACCTTCGTATCTCGCTTTGTTGCGATTCTTCCAAATGACCCAAGTGGTGGCCGCTGCGACGATCTGGTGGCCGTGGGAAGCAGAACCCCAGGAAGCCAGAAGATCGTGGAAGCGTCCGCCGCCTTGCTCCATGCTGAAAAGTTGGTTAAGGGAAGTCCACGTCCTGTCCGGCAGCTCCCCCTGTCGGAATATGTGATCGATAGTCTCCGACTGGCGCGCGGAGCAGCAGGAGCAAGCTGATGCTAAGCTGATCCCGATGGTGGTAAGGATGTCATCTGTCGGCAGTCTCATACTGAGGACTCTCCACAATAGGAAGGACCATTTCTTGGGTATGCAGGAATGCCAGAAGTGCGCTATAGGGAGGTGTGGCCGGCTGGTGTCCCTGATGGCGGTTCTCGTCGACTTCACAGAGAATGCCCCGGAAGCCTCGAGGGACCATTTAACTCATCCGCCTCGCTGCCGATGCGTAATCCGAGCTCACGGATGCTCTCTGTCGCGTCGATACCGGACCACTCACGAATCTGGTCCCAGTGCCAGTCGTCGGTGGTGGGGTCCCACAGGTCTCTGATCTTACAATCTCTCGGGGTCTCGGTGAGACTCAGAATCATGCTGTCTCCAACCCGTCGCTCAAGGAATGGGTTCGAGTCGCCTGCTCCCAGTTGAAGTCTCATTGCCGGTTCGGCCAGGTCGCGATCGATGAGGATGCGGAGCCAGGCCGCTGAAGATCTGCAAATAGAAATGACCATTGAGGGGTGGATGTGTTTAAAGTATCTAGCTTTCATGAACCTGCACCATAAGTTGCTACTCGTGCGAAGGTTCCACCACAGTTTCATCGAGAATGCTTTAACAATGTGAGTGAGTTTGGTGAAGCCTAGACCCCCCCTCACCTGTTGGTAGAGCCATAGAGTCCCAGCCGGCCCAGTGATGCTTATCCTGACCGTTGCTATGTCTCCAGAAGAAATTACAAAAGATCTGTTCGATCGAGGAAAGAACCTTAATGGGCGGCGAACAGGATGCTAGGGTGTGAATGGGGATGGAGGAAAGAACGTGATTGATAAGGATCATCTTGCCACCCGGGGATAAGGTGGCATTATGCCACCCTTCGAGTTTTTTCCTGATTCTGGTGGTCAAGTCCTGGAATATGCTGACGTTGGACTTCCCGTACACTAAAGGGCACCCGAGATATTTGAACGGGGGCTTGCCGACCGAAAAGGATGTTAACTCGGAGAGTTTGCTGGCGTGCTCCCTGTTGGTGTTGTGGTGGGCGTAGATGACGCTCTTGGCGTGGTTGATCTTCTGGCCGAAACATCTGGAGTATCTCGTGAGGGTGTTGTGAATCACGTGCACTGATCCTTCATCCCCGGAGGAGAAGATAAGTAAGTCATCAGCGAAGGCCAGGTGGGTGATGATAGGGCATCCACTGGATGTGTGATAGTGCTGGAAGTTGGGGGTGTGGATCATATTATTAAGGTTCCTGCTCAGGGCGTCGGCTGCGATGATAAAAACAGTAGAGGATAGCGGGTCGCCCTGTCTCACCCCACGGTGGGATTTGAAGAATCCAGCTGCTTGGCCGTTGATGACCGTGGAGAACCGCGAGTTGCTGATAAATCTCCAGACGATATTATTCCAGGTTTCCGAGAAACCGAAGGCTCTGAAAACCCAAATCATAAATTGCCAATCCAGTCTATCATAAGCTTTCTCCATGTCGATTTTAATGGCAATATTGCCTCCCCTCATTGGAAATTTTATGCAGGTGACTAGTTCTTGGGCCAGCATGATGTTGTCCTGGATATTCCTTCCGCGAACGAACCCGCTCTGTTCCTCCGAGATGATCTTCGGGAGAAGGCCAGCCATTCTGGTAGCAATGACTTTGGATATGATCTTGTTGGTGAAGTTACAAAGACTAATGGGACGAAAGTCAAGTCTCTGCGTTGTCTTTTTTCGGGATAAGGATCAGATTGGCGCTCGAGATGGCTTTGGGGTATATGGCACCTTCGAAGAAGGCAATAGCCACTTCGGTAATGTCTTGTTCGATAATCTTCCAGCAAGTGCGGAAGAATACTCCCGAGAACCCATCCGGGCCCGGCGCACTGTGCTCGTTCAGGGCCCACACTTATATATATATATATATATATATATATATATATATATATATATATATATATATATATATATATATATATATATATAAGAGATTGATAAGCAATAAATAAAAGTAGCAGCAGCTTGAGGCAGCAGCAACAGCTTCTATAAGCAGCAGCAGTAGCTTCTGCAAGCAGCAGCAGCAGTTTCTGCAAGCTGTGAGCATAAGCAGCAGCATAAGCATTGCAATAAGCATCAGCTTTTCAGCAGCAGCTTATTGACAGCTTTTAAGCCTTTAGTTTTAATCCATTTAATCCCCTGTTTCCTTTAGAAATTAGCCTCCTTCCACTTAGCCATTTTCCTATATTAGTTAGCCCTTGTTAGATAGAGTTTGCTACCAAGTTATTAGATATTTATTAGTTAGGATTAGTAGTATATATTAGCTTATATGTTAGTATAAGTTAGGATATGAGATGTTAGATTTGAGAGTTGTGGACCTAGTGGGGTGTGTTTAGTGAGTGTACTAGATAACTTAGTATCCTAATAGAGCTAGTATGGTTGGATAGTGTTAGGAGAGTTGTATCTCAAGATACCATAGGGTGTCTCATGATACTTTAAGGTAATTTTGAGAGTGACCAACATAGAGATAAGATGGACTGGATGGGCTAGGTACCTAGATTTCTGGGTTGGTAATATCTAGATAGGTTAGTGTCTAGCTACCCTAAGAAGCGTAGGTCAGTCTACCAAGGTTAGGGAGGGTTGCCTATGTATCATGGCAAGGTATTGGGAATACTTTGTGAAGGGTAATAGGTAAGGTTAAGGTAATTACCTAGAAGCTAAGATATGAGTCTAAGGTGTTAGAATATGGTTAGAAATTGATTGTCTTAGTTGGTAATGGTTAGGATTAGTGCTCTTAGACTAGTTTTGACCTCGGTTGACCGTTTTGACCAAAAGTCAACAAAAGTCAACCGAAAGTCAAACTTAGCCTAAAAGTGACTAGAATTGACCCGAAACCAAACCAGAGTTGACCAATTGACTGAAAGTCAACAGTTGGTCAATATTAGCCTAGTTTGACCTAGGGTTGACCTAGAGTTAACCAGGGTTGACCAGTTGACCAAAAGTCATTTGTAAGTCAATATTTGACCCAGTTTGACCTAGTTTGACTTGGATTGACTTCTTGTGACCTAGTATAACCTAGTATAACCTAGTTTGGCCTAGTATGACCTAGTTTGACTTAGACTTGCATATCATGACTTAATTAGTTTCTCTTTCATTATTAAACTCTGTTTTGACTTATAGTATCTCATCTTTAGGTCTGTGATTACTCTGATCATCTGTTCACCTTATCAACTCAGGACCACAGGCGAGTACATTCACTGATAGTTTTCATTATCTTGATATCTGCTATATCAGATTCAGTTGTACTGTCTTACTTGATTTTTAGACACGAAGGTTCACGGACTAGTATATGTTGGATCATGACATGAGATGTTGTTCCTAGATTTTCTTGGTATATTGGTACATTTCCTGTCTTATTTCCTGTACTTGTATAGACACCGATTCCTAAGGGGACTTGCTACCCTCTTAGAAAATCACGTATCATGACGTGTCATGTTCGGATCCATTATACTATTTGGGGGTGGGGAACTATTAGGGGCTATGTGATCAAAAGCCACCCTGTCACTATATTCTTGTGCTTGTGCCACTCTCACCTCACGTAGGGTGTAGCGAGATCTTATTTTTTGTGCTCGTTATCCAGGTTGGCCGACATGACCCTTTCTAGTGATTTTTATGTGATTGTCGAGCCAAGTTGATAGCCTGTCCTGTAACTTTCCCAAGCCGATCATATAACGCTCTAATAATTCATGGCACATTTTATATTTATTTTATCACATCATATATCCTGCTCAGTTCTATATTTAGTACTTTTCTCACCATGTTATGATATTCATTACTTATATGTTTTACATGATCTTATGCTAAACCTTGATTGGAGGCTATGTTCTGTTCGGGAGAAGGGTTACAACCCCAGTCCTTGTTTGGTTTAAGGATTATAACTCGGATTCCGAATAGCTCCCAAGTCATCCTATATCTTTGTCTTATATTTCATTATAATTGTCTCTTATAGAATTTGTAAATTCATATGGAACTGTTGTTAGTGTTTATACTTGCTCATTTTTCTGACAGAATACCGTTAATATATTACAGATGATTCTGAGGCAGACTGCTCGACCTACTAAGGGGTCGAGATAGATGGAGACTTAGTCTAGGATTGTGGCCTGTTAGTTGAGCCACTAGACTTTGCACACCCAGAGTAGTATAGCTTCGTTAGGTTTGCCTGGAATGTGATCCAGCTAGTGCTTTCAGACTGTAGTATTCTATTTTATATTTTGTGACTCTATGATGTTGTTTATATCTCTGAGCTGTGTTGGATCCTGAACTCATTTCCTGTTTTCACTTCTATCATATTCTCATTCCGTGCTATCTACCTTAGTTTATCTTTTGATTGAGTTATGCCATATTATATTCCTTCGTACGGAGATGACAGGTACCCTTATACTGTTTAGTTATAGTATTTACAGATGACCTATAGAGCGTTCTACTATCGATTCTGCGGCGTAGGCTGGACGTACCCACGTGCTCGTGCCCCTAATCAGGGTGCGGGTCGTGACATGTTTTTGTGGTAGCCCATGCAGGTCGATGTCGCAATTAGTACGATCTCGTAATGGTGCTCGACTTAGAGTACAAATTATGAGCCTACGACTAGGACATAGGATCTAGGATATGATAGGAGTTACTCAATCATATTTTAGGAAAATTCTGATATTTTGATTACCATGACAACTCTTCTTGCATTGAATTCAATTGTCCTTCTTTGATACTCCCTATCATGTGCCATATTGATTCCTTGTTTCAATGAATCCTCAGGATGACGATTACTCGCTCTCAGGCAGCAGGACCTAGTGCTTTTCCAGAGAGGCCCGATCCGGTAGGACCTCCACCTCTGGCTGCGGGAGCTGTAGTGGAGGGAGTTGCCACCTCAGTTCCTGTCCTTCAGGCGGGAGTATCAGCAACGGTTCCAGGAGGTCTTCTACCTCCAGCTGCAGAACCGTCCATAGTCACTCCTGAGACTCTTCTACCGCCACCTCTACTACCGATAGATACACAGCAGATGATGGCCCTTCTACAGCAGATAATGCAGACCCAGAAGGCCCAGGCAGAGGCACATCAGCACCAGGCTGACGCATCCTACCGCCAGACAGAGGTGCTACGACAGAGTATAGAGAACTCCTACCAGCTAGCGATGGCAGCAGTTGAGAGGATAGTCTCGGGTACAATTCAGGGTGCTCCAGTTCAGCAGCAGGGTCAGGAGAGGCCTGGCACATGTCTAGATTTCAGGAAGATGAACCCGAGGGACTTCAAGGGTATCGAGGGCATCCTGTATGCAGATGACTGGTTGGAGGACGTCCAGAGGAGCCTGGAGTTAGTAGAGGTTCCGAGGGGACTGGGTCACAACTGCGGCGAGTAAGTTCTTCGATATCGCCTTGACGTTGTTTCGCACGGATCCTCGTGCATCAGTGAGAGGTTTGACATGAAAGAACTTCAGGCGGCTCTTTAAGGAGAAGTTCTACCCCGATGTGGCTCTGACAGCTCTGGAGGCCCAGTTCGTCTGATTGGTGCAGGAGAACTCGTCGGTGGACGAGTATGCAGCGGAGTTCTTTCGTCTGAGTAGGTTTGCACCAGATCTGATCCAGAATAAGGGGTATAAGGCCCGTAAGTTCAGGAGTGGCCTTATTCATGCGGTTCGCACTCGTACTTCCGGGCGACGCGATACAACCTTCGAGCAGATACTGATGGAGGCGCAGATAGGAGAGGAGGACTTCGACCTCAAGCCGAAGAGGGACAGCGATGTTCTTGGTGCGAGCTCTAGTGCGGGGCTGACGAAGCACCCTCAATTCCAGCAGAGGCAGATTCAGCAGCAGCCTCAGTTACAGATTCAGTAGGCACCAGCACGTGCCCACCAGCACTAGGGACAGGGTCAGAGGCAGACTACTCCGTATGGCTTCTGCGGGAAGCCGGGGTACAGTCGGGAGGCCTGTAGGAAGAGGTTGGGCGTATGTCTATACTGTGGGGCGCCCGACCACCAGCTGAAGGATTGCCACTTTCGTGGAGTCCGAGGAGGCCAAGACAGAGTGCAGCAGGCTAGGGGTGGCCAACAGGGGCGAGCATTCGTCATGACAGTTGAGGACACTCAGGCAGTAGCAGGGCATATTACAGGTTCCAATATTTTGATCTCATTTCCGCATTTGCCTCCTTATAACTGCCTTGAAATTCAATTCTATCTGTTTCTTGTTAATTAATCAATTTTGTTCTGTTATTCTTGTGATATGATTTTGATTTTTCCTCTGAGATAAGTCGTATGGGCTAGGTCGCCTCGATTATGGGATTTTAGAGTCTTCTATGGTCATGTTAGCAGGCATAGTGAGGACATGTAGTCGGATTATGGACGTATTTCTCGGGTGTGTGAATTTAAGGTTTTCGCGGCCAAGCTTACGGCAATGCAAAAATTTTAAATACCATGATTCTAGAGGTATGTACCTTAGTCGAGGACTCTGTGAATATCGTAGCCTTGCTCACTAGCATGACGAAGATTCTGAATATCATGATTTTGGACAGACGCATATGATTCTCGAACTGTATGATTTTAAAATTGAGGGTAATTTTGACTTTTGTAATTTTAATCATTTATTTATTGATATTTAAATCATGATATGATTTTGGAGATTTTTTTATTATTATCATTTTAAAACTATTAAAGCCATTGCTTGTGATTTTGATGTGTTGCTAGTGAAACCCTAGGGACTGCTTGATCTAGAGCCTAACCATGTGATTAGGATCTTTTTAATGTCATTTCTGGCTTAAAGGTATTTTGGTCATTTGACCTCTTTAAATTATTGTGATATTTATTACATTGGTAATTGTTAATTTTGACTTTTGATAGGAGTGATTTTGTGTTGGTTTCGTGTCCGTATAGGACACGTATCAGTTTTTATTTATAAGTGTTTGATGTGCCTCAAAGAGATTTTTTTATTGCTGATTTTGTTTTAAAAAGTATTTGAATGGGATTGTTTTCTGCATGTGTTTCCTGTGATTGCTTTGTTTTAATTTCGAGGACAAATTTTTTTTTTAAGGTGGATAGATTTATCACCCCCAATTTTCAAGAACAGGGGTATTTTGGTCATTTTCCACTTTAGAATAATTTTGGAATTATTTTATTATTTATGATATTATTTTGGGGTTATTTGAGTCGGGTTCGAATTTTAACTCAATCCGACTTGTAAGGGAGACCTGGGGTAGCTTTGACTCTAGTGGGACCCACCCATTAGTTAGACATGGCCCACATATGACAATATTTAAGTTAGTATGGTTAGACTAAATAATCATGACTACGTTGAGTTAATTAGAGACTCAAACTAGACTAATTTAGCCTCAAACCAAAACCCTATTTAAATTAAAACCAATAGGACAAGTGGGGGGGTATTTTAGACTTTACACAATAGGAGACACCTAGCATTTTTGGGCTGACCACTAGAGGAGGGGAATGAGTCATTCTCATTTGGTTATTATCCACAAATTTTCTCTCTCTTGTTCTTCCCCAAATTTGAGAGGAACCTCTATTGATTTTATCTACAAATCAATTCTTTCTTCCACCAAATCTTCTTTATTTCTTCTCTACTCCATGAAGAGAGGGTGCTAGCCAAGTTTGGGAGGATTTGGCTTTGGTACGTGTCCATTTGGAGATCCTTTCGTGTCGGTGCCGTATCGAAAGGAGTTCCTTTGGATTTCACCTCCGGAAAGGTAAAATCTACACTCTATTTCAATCCTACATTCATATAGATTTATTTTTAACCCATGGGAATGACCCCCATGGTTGTGTCTCTATTTGTGTCCATTTTGTGTTCATTTTGAGCTATTAGGAGTGTCCTTGTTGTGCTTTTGTGTCCATGTGGAAAACCCCCAATATTGGACACTTGTGTTTAAATAAATTAATACATGTTTTAATATTAGATTTTTATATGTTAGAGATGTGTTATTGCTTGTCTTTATATTTTTTTCCATGTATCATAATATATATACAAGTATTTATATTATTGATTGTATATATATATATATATATATATATATATATATATATATATATATATATATATATATATATATAAGAGATTGATAAAAATATATATATATATATATAAGAGATTGATAAGCAATAAGCAAAAGCAGTAAAAAGCAGCAGCAGCTTGCGGCAGAAGCAGCAGCTTCTGCAAGCAGCAACAGCAGTTTCTGCAAGCAGTGAGCATAAGCAGCAGCATAAGCATTGCAATAAGCAGCAGCTTATTAACAGCTTTTTAAGCTTTTAAGCCTTTAGTTTTAATCCATTTAATCCCCTTTTTTCTTTAGAAATTAGCCCCCTTCCACTTAGCCATTTCCCTATATTAGTTAGCCCTTGTTAGATAGAGTTTGCTACCAATTTGTTTGATATTTGTTAGTTAGGATTGTTAGTAGATATTAGCTTATATGTTAGTATAAGTTAGGATACGAGATGTTAGATTTGTGAGTTATGGACCTAGTGGGGTGTGTTTAGTGAGTGTACTAGATAAGTTAGTATCCTAATAGAGATAGTATGCTTGGATAGTGTTAGGAGAGTGGTATCTTAAGATACCATAGGGTGTCTCATGATACTTTAAGGTAATTTTGAGAGTGACCAAGATAGAGATAAGATGAACTGGATGGGCTAGATACCTAGATTTCTGGGTTGGTAATATCTAGATAGGTTAGTGTCTAGCTACCCTAAGAAGCCTAGGTCAGTCTACCACGGTTAGGAAGGGTTGCCTATGTATCGGGGCAAGGTATTGGGAATACTTTGTGAAGGGTAATTGGTAAGGTTAAGGTAATTACCTAGAAGCTAAGGTATGAGTCTAAGGTGTTAGGATATGGTTAGAAATTGATTGTCTTGATTGGTAATGGTTAGTATTAGTACTCTTAGAATAGTTTTGACCTCGGCTGACCGTTTTGACCAAAAGTCAACAAAAGTGAACCGAAAGTCAAACTTTACATAAAAGTGACTAGAATTGACCCAAAACCAAACCAGAGTTGACCAGTTGACTAAAAGTCAATAGTTAGTCAACATTAGCCTAGTTTGACCTAGGGTTGACTTAGAGTTGACCAGGGTTGACCAGTTGACCAAAAGTCAATTGTAAGTCAACCATTGACCTAGTTTGACCTAGTTTGACTTGGATTGACTTCCTATGACCTAGTATGACCTAGTATGACCTTGTATGACCTAGTATGACCTAGTTTGGCCTAGTATGACCTAGTTTGACCTACATTAACTTAGACTTGCATATCATGACTTAATTAGTTTCCCTTTCATTTTAAACCCTGTTTTGACTTATAGTATCTCATCTTTAGGTCTGTAATTACTATGAGCATCTGTTCACCTTATCAGCTCAGGACCACAGGCGAGTATATTCACTGATAGTTTTTATTGTCTTGATATCTGCTATATCCTATTCAGTTGTAGTGTCTGACTTGATTTCCAGACACGATGGTTCACGGACTAGTATATGTTGGATCATGACATGAGATGTTGTTCCTAGATTTTCTTAGTATATTGGTACATTTTTTGTCTTGTTCTCTGTACTTGTATAGGCACCGATTCCTAAGTGGACTTGCTACCCTCTTAGGGAATCCCGTGTCATGACGTGTCATGTCCGGATCCATTATACTATTCGGGGATGTGGAATTATTAGGGGCTATATGATCAAAGCCACCCTGTCACTATATTCTTGTGCTTGCGCCACTCTCACCTCGCGTAGGGTGTAGCGAGATCTTATTTCTTGTGCTCGTTATCCAGGTTGGCCGGCATGACCCTTTCCAGTGATTTTTATGTGATTGTCGGGCCAAGTGGATAGCCTGTCATGTAACTTTCTTAAGCCGATCACATAACGCTCTAATAATTCATGGCAAATTTTATATTTATTTTATCACATCATATATCCTGCTCAGTTCTACATTCAGTACTTTTCTCACTATGTTATGATATTCATTACTCACATGTTCTACATGATCTTATGCTAAACCTTGATTGGAGGCTAAGTTCTGTTCGGGAAAAGGGTTACAACCCCGGCCCTTGTTTGGTTTACGTTTATAACTCGGCTTCCGAATAGCTCCCAAGTCATCCTATATCTTTGTTTTGTATTTCATTATAATTGCCTCTTATAGAATTTGTCAATTCATATGGAACTGCTGTTAGTGTTTGTACTTGCTCATTTTCCTGACAGGATACCGTTGATATATTACAGATAATTCTGAGGCAGACTGCTCGACCTACTAAGGGGTTGAGATAGATGGAGACTTAGTCCAGGACTTTGGCCTGTTAGTTGAGCCACTAGACTTTGCACACCAAGAGTAGTATAGCTTAGTTAGATTTTTTCTGGACTGCGATCTAGCTACTACTTTCAGACTGTAGTATTCTATATTATATTTTGTGACTCTATGGTGTTGTTTATATCTCTGAGCTGTGTTGGATCCTGAACTCATTTCCTGTTTTCACTTCTATCATATTTCTATTTCGTGCTATCTATGTTTATTTTATCTTGTGATTGAGTTATGCCATATTATATTCCTCCGTACGGAGATGACAGGTATCCTGATACTGTTTAGTTATAGTATTTACAGACGACCTATACAGCGTTCTACTGTAGATTCTGTGGCGTAGACTGGACGTACCCACGTGCTCGTGCCCCTAATCAGGGTGAGGGTCGTGACACCTCCTGACCCAAGTGTCTTCGATACGGTAACCTTCACGAGAAGGGTTCCGTATCATGGGGTAAGATACTGTAGGACGAGTATCCAGGGAGTACTGGAAGTTATGCAGGATGTTGCTGATGGTCGTCATCTGTAAGGTAGTGTGATAATCCATCTGAGTCCAGCGTTCATCCTCCAAGCGAAAACGATATCTCAGCATAGTCTTAATGGGCTCAAGGATAGCAGGTGGCTCGGGCGCAGGTTGGCCAGGAGTAGGAGGATCAGCATGAGCATCAGACTCGGAGTGCTCAGTCTCAGCAGGGGCCTCAACAGCTGCTAGAAGCCTCCGTGCCTTAGGCAGATAGGCAAGGGCAGGAAGGAACTGACACTCATTAAGTGGAATATGGAACACACGAAAGATCATAGGCAAATACACAGTGTAGACCAATGATCGGGGTCTCGTCTGTGCACGAATCATCCAGTCCATCATCGTGTGCGGAAAGTTGAATGGGACATGGAAGTGGAAATGGTAAAGAGCAAAAATCTCAAAATAGGATACTTCATCGGTCGATCCTACTTTGGGCAAGATCAGGGATAAAATAATATGATAAAGTTCATAAAAAAACAGGTTAAGATATTGAGCCCTTAGCTTGCGAGGACGAGTGTTAGGAGTACACAAGTTATCCTTGAAGCTCTCAAGAAAAGATCCATCAGGAAATTGAAACTGTCGGGCATCGACAAGTTTTTCCAAGAATTGGGTTCCGGGATCTCAAGATATTCTGCAAGCTCGAAGTCATCAAAAAAAATGTCGATACCGACGACACGGGAGTAGATTTGTGTGTCGTCAAAAGTCATATTACAATAGAACATTTGGATTGCATTCAAATAGACTATAGATTAGGTAGTAACTAACTCATCTAAGCATAGATCATGGAACAATGAGTCATAAGCCAAAAAGATAGTGAAAGTGATCGGATGACCCGCATACATACTTCTTGAACAAAAATCGGCAAACCATTCATTGGAAGCATCCAATGATACAAAAATTTGTCCATTGAAGGTGTTGGGGTCTTGTGGTGGTGGTAGATTAAAAAGAGGATGAATGGGAGGAGCAAAAAGAGGAGAAGGATGGGAAGAGGATGCACCATCACTCCTTCTTTTATTGCCTCTACCAAAGAGTCCTGGAGCCATGGAGAATTTGAAATTTAAAAAGAAAATAGAGAAGAATATAAAATTATACCTCACACAAAAGAGAAAAGATGGAAGAGATCCCCCCAAAAGCTTTAAATCTTGAGTTTGGGAAGAAAAAGAGCCCTAAATGTGGAGTTTATAGGGTTAGGGTTCGAGAAAATTGTGTTTGGAGGAAGGTGGAAGAAGAACAAAGTAAGAAGAGAGGGTTTGCTCTCGGGTTTAAAAGGTTTGGGAACAGCAAGTCGGGTTAAATCCTGACCGTCGGATCAAAATAATGGATGGCTGAGAAACAGAGAAGGTTCTGTGAACATGGATACGGAGTTCGGCCCGAACTGTGTGTGTGGCAGAGTTCGGCCCGAACTGTGTGTGTGGCAGAGTTCGGCCCGAACTCTGCCTCCATGTGCACATAACACTGGAAATTTTAAAAATGGCTAAGTTTTGATGGAAAAAGAATAGAATTAGAAAATGTGAATAAAATAAGTCATAAACGTAATTAAGCCATGTAATAAATGCTGATTAAGACATCGATCATTACAATGAAACTGCCATGGGGTAGCTGTAGGGGCTGGATCCCAGCTAAAGGTAGTCCAAAGACTAGTACACCGTGTCGCTTACACTTTTACGCCTTGTTGTCAGAAGGACCTTTTCGGCTAGTACCCATAGCAAAGTTACCATAAAGATATATGTCATAATCGTTATTTACGCAAGCCAATTTATTTTATGACTGTTTCATCCAAAATTCCTTACTCACGACAAAGAAAGTTGAAGCGCTCTTTGGCCAATGGTTTGTTAAAGAAGTCTGCTAGTTGATGTTCAGTGTCTATGAACTCTAAATTAATCGTGCCATATGTTTGCCATGAAATATAAAAGAGCAGAACAATTATCGGAGGACTGGACTTTTACTTCACGTTACAAACTCGCTTGTACAAAGAAAGCCTAGGGACGAAAACCTAGGTACAGCAGTCTAAGTACAATTGTTTATTTTAGATTCTGGGGGGTGACGATAGAGGCTCGGGAAAGCGACGGCTGCTCTGCCTTACTCCTTGGACGATCGGTATGCAGCCTTGGCTCGGGGAAGATATGCTTGGCGTTGACGAAGAAATGCCCTTCTCGCTCTCCTCGTGTTGCTCTTCTGGCTTCTCTCTCTCTCTGTGTATTTTCTCTCTGATTATTAGGGGGAGGCTCTCTGTGTATCTCTGTATATATCTCTTGCAAGGGAATGGCACCCTGCTATTTATAATAGTGGGGGGCATCATTAGGGTTTGGATGATTACCCATTCTCAAAGTGGCGGCGTCCAATCTGGACCATTCGTCTTGAATGTGAAGGATCTAGGCCATTAATGTGGATAGTGTTGAATCTTGTGAATGATTAATGCTGATTGCTTTAAATCTTCATAATTGATTATGTCAATCTCGGATCTCTCACCACGTGTCCCATTGGCTTGATTATGAACGATATGGCCTGATCTCATTAATTATGAGGATAGCGTTAAATATGATTATTGGGATCTGGTATATCTCTGATTAATTTAATACCACGCATCCCATAATCACCCTGCTACCAGCTGTCACGCCATGGGGGCAATTGAATCTCTGCCACGTAGCTTAATGGTGGACCCTGCCAGAGCCGCATGATATCCGTGAACCGCATAAGACAGTGTCTCAATGAGACGCATAGATATAGTACTTGCGAGCTGCATGGGGATGGTTTCTTGGTGAGCCACAGGAAGCTGATCTCTGCCAGCCGCATAAAGCTGTTCTTCAATTGAGCCGCATGGGATAGTTTCTTGGTGAGCCGCAGGAAGCTGATCTCTGCCAGCCGCATGAAGCTGTTCTTCGATTGAGCCGCATGGGAGTAGCCACGTGGCAATCTCGGATCGTATCAGAGATTTTCTTATGTTCCCGAAGAGTCTGCCATTATGGTGGGACCATCATGGCACTTTATGTCAGAGCCGTCAGCTGTCAAATCATGGAAGAGCATTAAATAGGGCCATTACTCGATGGCCAGCTGTGTGAAGGGATCCCAGGGGGACGCGTGGTGATGATCGAGCCGTATATCTCTGTTGGTCGTTTGTGAGCCGCATATACTTCCGAGCCGCATGAGGCTGGAAGACTCTTTGAACCGTATGGGACTGTCCCTATGTAAGCCGCATGGACTCTCCTGTCCCGAGCCGCATGAGGCTGAGGGTCTTTCTGAACCGTATAGGACTGCCCCTGTATGAGCCGCATGGGTTCTCCTGCTCCGAGCCGCATAGACCATCATTCTGATATTTTCCATGCTTCTACACCATATTGTTGATGATCACACAAAAAGTGATGTCTAATCTCTATGTGTTTAGTGCGTAAGTGACACACTGGGTTCTTGGTCAGATTAATGGCACTAGTGTTATCGCAAAAAATAGGTATGTGCTTGAAACATAAGTTGTAGGCTTCAAGGGTTTGCTTCATCTACAGAATTTGTGCACAACAACGATCAGCTGCGATGTATTCAGCTTCTGTTGTGGATAGTGCGACAGAGTTCTTCTTCTTACTAAACCATGAGACTAACGCCTTTCCTAGCAAATAACACATACCGCTGGTACTCTTACGGTCGACTTTGCATCCCGCAAAATCAGCATCAAAATATCCGATTAAGTCAAAAGAAGTGGTTTTGGGATACCACAAGCCTACCGTAATAGTTACTTTAAGGTATCTAAAGATACGCTTAACTGCAGTCATGTGTGATTCCTTGGGATTGGCTTGGTATCTAGCACATAAGCAAACACTGTATATAATAAACTACCAATCATACCTCGATACTTACGTTGATCGAAAGGTTTGCCGCTTTCATCAGGTTCCAACTTTGTGGTAGTAGCCATAGGGGTGCTGATCGGTTTGATGCTATCAAGCTCAAACTTTTTCATAATGTCCTTTACATATTTTGTGTAATGCCCCAGTCCCAAAATACGAAGGACTAGGAACGTAGACATGCCAGCTGTATTCATACGAAGTATACTCCAATATATGGAAGCCTCGTATAAATACATAAGCTGTAAAATACAGTAGAACCATAACTAATCTCATCCACACAAAATTAATGAATAAAAAATATCATATAATGATAAGGAATTTGTCTTGATACAATATGTTGGGCGGAGACAAATCCACTACCAACAAGTAAAGAAAAAATACATGAGAAAAGAAATAATTTTGGCGAGCGAAGCGAAGACGATCCAAGTGCAATCATCCTCGAAGAAATAGCGATGAACACGACTAGAGCTAGAACACCTACGAAAGACAATAGCACACACCTGGAGAGATAACCAGGTCCTCAGAGGGACGTAACAAGACACATAATATCATACCATATAAACTGAATAAATATTGCTCAAATAAATAAGTCAAGTAAATTTATAACATGGTCCAATACGCACCTATTGAACGAGTGTACCATCCCCCCAACCAAACAAGGACAGGAGATGGTAAACTAATTCACGGTGACGTATCTTTCCATGCCAATAATCCAATATGGTATCCGGACCCCAACAAGGCTCAATACCTTCTCATCGAAGTAGTAAGTCACACCTACAACTAAACAATGACAAGATGTGACGAACTAATCCACGACAAGTTATTGTTCTAAGCCACGGTCAGATACAAGTACCCAAACCAAAAGTACTCGTACCTAACGGATAAAGGTAGCCTACCCAGTCTAAGTGGATGCAGTTTTAAGAACAGTTTATGGTCGCATGACTACCCGGTCAAGTCAAGAAAATACCAATGTAGTACCTCAGTAGCGAGTCACAACACTATATACTATTCCTCAGTATCGAGTGAGTCTATAGCATATAGTCTACCTATCGTTCCTCAGTAGCGAGCGAGTCTACGATAGATAGGGTGGTAGTCAACTTCCAATCATGTTCTTCTCGCCCAATGCTAACTCTATAACCGCTAAGTCAAACTAGCATGCAACCTCTATTAGCGGTTATTCCTATCGTACGGCTTGTACGTACTGGTGGCCAGCCAATCACGCACTTCCGTGTCCTATATGCGACACACAACTTCGTGTTACAACGTGTCAAGGCCAATGAATGCAACACACAAGGTGGTCCCTTAAATCTAGGTTTAATGTGAGAAAAATAATACATAGCAGGAAATATAAATGAACAGTAAGTTCTAACAGGTTATGCCATGTATCACAGTTTATTTTGCATAAAGAAAATAAATAATGCATGAAATATGAGCTAAAATAAATAAACAGCAAATGGCAAGGTGTCTTGCCTGGTAGTACGCCTGGTGTGCTCTAATGATCAAGGTGGCATGAACTGCAACTTCGGTGTAATAACTATACAAGGTGACCTCGGGTGGTGGCACGGACAGTTCCATCGGGTCTAGGACGGTCAATTTAGTTAGGGTGGACATAATGAAGGACAGAATTTGGCAAGGGGTTGAGAATTGGACTAGCTACAGAAGAGAAAGATAATCGAAGAAATTTTTGAATAATTAGATACATATATTATTTTTAAGAAAATAATTGTAATACTGGAAATTATATTTTTATTAGTCAAAATAATTTCTAAGAGAATAATTGAATGAATCATAAATTGTTTTTAGACTAAAATATAAACTTTGTAAAAATATATAATTTGAGGTAGTAAAACTACATTTTATTTAAAGCACCGAACTTTGTTTTATTATTTTTGAAGCTATATTTTCATAGGCCAAAATATATATATAGTAATAATAATACCTCTATCACATACTTGTATCATAGAAGATTGTATGCTATCCCTAATATAATAAAATTTTGTAAAATAATAGAATTTATAATAAGAATATAAAAGGAACAGCAGCACTGTGCTGCTCACCATAATAATAATAATAATAATAATAATAATACTAAATATAATAAATAATCATCCTAATAATAATGATAATATCAATAATAATCGAAATAATGATAATATTAATAATAATCATCATAATAATGATACTAATAATAATAATAATAATAATAATAATAATAATAATAAATTAAACAAAAATAAAAGAAAAGAAAATAAATAAATAAATAAATAAATAATAATAATAAAATAAAGTTGGTTCTTCTCTTTCGAGGAGAACACTCAGTACACAAAGTTTTCCTTCTCATTAAAGAGAATGAAGTTTGTCTTCAACCAAGAAAACAGCAATTAGGAAGAGAGAGAGATTAGAGATAGGGAGAAGACGGGGCGGTGTCGAGGTGGGGAAGAGCGGGAGGCGGACCCAGGGAGAGAGTGTGGGCGCTCGGCTGACCCAGGCAGAGAGGCGGATAGGAAGGTCGGAGAGGGGGTTTCATCGGCGGAGCAGGCGGCGGGCGGCTCTGGTGAGGAGCGGAGTGTGCGGCGCCGGCGAATGGGATCGGGGTCCGACGCGAGGCGGTGGCATGGCCGCTCGTGGCGGTGGATCACCGTCGGGGAGGCGTTGCGAGAGGCGAGGAGCGGTCGGGGGTCACACGAGCCCGCGACAGCGGGGGTTTGGGGGCAAAGCCAGGCGGCACCGGCAGGGGACAGCCGGATCCAGCCGGCGGAGAAAGGGAGTTGGGATGGCGCCGCACGGCTGATGTCTCGCGCGGGGGCTCGCCGGCGGGTCTGTCGGGAAGCACGGCGCCACTCGCGGTGGAGGGTGCCGACGGAGGAGAAGTGAGGGGGCACGGGCTTGGCGCGAAGGAGCTGGGGGACAACGAGCTCGGCCGGTCGGCGTCGGCGCTCGAGGGTGGAGGAGACGGCCGCTGTGCGCCTGCGGAGGAGGATGACGCGCTCGCATCGGCGCGGTCGACGCGACGGCGGAGGGGGCTGGTCGTGGACAGCGGTCATGGCGCCGGAGCGTTGTGCGACGGATCGTCAGGGACAGATGGGCGTCGGACGGAAAAGGTAAGGGTTTCCTTTTTCTCCTCCTCTGTGTGGTGGTGGTTGTGGTCCGCGGCAGCGGCCGGAGTTGGTTTGGCGGTGGTCGAGGGTTTTGGAGTCGACGGATGCCGCCGGTGATGGTGGTGGTGTTTGTGGGTTTGGTTGTGATTTGGGTGGTGGTGCTGGGCTGCCGCGGCGATGGCCGCGGTGGTGTTGTTTGCTTGGGTGGCTACTGATGTGCGGTGTACGATGGTCGGGTTATTCTTAGTTCGACGTAATTCAACGGAGGCGGGTCGAGGAGTTGGCGGTTCACAATGTGGGGTTGACATTGGAGACGGGGTGGTGTTGGGGTACGATGATGGCATTGTGGCGAAGGACAGGGCGGTCTCGAGGACTGGCTGGTCAGATGGTTGTCGGGGTTCGAGGGAACGTCGACAGAAAATTAGGCTTAGGATCTGTGGATTTGGAATTTGTGTCGGAGTTGTGTCCGGCACAAGAATTAGGCTAGGAATTTGGTGTCTGGAGTGTAGGACACGAGAGAAAATAATGTAATTGTAAAAATGAAAATAGTGGAAAGAAAGAAATATGGACACGGACACAATACACATCTTGGTGGAAAAATATTTGTGGAGATAATTTGGTGGATGATAAAAATTGGAGGAGTACCTGCCTATTTATAGGATGTGAAATTCCCAAGTGAATAGGAATTAGGAATATTTAAACCCAAAGTAGATAATTCTCTACTTAATTTAAAACAATGAAATCAAATCCAAATCCAAATCCATTACAAATCCAATTTAAATCTAATTTAAATTCTACCATTTATTTTAAAATTAATTAAGATAACTCAAACTCCAATTATAGATATTAATTTACTATTTAAAATATATCCATAAATCAAATCAAGATTTAAATTGGTACGATAATTTCAAAATATATTTTCTAAAAATGCTATAATAATAATTTCAAAATACACTATTTATTTAAAATAACTAATAAATAATTACTAAATATATATGTATGTACAAATAATATTTACATAAATATACTTTTCTAATATACCATTTTATAGGAAAAATAATTTATTATTATAGCTGTATAAATGAAAGGCTTTTCATAATTAAAATCATAAACTTGAAAATGATAGCTAGAAATAATTATTACATATATTATTTTGAAACCATAAAAATAAAAATAAAATATTTTTCTAAAAATATGTACGCTCGCACATATTCGCACTCGTCGAGAAAAACGAAAAATAAAATTCCGTACACGACGTACAATACGACTACGCGACGTACAAAAATTTAAATCAGTACCAAAATCGATAAAGATAAAAAAAATATAGTAGAAATTTAGGGATTTTACATTTTGACTGACTGATGAAGACGTCTTGCGAGAGTTGTTTGATTTGCAATCCAAGGAAGTTGTTGAGCTCCCCCATCATGCTCATCTCGAACTCATTCTGCATACACTTGGCAAATTCCTTGCATAGACCCTCATTAGTAGGCCCAAAAATAATATTATCAACATATATTTGTACTAAAAGAATTGTGTCATCAAGAGATTTTATAAACAGTGTAGTGTCGACTTTCCCTTTTGAAAAACCTTTATCAAGTAAGAAAGTACTCAGACGATCATACCAAGCTCGAGGAGCCTGTTTGAGGCCATAGAGAGCTTTCCTAAGTTTAAAAATGTGGTCGAGAAATTTGTGATTTTCGAAACCAGGTGGTGGTTTGACAAAAACCTCTTCTTTGATAAAACCGTTTAGAAAAGCACTTTTCAGATCCATTTGGAAAAGTTTAAAGTTTTAAAAATTTGCAAATGCGCAAAGCATCAGAATGGATTCAAGTCGGGCAACAGGAGCATACGTCTCATCATAGTCTATGCCCTCCTTTTGGTTGTATCCTTGGGCTACGAAACGAGCTTTGTTGCGTGACTGAACCGTCCTTGTTTACTTTGTTACGAAAAACCCATTTAGTGCCAATTATAGAGTGGCCAGTAGGTTTAGGAACATGTTTCCAAACTTGGCTTCTCTCAAATTGGTTGAGTTCTTCTTGCATCGCGGAAATCCAAAATTCATCTTTAAAAGCTTCTAAGACATTTTTTGGTTCTATTTGAGAAATGAATGCAGTACTAGCTATAGTGTCTCTTACAGAAGATCAAGTAGTTACCCCTTTTGATATTTCACCTATTACCAAGTCCTTTGGATAAGAGGGAGTGAATTGGAACTTCATTGGTAATTCCTTCGAAGAGCTGGTTTCAGACGTTGCATTTATAGATGTAGAAGTTGATGGTTCATCATCGTCGTCGGGAATGACAGATGTACTATTGTCCTCATCAAAAGTTACATTAGTAGACTCTTCAACAATCATGGAGCGATTGTTGAACATTCTATATCCCTTACTCTTGGCCGCATAGCCAAGAAGAATACCTTCGTCAGCTTTGGCATCAAATTTGCCTAAGTTATCTTTGATAATCAGGATAAAGCAGCGACAATCGAACACACTAAAATAAGAAACATTATGAGTCCAAACAAACCAAATCTCATAGGATGTCTTCTTCGAAATAGGTCGAATCAACACCCTATTCAAAACATGGCACGCTGTGCTGACAGCTTTTGCCCAAAAGTATTTCGGAAGAAAGAATTGATTTAGCATAACTCTAGTCATATCGCCAAGAGTTCTATTCTTCCGCTCCACAACACCATTTTGTTGAGGAGTTCTTGTACACGAAAATTCATGACTAAAACCATTTGAATCACAAAACTTTTCAAAAATAGAATTTTCGAATTCGCCACCATGATCACTTCAGATACGAGTAATCATGTCGTCTTTTTTGGTTTGGACCTTTTTAGCAAATACTTTGAAAACAGAAATTGTATCACTTTTGTTTGTAAGAAATAAAACCCAAGTAAATCTTGAAAAATCATCTACAATGACAAAAGTGTAGAGTTTTCTGTCAAGACTGGCTACTCTACTAGGACCAAATAAGTCCATATGAAGTAATTGCAATGGTCGGGTAGTACTTACAGTGTTTATGGATTTAACGGAAGATTTGGTAGCTTTATTCTTTTCACATTCGGCACATACCGTGTCTTTCTTGAATGTGATATCCGGCAGTCCTCTGACTAGCTTCTTGGTGGATAGTCTAGATATAGTATCCATGTTGGCATGACCAAGATGCTAATGCCATAGGAGCTTTTCGTCTTTGTGAGCGTAAAGTCATCTTTCTGCACTGTTAGTATCACTAGATAGATAAAAAATATAAATGTTATCTTCCCTTATCCCCTCAAAAGCGATGTCTCCAGTTGATCGATCATAGATAAAGCATTTAGTTTTCTCGAAGTTAATATCATAACCGTGATCAGCAAGATTACTAATGCTGAGCAAGTTATGCTTTAACTCGGTCACTAAACAGACATCGTTAATGACGGGAGAGGGAGGATAACCAATTGTACTGTTACCTATTATGTAGCCTTTTAGGTTATTTTCGAAGGAAACGTATCCTTCTTTTTTTATCGATAGTGTTGCGAATAGATTTGCATTTCCAGTCATATGTCGCGAGCACCCACTATCGAGATTCGACTTGCTTCTAGTTGAAGAGGGAAGGTCCACCTACACAATGAGTAGATGTGACCTTTGGTACCCAAATTCTTGTGGGTCCTGAGAGGTTAGACTTTGGTACCCATGCATATATATTTTTGTCAACTAATCTCCTAATTCTACATTACGGAGAAATATGTCCATGTAGGCTACAATATGTACATCTAGCATGCATGTTTATGCTAGGAGCATGTTGATAGTGATGTCTATAAGTAGGGTGATGATAGCTAGTAGAGTGATTACAGTGACTGTGTGCAGCAGCATGATGATGATAGTGTTTACGTGTATGTGTTTTACGTGTTGCATGTGAATAGGTATACATGAAAGCATGATTTTGTGTAGCATGTTGAGTTGGTACGTGTTTGTAGGTGTTGTGACTATGAGACTGAACTTGCGGTTGAATAACCTGCTTGTCCAGTTTAATCTCTAACTTCTTAGAGACAACATTTAACTCATCACATTTAGCAGTAAGACCTGTATTCTACTTGTAGCAATTTTGAACTAGTTTTTCTCTTCAGCAAGTGCTTTTTTTAAAGCTGTGATATGAAGTATTTGTTTCTCAATGATTGATTCGGCATCGTGTAAGCTTAATTTAAGCTTGGATACCTCTTGAGTATTTTCTGTGGGTGTAGTGTTTCTAATATTTTCTAATAAACATACAAGTCTATGGATCTCGGTTTCATAGTCCTTGATCTTATCCTTTGCATGTTTATATTTATTGAGTACCTTCTTGTGATCTTCAAGTAGATGACTAAGGCATCACCAAGTTCATCAAATAAGAAATCATCAAAAGAATCTTTTACCTTATCAGAAGTCGCCATTAGACAGACATTAGCCGTGTTTTACGGAGAGTCCTCTTCCTCGTCTGAATCACTAGCCTCGCTTTCATGCCAGATGGTAGTGTTGGCATACTTCCTTGTAGTTGGCTTATTATATGGCTTCTCATATCTGCTTCCTTTCTTTGCTAAGGGACAATCTTTCTTGACATGTCCCGTCTTCTTGTATCCAAAGCAGCTGGGTTCTTCCTCATCATCTCATTGTTCTCTCTTCTTTTTGTTGAAGCATAGAAACTTTTTTAAGTTTCGAACTAAGAGAGCTTGATCGTCACCTTCGGAGTCGTCATCATCAGTATTTTCTTTGCTGGTTCTTCGGCGATGAGCTCTTAATGCAATCTCCTTCTCTTTTGGAGCTATTTCTTCAAAATCTTTTAGATCGATCTCATGCGTCATCAGCTTGCCTATCAAAGTTTCTAGTGACATGATCGTAAGATCATTGCCTTCGATGATCACCATGACTTTAGGGTTCCAGACCTTCGGCAATCCTCGTAGCACTTTGCGCATCTTCTCATGGTTGGAATAATCTTTTCTGAGGGAAGATATCGGGTTGATGATGTCGAAGAATCTGGTAAACATTTGAGTGATCGTCTCATTTGGCTTCATCTTGAAAGCCTCGTACTCCTGTGTCAGACGACTGACTTTTGATTCTTTGACTTGTGTGGCCCCTTCATGAGTTACCTCCAAGAGCTTTCATACTTCATATGAGGTGGTGCATGTGGATACCCTATTGAATTCAGTTCTGTCTATGGCACAGAAGATAGAATTAATAGCCCTAGCGTCTAGACTTGCCTGTTTTTTCTCCTGGTCAGTATACTTGTCGTGAGGTTTCTCGACGAGACTCCCCTCGACAGTTATTATGGGAGGTTTCTTGTAGCTATCAGTGACT